>JAEBUO010000106.1:0-60251 GCA_023014395.1 Amanita rimosa | reverse complement strand
CTCAGGACTGATGGAGAAACAGAACGAGTCAACCAGGAATTAGAAGTCTACCTTCGAATGTTCTGCTCCAACGAACTGCATCTATGGAAACCGCTTCTCCCAATAGCCGAGTGTTACGGTCGATGTCCACAACGTCGTTCAGCGTCCAAGTCTACAGCAACAAACAGAGTCTCGGTCTGTTCCCAATCACTGGACAAGGGTTCTAGGCACTAAGTCTGACGATGACGAAGGCTAGAGAGAGAGCGAGGAGAGCGGTTGAGGCGACGAGCAAAAGAGCGTTCAAGTTATGGATATGATTCAACTAAGTTGGAACTAAAGAACTACGGTACATGAGAGGGGTTTATATACGTTTAAAGAACAATGGATACTAAAGGGGAAAGAGCATAGCTATCTGGAAAAGGAAAGGTGAAGGTAACTATGAAGGAGATAACGTCCAAGGCATAACTATGGGTTTGTAACAAGTAAATGTAATCCGTTAACAGAGGGAAAAGAGAATTGTAACATTACCCCCCTTTGTATGCAAGAAGTCACCGACTTCTACCAGCCAGAGGTAGTCCAGCCATGGTCCGTTCTGGACTTGGCCCACTTGACGGCATTGTCCAATTCTTTTGTAGAAGTCTCCACCTTCCATTTGAGTGCTTCTGCAGCGCGATGCAGATTTTGTGCGTTTCGTAAAAAGGAGTCGCGTTCCTCGTACGTCATCTCGTGTGGGTCAATGGTAAGAGTGAGGGCGGCGAGGTTGTCGGTGGCGGAGGAGAGGTTAGTGATGGAGCAGGTGGCGGTGGCCAGGGCGTCGGCGATGACGGTGAGCGTGGTGTTCCATTTGACAAATTGGGCAAAGTGGGGAAGGTGATGGTCATCTGGGTGTACCTGGGGAAGCAAATTGGCTGGGTGAACGTGAAGATCATCGTCTTCGAAGTGGACAATGGTGGTGTTTTCGATGAAGACCTCTAGCGGGAGGTCCGGGACGGCGAGGAAGGGTGAGAGAGCAGCGGCGGTTTCGTCGATGCACCAGTGAGCGCAGGAGAGGAGGGCCAGGATGGTGAAGTAGGCGATGAGGGTGAAGAAGGTGAACATGTTGGTATGATGTGAGTGTTGACATTAGGTGATGATACCTGGAAATTTATACGTGTTCCAGGTCACTGATTTCCGTGTCTGAATCCCAATTTTCTGTATCTAGTGGATCTTCGATTGCAGGGTCGGTGAGGAGTTCTCGTTCCTCTGCGATGAACCTGGTTAATGAATTTAAATGTTCGATTCCTGGTGTCGTTGTTGGGGTGACTAAGAATCTTCTGATTCGCCTGATAATATCCGCTATTACCTCTGCCATTGCAGTAGACAAATAATCAAGATCATCAAGGATGTCTTCCATGAGAATGTGGGGCCTTCCTGGTATTCTGATCCTTTGGCTAATTAACCAGATTTGTGCGCTACACTCCCGTATCTGTTTGGTGATTTCATCCATCTGCTTGTATTCTTCCGGGCATAGCAATCTTCCATGAGCACTTTTATAAATGTCACTATTTCTGATGGCTAGAAGTTGGTATGCAGGTGGATCCTTATTATAGGCGGGTAGATCGTCGGTTGCGAATCGTAGGTCATGGTACTTGGGAAGATAGTTCTGGATGGCATTGCAAGGGAACTCTGTTGTTCCTGAAGGGTTCTTTTGGTGACGGTGATCAAGTCGAGGGGTGCGATAGTATTGTGTGACTAACGCCACAGTTCAGGTGAGTTTTCCTGGTGGGTTCGGTGCCCTAGGAGCGTGTTGGAAGGGGAGGTATTGTATGTGGGTATAGACGGTCTTTTCTTTAAGAGCTATAGTGTATCAAGAGAGTGTTGAGCAGTTTCGTTTTGTATAGTGGTAATTTTGTTTCAAGACGTGGCGGTTTCTGTATCGAGTCATGGTTCAGAGGTGTCAGCGTTGTTGGTATTCTGATAGGATATCCGTGGCGTTTGCAAGATTGCGAGCGGGTTCCCAAGAATTGTCATTTGATCCATAGCCTTTCCATTTAACCAGGTAATGGTAGCCTGCGCCTCGTTTCCTATGAGCTAGAATTGCCTCTACCTCGAATTCCTCTTGTCCATTTATGAGATCAGGGGGTGGTTTCACATAGTTCGGCCCATGTGCAGTCGTTTCCCTGTATGGGGTAAGGAGTGACATATGAAACACAGGGTGAATGCGCCATTGTTTTGGGAGTTTCGATTTGTATGTCACTGGTCCCATCACTTGCTCAATTTCGAAGGGTCCTTCTCGTTTTGGTGCTAGCTTTCTAGACTGATATGGTATGTGAAGATTTCGGTTCTCAAGCCATACTTTGGTACCCTTTTCAAATTGTATTGCTTTGTCCTTGCGTTGTCTTGCCACTAGTTGTCTTGCTAGTTCATGTGCTGCTAGTGCTTCTTCTCTGGCTTTCCTTAGGAACTGAAGGCGCTCCTCTGCTGCTGGTGTGGTCATTCGCGTAGTAGCTGTGGGAAGCGCAACAGGGTCCGTTCCATACATTAGTCTGAATGGGGAAGTCTTGATAGTGTCATGATGTCGGTTGTTGTGAGCAAACTTGGCTATTGGGAGAAGCGGTTTCCATAGATGCGGTTCATTGGAGCAGAACATTCGAAGGTAGACTTCTAATTCTTGGTTGACTCGTTCTGTTTCTCCATCAGTCTGAGGATGATAGGCTGTGCTCATTCTATGGTCAATTCCTAGTGCTTTCCATATTTCCTGAAATACTTTTGCGGAGAACTGAGGTCCTCGATCCGAGATCAAAACGTCGGGTAGGCCAAACCGTTTGAAAATTTCGGAGATGTAAAGTTCCGCAGTGCCTAGTGCATCGATTGTCTTTTTGCAAGGTGTGAAAATTACCCCCTTTGTAAGACCATGGTCCACCGTGACCAGGATTGAGTCAAAGCCATCGGAAAGGGGTAGATCAGTGATGAAATCAAGGGTTACTTGTTGAAAGGGACGGGTTGCTTTTGACGGGATCGGGTGAAGGGCTGGTACATTTGGGTGTGTGTTAATCTTCATCTGTTGGCAAAGGGCGCATCCTTCTATCCATTCCCTGACATGTTTGAACATTCCGGGCCACCAGTAGTCGCATTTAAGGAGTTCAAGGGTCTTTAATCGTCCAGGGTGACCTGATGATCGTGCTTCGTGCGTTTCTTTAATCAATCTGGTTCGTAATCCGTCTTGGTCAGGGATGTAGGTTTTGCCAAGATAGTGAATAATGCCATTGGTATAAGACCAATCCTGTATGTTCGATTTGATCGGTGGGGCACGGTGCGTGGTGATAACTTCTATTAGAATGCGTCCGAAATCGTCTTTTGACATTGCTCTCTGAATCTCTGTGACTAGATCTTCCACAATAAGACAAATAAAGCGATCCTCCGGTAGGACTATGATGTCTTCTTGTAATTCACTGTTTCCCATATGATCAGGGCGTCGGGATAGGGCATCTGCTTCAAACATTTTCGTGCCAGGGACGTGCTCAATGCATAGGTCAAATTCTGATAATAGGGATGACCATCTAGCTTGTCTGGGCGTTAAGCGTTGGGCGGTTCAATAGTAGGACAGATTCTTGTGGTCGCAATGAACTATAGTGGTGTGGGGTGATCCGTGTAGCAAATGTCGCCAGGTCAGCAATCCTTTGATAATTGCTAAGAGTTCCCGATCATAGATCTGGTAATTCTGTTCCGTTTGTGTTAATGCGTGTGAGATAAATCCACAGGGATGTAGAGATCCTGTTTCATCTGCTTGTTTCAAGACTGCTCCTATTGCCTTATTTGATGCATCGGTTTGAAGGATAAAGGGTCGAGTAGGATCTGGCATTAATAATACTGGCATAGATGCAAATCGTTTCTTCAGAATTTCAAAAGTGTTGTTCCGTTCAGTGGTCCAGTCAAATAGTTCTGTTTTCTTAGTGAGGTCGGTAAGTGGTTTAGCGATGGCAGCAAAATTCCCAATGAAACGTTGGTAAAAGTTCCCAAATCCGAGGAATGATCGGACTTGTTTGACTGTGGTAGGAACTGGCCAATCTGCAATCCCAGCTAACTTTATTGGGTCCATCTGAATGCATCCAGGGGTGATGATCATTCCTAGGAATTCGACTTCCTGTGTGGCAAACTTGCATTTTTCAAGTTTCAGGAATAGATCGTTATCTTGTAGCTGTTGTAAAATTCGTTTTGTCCACTCCTCTAGCTGTTCTAGTGTTTCCGCACAGATTAACATGTTGTCTATGTAAATGATCAGCCATCCTTCATTGATCATGTCCCTAAAGTACTCGTTCATCATAGTTTGAAAAGTTGACGGCGAGTTGCATAGTCCAAAGAACATTACTGTTGGTTCGTAAAGCCCTCGATTGGTAATAAAGGCTGCTTTCCATTTGTCTCCCTTCTTGATGCGAACATTGTTGTATCCCCATCGGAGGTCGAGTTTGGTGAAATACTTGGCACCTCGTAATTTAGTCATGAGATTGGAAACAAGGGGAAGGGGATATGCATTTTTGACGGTCCATTCATTCAGGTATCGGTAATCCTGACAGGGTCGGAGTGCTCCACTTTCTTTCTTTGCTACAAAGAAGAACGGTGATGCCTGTGGTGATGTAGATGCTTTAATGTATCCTTTCTTGATTTGTTCATCAATCCATTCGTCTAACAGCCCTTGTTCCTTGACCAATAGAGGGTAAAGTTTACTAGCTTTTGGAACAAAACCTTCCTTTGTGTTGATTGCGTGATCCCATGGTCGACTGGATGGGAAGCGTTCTGATGCCTTTTTGTCAAAGATGGTGCGCCATTGCTCATATTCTATAGGTAATGTGGTGGACGGTTTGTCTTTCTTTAGCCTATGCTCTAGTTCCTGTGATGCCGATGTTTTAACTCTAATCCAGTAGTCATCTTCACCCCATTGCTGGGAGTCGAGGGCTAGCTGCCAGATTGCTTTTGACGACATGTCCAGATCTCCAATTTTCAGAGATTTTTCTCGCCAGTTGATGATCGGGTTATTTTCTTCTAACCAGGGTATTCCTAGAATCATTCGTTGATCACCTAGCTTAGTGATCCAGAACCAATTGATAAATTGCTGTCCTTTGATCATGTAGCATATCTTGGTTCGATGTGTGATCATTCCTTTCACATTTACTGTTCCATCTGCGTTTCTGACTTTAATTGGTTTCTTAAGTCGTTCTTTCCTGAGCTCCTTCACTGTTCCTTCATCTACAAAGTTTCCTTCTGCTCCACAATCGATTAGGGCAGATGTTCCAGCGGGTAAATCAGTCGATTTGATAGTTAATGAAATGCGCTTGTCATTGTTGGATAATACTATTACAGAATCAAGCGCTAACTGTTCAGATCTTGATAATAAGGAAGGGCCAACCACTGAGTGACGCTTCCTAACTAAAAACCCTCGTTTTCGAATTCGTTTAAGAGGGCATTCTTCTCTTCAGTAGACATTGCTGAAAAGATGGCTCTAATTTTCTTTGCTGGTTCGTCCTCTTCCTTCTGTTGTTCCTCAGTGACGGAACAGACAGCCTTATTCTGATAAGAAGACCTGGATGAAGACGCATTGTTACGTTTTGGACAGTTCCTGGAGATGTGTCCCTGTGTTCCACATCTGAAACACTTGCCAGTCTTTCTGTATTCCTCCTTTTGATCATCTGTCAATCGGCTAAGGGTCGTAGTATTTATAGTTCTGATTGCTCCGGATCGATTGTTGTTTCGATTGAAACACATTCCAGATCCATCATTGGTTCTCCTGTTTCCCTGTCCTGTCATGTCCCAAGCGTTGTGGTGATCCTCAGCCTTGTCATAGGCTTCTTGCATCGTTTTGATCTTCCTTTGGTCCTGTAAGATCATCCGAGCAAGTTCTAAAGGTAATCCTTTGACGAATGCCTGCAACTGAGCGGGTATTCCAGTGAGTCTGGAGGTTCCTATGTCCATGTGAAATTTCCTGATGTATTCTGGGACTGAAACGCCGTTTCCAACTCTTAATTTGGATAGATTGTTCAGGGCTCGAAGGGCACTGTTGACTTCCCCCCAGTCATTGATGAAACGTGTTTCAAATGCCTCATAGTTGCCCCATTTGAATGCGGCTGTGGTACTGCCTCTGTTGTCGTTTAATTCGCCTCGGACAATGGTCTTCCAATTGTCTAGTTCTGGTCCCATGCATGCGAGCGCATATCTGACTTTCTTCTCATCTTTTCCTTCATAGTTCTGTTCGTTGAGGGTAAAGTAATCCTCAAGCTGTCCTAAAAATGACTTTGCTTCGATTCGTTTGCCTGTAAAAGGTTGTATAGGCTGCGGTTTGATATCCCCTTTAGAGCTAGCACTGGTTTCAGACGCCATTCTTGGTTCAGGAGTGATCGGTGGTTCAGGGTTAATCGGTGGTTCAGGGGTTGGTCTTCTGGTGATCGGTTTTGGTTCTGGAGTAGGGGTTCTACTCGGAGTTCTGGGTTTTGGAGATGGGGGTGGTCCTTGTTTCGAGTAATCTGTATCAAACGGGTTTTCCTCAAGCTTGGCTTGTTCGATTCATAATAATTCCTCCCACTCTGCTAAAATGCTAGCTGCGATTCCGTGTCGGTTGTTTCCACTAAAGAATTTCTTATAGAGGGTCCTTCCTGGTTCGTTTTCTGGTTCTTTAACAAGGTAGAGCGGTTCTCCTTGTACTTCACTACCCCAATCTAGGTAGATTTGATCGGGTAAATCGAATTCAAAGGCTCCTGAGTAGAAGTCTCCTGAAAAATATTTGTCTGGGACTGGTTCGTTTCGTTTCCATCCTTCTGTAACAAAGTACCAGGTTCGTTGGTAGAGAAAAACTTCTCATCGTCCAAGGTAGGTTTTCCCCTTATAGGTGACGGATCCGTTCGGGGGTCGTTCCTGAGAGCTGCGGGTCTCAATGGTGTCGGTTGAGGGTGATACCCTGAGCTGGTCCTGAGTTCCAACTTATGTTACGGTCGATGTCCACAATGTCGTTCAGCGTCCAAGTCTACAGCAACAAACAGAGTCTCGGTCTGTTCCCAATCACTGGACAAGGGTTCTAGGCACTAAGTCTGACGATGACGAAGGCTAGAGAGAGAGCAAGGAGAGCGGTTGAGGCGACAAGCAAAAGAGCGTTCAAGTTATGGATAAGATTCAACTAAGTTGGAACTAAAGAACTACGGTACATGAGAGGGGTTTATATACGTTTAAAGAACAATGGATACTAAAGGGGAAAGAGCATAGCTATCTGGAAAAGGAAAGGTGAAGGTAACTATGAAGGAGATAATGTCCAAGGCGTAACTATGGGTTTGTAACAAGTAAATGTAATCTGTTAACAGAGGGAAAAGAGAATTGTAACACCGAGTTTGCTCACAATAACCGACATCATGACACTATCAAAACTTCCCCATTCAGACTAATGTATGGAACGGACCCTGTTGCGCTTCCCACAGCTACTGCGCGAATGACCACACCAGCAGCAGAGGAGCGCCTTCAGTTCCTAAGGAAAGCCAGAGAAGAAGGACTAGCAGCACATGAACTAGCAAGACAACTAGTGGCAAGACGACGCAAGGACAAAGCAATACAATTTGAAAAGGGTACCAAAGTATGGCTTGAGAACCGAAATCTTCACATACCATATCAGTCTAGAAAGCTAGCACCAAAACGAGAAGGACCCTTCGAAATCGAACAAGTGATGGGACCAGTGACATATAAATTGAAACTCCCAAAACAATGGCGCATTCACCCCGTGTTTCATACGTCACTCCTTACCCCGTACAGGGAAACGACTGTGCATGGGCCGAACTAAGCAATACAATTTGAAAAGGGTACCAAAGTATGGCTTGAGAACCGAAATCTTCACATACCATATCAGTCTAGAAAGCTAGCACCAAAACGAGAAGGACCCTTCGAAATTGAGCAAGTGATGGGACCAGTGACATACAAATCGAAACTCCCAAAACAATGGCGCATTCACCCTGTGTTTCATATGTCACTCCTTACCCCATACAGGGAAACGACTGCACATGGGCCGAACTATGTGAAACCACCCCCTGATCTCATAAATGGACAAGAGGAATTCGAGGTAGAGGCAATTCTAGCTCATAGGAAACGAGGCGCAGGCTACCATTACCTGGTTAAATGGAAAGGCTATGGATCAAATGACAATTCTTGGGAACCCGCTCGCAATCTTGCAAACGCCACGGATATCCTATCAGAATACCAACAACGCTGACACCTCTGAACCATGACTCGATACAGAAACCGCCACGTCTTGAAACAAAATTACCACTATACAAAACGAAACTGCTCAACACTCTCTTGATACACTATAGCTCTTAAAGAAAAGACCGTCTATACCCACATACAATACCTCCCCTTCCAACACGCTCCTAGGGCACCGAACCCACCAGGAAAACTCACCTGAACTGTGGCGTTAGTCACACAATACTATCGCACCCCTCGACTTGATCACCGTCACCAAAAGAACCCTTCAGGAACAACAGAGTTCCCTTGCAATGCCATCCAGAACTATCTTCCCAAGTACCATGACCTACGATTCGCAACCGACGATCTACCCGCCTATAATAAGGATCCACCTGCATACCAACTTCTAGCCATCAGAAATAGTGACATTTATAAAAGTGCTCATGGAAGATTGCTATGCCCGGAAGAATACAAGCAGATGGATGAAATCACCAAACAGATACGGGAGTGTAGCGCACAAATCTGGTTAATTAGCCAAAGGATCAGAATACCAGGAAGGCCCCACATTCTCATGGAAGACATCCTTGATGATCTTGATTATTTGTCTACTGCAATGGCAGAGGTAATAGCGGATATTATCAGGCGAATCAGAAGATTCTTAGTCACCCCAACAACGACACCAGGAATCGAACATTTAAATTCATTAACCAGGTTTATCGCAGAGGAACGAGAACTCCTCACCGACCCTGCAATCAAAGATCCACTAGATACAGAAAATTGGGATTCAGACATGGAAATCAGCGACCCGGAACACGTATAAATTTCCAGGTATCATCACCTAACATCAACACTCACATCATACCAACATGTTCACCTTCTTCGCCCTCGTCGCCTACTTCACCATCCTGGCCCTCCTCTCCTGCACTCACTGGTGCATCGACGAAACCGCCGCTGCTCTCTCACCCTTCCTCACCGTCCCGGACCTCCCGCTAGAGGTCTTCATCGAAAACACCACCATTATCCACTTCGAAGACGATGATCTTCACGTTCACCCAGCCAATTTGCTTCCCCAGGTATACCCAGACGACCACCACCTTCCCCACTTTGCCCAATTTGTCAAACGGAACACCACGCTCACCGTCGTCGCCGACACCCTTGCTGCCGCCACCTGCTCCATCACTAACCTCTCCTCCGCCACTGACAATCTCGCCGCCCTCACTCTTACCATCGACCCACACGAGATGACGTATGAAGAACGCGACTCCTTTTTACGAAATGCACAAAATCTGCATCGCGCTGCAGAAGCGCTCAAATGGAAGGTGGAGACTTCTACAAAAGAATTGGACAACGCCGTCAAGTGGGCCGAGTCCAGAACGGACCATGGTTGGACTACCTCTGGCTGGTAGAAGTCGGTGACTTCTTGCATACAAAGGGGGTAATGTTACAATTCTCTTTTCCCTCTGTTAACGGATTACATTTACTTGTTACAAACCCATAGTTACGCCTTGGACATTATCTCCTTTCATAGCTACCTTCACCTTTCCTTTTCCAGATAGCTATGCTCTTTCCCCTTTAGTATCCATTGTTCTTTAAACGTATATAAACCCCTCTCATGTACCGTAGTTCTTTAGTTCCAACTTAGTCGAATCATATCCATAACTTGAACGCTCTTTTGCTCGTCGCCTCAACTGCTCTCCTTGCCCTCTCTCTAGCCTTCGTCATCGTCAGACTTAGTGCCTAGAACCCTCGTCCAGTGATTGGGAACAGACCGAGACTCTGTTTGTCGCTGTAGACTTGGACGCTGAACGACGTTGTGGACATCAACCGTAACAGGTTGCCTCCACTAGCAGAATAGGCACCTGGTATGGGCAAGGCCCTACTTGGGACACCTGCATGCCTGCAGGATCTATATCCCGCAAATTCACCTCAGTGCAGATGAACTACTGCACTTGGGAACAAGAGCTACTAGGGATCCTAGAAGCTCTATTATGTTGGGAAGACAAGCTGCTAGGTCTTCAGTTCACAGTAGTGACAGACCACCAAGTGCTAACCTTCTTCAAAGAGACTCAAACCGGGTCTCAAAGACGTATGAGATGGTGGGAATACCTATCTTGATTTAACTTTGAGATGAAATATCTCAAGGGAGAGAAAAACAAGGTAGTGGATAGTTTATCGCACTACTATACAAATGACAGACCAAATGAGGTCCATGATGCTGCAGCATATGTTAATGCTGACTCGAGATTAGATCTGGAAGGAGAAAATCTCTCCTTAAACAGGCGAGATGAATTAACTCAGTCTCATGCCCATTTAGCAATTATTGAATCAGAGGACACCCCAATTCAAGACAAATTAGAGACTCAAGAAATTGAGTTGAAAGAGTTAACTTCCAATAAGGAAGTCGGAACAACTGAGGTCCCAGGCCTCAATCTAGATGACAATTTGCTAAAGATTGTCTTGAAATGTATTCCTAAGGAATACATAAATGATAAATTCTTTGCAGAAATCTGGAAGAATGTAGATCAATATGATAGATTTGATCTAAAGAAAGGGATTCTATGGACTACCAATAGAATTGGGCAAAGAGTAGTCTGTGTGCCGAATGGACTACTCAAAGGGAAGAGCATCTGAGGTGTCATCATTGATACCTGCCACCTCACATTGGGTCATCTTGGAACACAAAGAATGCTAGGGTACACCAGGTGTTGGTTCTGGTGGCCTAATATTGCCGCAGATATCGATGATTTTTGCAAATCCTGCAGAAAGTGTCAAACAACAAAGGTCTCATGACAGAAAACGCCGGGATGGCTTCATACTATGCCTATCCTGTCAAGACCTTGGGAAAGCATAGGAATGGATTTTGTGAGGTTCACTTCAATGTTTTGGAATGAACTCAGTAAAATTCTGGGACAACAACTATTAATGTCATCATCCTACCACCCTCAAACTGATGGCTCTTCAGAAAGAGCTATCCGAATGATGTCTCAGATATTGAGATCTTTAGTAAATGATTACCAGGATAACTGGAAGTCGCAATTACCAATGGTTGAGTTTGCAATGAACTCAGCAGCCAGTGAATCCACTGGCTACTCTCTGTTTGAATCCAATTATGGATGGATGCCCAGAATGATTCAAGGAATTGACCATGGAGCATCACATATGGGAGTAAAACAATTTGTAGAGAACATCAAGGATGTTCTTGATAAAATGTTTGATAAGCTAACCACTCAATGCACACGCCAAGCGGTAATGGCAAATAGATATTGCCAGGAAGGGCAAGCTTTTCACAAGGGAGATTTAGTCTTCCTCTCAACAGAAAACATCAATCTCCCAAAAGGACAAGCTTGAAAGCTTTGTCTGAAATACATAGGACCCTATAAGGTCCTAGAAAATTTCCCAGAACAATCTACATATAAGATTGATCTACCACTGGACCTGAGGGTGAGATGTATTCACAACGTCTTTCACAAAAAGGTCCTAAAACCTTACATCAAGAATAACTCGAACAAGTTTCCCAAGAGGGAAACTCAAATACATTACAACGTTGGGAATGACCCTGAACAAGAATGGGTCATCCAAGCAATAGAAGACCACTGATGGTCTCCTAAGCTCCTTTTCAAGGTGTGATGGGAACTTGGAGATTCCACTTGGGAACCTCTGGAAGTTGTGGAAGAACTCAAGGCTCTAGATCAATACCTAGAGCTTGAGGGTGTGGAAATGCCCTCAGATTTACATAGTGAGTAAAAACGCGACGGTGGCAGTGCAATGGCTGATTGGCCAACCAGGTGTCCTGGGAATTGTTTTCAACTCCAAAACAAAATGCGAAAAAAATTCCCACACAACAATTTATTCAAACAACATGTCTGCAGACTGCTACAGTCATTATGAACATTCAAGGAGAGAGGAACAACATGATGAGCATGACCACTCCCTTCGCATGGGAGAACCGAGTCAACCAGGCTCATGACAACCAAGGAGATCACTGTCTCCTCAAGAAACCATGGATGCCCCTGACATCCTATCAACTTTAGTTCCAGACTGGGACATCCACCTGGTCATCCACCTTCCCCTGTGCCCGAAACAGTGCAGGAAATGTGCTTGGTTTTCTAGGCACATCCTGGAAAATACCCAAGGGGGCACTCTAGCCCTCTTTATTGAAAAACAATGCAGGCACTGGGAGGAGGTCCTGCAAATAAAAAAGGAACTAGACTGGGCCTACGATGACGGTCTAAAGAGGGGTGAGAGAGGACTCCGAGAGCTCAAGGATGAGCTCGACAAGTACTATCAGAGAGTCGCAAAACTCTCAAAGGAAAAAGAGACTCTCGAAAAGAGAGTCGAAGAACTATCACAGAAGTTAAGGAGTGAAAACTCCTCTAGGTTGGCCCATGCTGGCAGGGAAGAGGCTCCAGGGCAAACATTGGGGCAAGCAGAAATGCCAAAGCTCTCCCCCCAGAGATTGCTGCCCCATAGCCCCATGCCACCAAATCTCTCCCACACCTTTTGTTCCAGCTGAGGAGGACCATCCATGCATTCCTCGTCCAACTCTTCCATCCTCGTCTGCCCCCTCCCTTTCAACAAAAGGAAAAGGGAAAAGGACCATGTACGAGACAGATTCAGACTTCGACAGTGAATGCAAAGTCAACACAATGGCTCCTTCTCTGTTGGGTGATGAGGAGGAGCTCAAAATGGTGCTTAATGAATCCAGGCGCAAGCACACCTGACAATCTCACAGAGTTGAGGGAGAAAACCCTTCTTCCTCCTCTAGAATGATAGTAGACAAAGCTTCCCTTGTCTCAATTAAAGAGATACAAGCCTCCCACAGGCTCCAGGAGAACAAAGACTGGGCAGTTTCCCCTGGGCTGTCAAAATTCTCCTCTAGGGGACCCAGCATCCTTTAGGCTCAATAAAGTCAGCAGACTTTACATGTCCACATGGTGTCATGACCAACTGAAAAGCTTCGGCTTTTTCACCAAGTCATTTCCATTTTATTATTTATTTTCTTCATATTAGATAAACACGTGCTGACTAAGCAGGCGCCTATCGCTTGGTGCTTAGATAATGGGGAAGATAAGATACCGGGACACGGTGCAGCTGACTCATTACTATTACTACATGCACAGTCATCTTACTCATACTGTACTATATTTAGAGTAGGGCTTAGGGTAGTGCACAGACCACCTGTCATAGTATATAAGGAGTACAATTCAGCACCCAGAGTCCTCAGTTGAGTTCTCTTGGGTTTCATCCCTCCTCTCCTCTCCTCTCCTCAGTTCTCTGTTGGGGCTCCTAGGTGTCATGCCAGGGGGTTCCTGATAGTAGAACTCAACTACTTCTCTAGCAGCCCCAATGCTTGATATAGCTGGACCACAGGCTTAAGTGGCAGAGAACCGGGGGATTCACACCGTTGTACACCAACGTTAAAATTGCAGTATTAGTTGCCAGAACCTATAAAACTGTGCACCTGTGGCTCTGCATCGCAGCCCTAAACTAGCTTTGCATTACATTCCCAGTCTATGCAAACCAAAGGACCTAACCTGGTTGATAGGGTTACCTGTGCAAAGGATACCAGTGCTGGTCTTATCACACAATACGTGATCCGTATCTAGGGACAAGGCTGGCCACCCCCCTAGCACATTAAATTGCCCTGGCCTAGGCCTCTGAAGGCTATATTCATAGTTACATAAATACTTTTTCCCGTACCCCTTGGAGGTAGCCGCCACTTGGTCACACACCTCTGAGAAAGACCTGCACCCGTATGGTGTAGTGGTATCAGGACAACTGTTTGGACCCTGATTAGTTAGACCCTTCATCCATAAATAAAACTAGTAGTCAGTAAAGTATATTGTAGCACTGCAGGGGTGGTTGTAGACCCTGAGTGCACGTTTCCATATCTACGTTCCCAAACAGGTGACAGGCCAAGACCTCCCTCACCTTTACATACAAGATAGGAGATAACAATAATGATACTTTTTGGGATGCCGTCACTGGCAATCTTGATCCAAATGACATGGGTTTTAGTTCATCAGAAGGAAAATCTACTTCCTCGTCATCATCTCATTCAACAACTCTATCAGAGGAACCACATCAGTGGGAAGCAGCACCGTTTCCCATTTTAGTACCCAACCCAGCCACTCTAAATCCAAACCTACTATTCAACTCCGACACTGATTTCATCGGAGAACCCACACCACCCTTTTCATCACCACCACCCCCGCTTACACCATCACCTACATTGCCACCACCAAACTATCACAGTATGGCGGCGCCCCAAGAAATGACATCAGCAGAACTGCTGAATCTCCTTAATGCGCAAGCCACAACCATCCAAGCCCTCCAAAACCAGCTGACACAGCTACAAACAAATGCTGCACAGGCCACCATGGCTGCAGCAGCACACACCCCTCCCCCCACTAACATTGTCAACATACCGCCAGGGACGGTATTCAATATTCCTGGGACCAGTAATGGCGGATCATCTAGAATAGATGTAGCCAAACCTCCAGTCTTCTCCAGAAAGATGTCAGAAGTGACAAATTTCATCAACGCATGCCAACTTTACATTCAATTGAAGATGCCGGAATCCAACAAGGAAGAATGGATCTTATTGATCATCTCGTACATGACAAAAGGCTTTGCCGCAGATTGGAAGGACAATCTGTTGGAGCAGATGGCCAACAATGAGGAAGGAATTCCGCAAATGGCGGAACAGTTGTTCAGACAGATCCAAAGGGATTTCAGAGATACTGATGAGCAATCATCAAAGATCTCGGAGATGAGGACCATGACGCAAGGGTCCAGTACATGTGAAGAACACGTGCAGAAATTCAAAAAGGTATCATGAGGCACTGGATACCTAGGAAGAGCTCTTATCGAAGAGTTCAAACACAGTTTGAATACTGGACTCCGAAAAAGGATTATGGAGGCCAATGAGGTACCTGAGACCATTGAAGGATGGTACCAGAAAGCAGTGAAGTTGGATCACCAATGGAGACAGGCAAAAGCCGAGGAGAAGTACTACTCCTCGCGGACCAGTAGCTCCGCCAATAGGAGTGAAGGAGCATCCAAAGGCCCAGATACGGCGAAGCCAGTAGCCCCTGGCCAGCCCAAACCCCAATGGAGATTCGGATCGGGATCAGCGAGTCAGGGACAATTGGGAGCTGGAGCCTCCATGAGTTCAAGTAGTACAGCAAATCGGCCGGACCCTAACACGATGGACATCAATCAAAATCAAAGACCGCCCCTCAGATGTTACAAATGCGGCAAGATCGGACACATCTCTAGGAACTGCAGATCAGGACTCGATATTCGCACAATGACATTTGACAAAATGAAGGAATACTTCAAGAAAGGAGAAGAGAATTTAAAAGAGGAAGAGAGTCAGTAGGTCCCATACTGGACTCTTGAAATAGATACACTGTATTAGCTAAATTGGTAGATAGTGCACAGCCCCTTGATATAGCGCCTAGCACTGACCAGGTTAATGCAAGGACGATCTCAGAAGTCTCAAGGACTTCTGAAACGTTCCTGCAAGAGGCAAACTCCCAGGTGAAACACCTTGATATAGCGCACAGCGCTGAAAGTGTCACTCCCAAGGAGCGTGGCAGGGCGGAAAAACCTGTGCTTAATTCCTCATTACCAAATACAGTAGTACAAGTATCTACCAAGGGACAAAAGGACTTAAAAGGAAAGCAGCGTGATATAGTGCTCAGTGCTGAAACTGCTTGTCCAAAAAGGGTATTGAAGAAAGGGGAAAAAGAGTTTGTAATAAGGTCAATAGGATGGAAGGATGAGATCTTAATGGAGATAGGGTTGGAAAGGTTGGACACACATGAACAAACTCAACAAACCGCGTTGCTCAACTCAGGAGCTACAGGACTGTTCATGCATGCCATGTATGCAAAAAGAATGGGCTTTGAACTTATACCCTTAGAACGTCCCATTCAAGTTCGGAATGTGGATGGAACAAATAATGAAGGAGAAATGATCACCCATGAGGTTGATCTCCTTTTATTGTATCAAGGGCACAAAGAGAGAGCCACCTTCGAGATATGTGAGTTGGGAAAAACCAACGTAATCATTGGATCAACATGGTTACAAAAACACAACCCTGAAATAAATTGGGAAACCGGTCAAGTCAAATTGACGCGTTGTCCATGAAGCTGTGGACATAGGCAAAGAGAATGGACCAAGAAGCAGGAGCAGAAGGTCCAATCAGCAGAACACTGGCGTGTTCTGGAATATTTGTGGGAACAGGAAAAGGAGTTAGACTTCGCGCACTGGCTCAAAGAAAAAGAGGAAAGTGAGAAGCATCTCACGTACATGGAACAAATGAAACACCTGGGTCAATGCAAATATGGGGATAAATACCCATTCTTGCCAGTGTTTCCATCCGCATCCGCTGGACCAAAGGCCGGATCAATGAGACATGTACAAGAATTGACAAAACTCACAGCCAAGGAGATGGTACCTGAGCAGTACCATCAATACCTCAAAATCTTCGAAAAAGGGGCGTCAGAGCGCATGCCAGCTAGGAAGCCTTGGGATCACTCAATTGATACCAAACCAGGCTCCCAGCCTAGAAAAGGGAAAGTCTACCCTCTATCCCCAGATGAGCTGAAGGAAGTACGGAACTTTGTGGATGACCAATTAGCTAAAGGGTACATTCGACCCTCCAAATCACCACAAATGTCACCCATCTTCTTTGTAAGCAAGAAGGATGGAAAGAAGCAGATGGTTCAGGACTACCAATACCTGAATGAATGGACAGTTAAAAATAACTACCCATTACCATTAATATCGGAGCTCGTAGATCGAGCAGGGAGTGCTAAATACTTCACTAAGCTAGATCTTAGGTGGGGTTATAATAACGTATGGATCAAAGAAGGTGACGAATGGAAAGCTGCATTCACTACCCCTGAAGGTTCTTTTGAACCGGTAGTAATGTTTTTTGGGCTAACTAACTTGCCAGCCACTTTCCAAGCAATGATGAATGACATTTTCCGTGATATGATCAATGCAGGAAAAGTCATTGTGTACATTGATGACATACTCATCTTTACCAAAACAAAAGAGGAGCATGACACAATCGTACAACAAGTCTTGCAATGATTGAAAGGAAATGATCTGTATGTAAAACCAGAAAAATGTGTTTGGTGTGTAGAAGAAGTCAAATTTCTAGGAGTGGTCCTTGGACCCAAAGGAATTCAAATGGACACAAAAAAGGTTGAAGCCATCATTAGCTGGCCAACGCCTTCTTGTGTCAAGGACATACAAAGGTTCTTAGGCCTAGCCAACTACTATAGGCGCTTTGTGCAGGACTTCGCAAAAATCACATGACCATTACATGATCTGGTCAGAAAAGAAAAAACATGGGAATGGACAGAGGTCCAGGATAAAGCTTTCAAAAGCCTAAAAAAGATATTTATGGAGCAACCTCTGCTAGTTGCTCCAGATTCAGATAGGCAGTTCAGGGTGGAGTCAGATGCATCAGATTACGCTACGGGTGGCGTTTTATCTATGCTCTGCAAAGATGACAAATGGAGGCCTGTGGCCTACCTATCAAAGTCGCTCAATAACACTGAGTGCAACTATGATGTCCATGACAAGGAAATGCTAGGTATCATCCATTGCCTAGAAACATGGCGTCATTACTTGGAGGGAGCATGTGAGCAGTTTGAGATATGGACTGATCACAAAAACCTTGAGTACTTTATGAGTGCAAAAAAGTTAAATCGCAGACAGGCTAGATGGGCCTTATACCTAAGTCGATTCAATTTTGTCTTGCACCATAAAGCAGGTGTTACCATGGGAAAGGCCGATTCTCTGTCCAGGAGGCCAGACCATAAAAAGGGGGTGGATGATGACAACAAAGACATCACACTCCTCAAACCAGACTTTTTCCGAATTGCAGCACTACGTCATGGGCATGTATTCATTCATAGCTCAGAAAAAGAATTACTAAACAAAATTTGATGCTCTGAAGCATGTGATGAAGCAGTAGTAAAAGCAGTAGAAGCAATGAAAAAAGCTGGCATTAAAACACTAAACACTCGAGAATGGGAGATGGAGCAGGGACTTATCCTCTGGCAAGGAAAAGTCTATGTACCAAAAGATGAGAAGTTGCAGATGGAGATAGTCTGCCTACACCATGACATGCCCATTGCTGGACATGGAGGACAGTGGAAGACGATCGAACTCATCACAAGAAACTACTGGTGGCCTGGGATCACCAGATATATTAAAAAATACGTTAGTGGGTGTGACAAATGCCAGTGGAATAAGAACTTCCCGGAGCCACCCGCTGGAAAGCTAATGCCAAATTCAGCACCAGCAAAGCCTTGGATGCACATTTCCGCCAATTTCATTATGAAATTACCAGAATCACATGGTCACAATGCAATCTTGGTAGTTTGTGATTGGATGTCCAAAATGGCGCATTTTATACCCACATCAGAGGAAACATCAGCACAAGGGCTGGCAAGCTTATTTAGGGATTACATTTGGAAACTACATGGACTCCCCGAATCAATTATCTCAGATAGAGGTCTGCAATTCACAGTGCAAATGATGAAGGAATTAAATCAAATGCAGGGAATTTCAATGGACTTGTCCACTGCGTTCCATCCGCAAACTGATGGACAAACTGAAAGAATGAATCAGGACTTAGAACAGTTCCTGAGAATCTTTGTAGACCATAGACAAGAAGGTTGGTCTGGGTGGCTGTCTATTGCCAAATTCAGCTACAATAACAAAATACAGGCATCAACAAAGCAGACACCATTTTTCATGAACTATGGAAAACACCCATGGATGGGAATAGAACCCAGGAGAGAAGGAAGTCACCCAGCAGCATTGGAGTTTGCTCAAGAAATGAAAGAAATTCATGAGGAAACCCAGGCTGCCTTGCTAAAATCACAAGGTGACATGAAGCTATATGCAGACAGACACCGATTGGATGCACCAGAATACAAAGTTGGCAATAAAGTATGGCTGTCAACCAAAGATTTAAGGTTAACAGGCCAACCAACTAGGAAACTGGTAGAAAGATGGATTGGGCCGTACCCAATCAAGAAAATAGTGTCACCAAACACAGTAGAGCTAGATTTACCTTTCTCTCAACAAATCCATCCTGTGGTAAACGTCTCACGAATCTGCCCTTGGAAACAACCAATGAGAGGGCAAAAGGCACAACCCCCACTGCCAATTGAAATAGACGGTGAAAGGGAGTACAAAGTGGAAGAAATAATTGATGTGAGACTAAAAAGGAACAAGATGGAGTACTTGGTTAAGTGGAAAGGATACACTGCCGAGCATAACTCCTGGGAACTGTTAGAGAATTTACAAAACGCAAAAAGAAAAAGAAAAAACTTTTACAACAAAAACCCCGGAGCAATCAGAAGGCTTGACAAAGCAACCTTTGATGGGTTGACTTTCAGACCTTACAAAAACTTCACACAATCCTTGGACAAAATAGTGTCCAAAATCGATGTTAATGCAGTAGCACCAGCTGCAAAATGGGAACAAAACTGGCAAAAATGGAAAGGAAGGAAGGGTCTAGAAACCCTTACAGAGCCAGGAGATGCAGAAGGGCCATGCCAATGCAATATGTGCTTATGCCAATCGCATGATATAGCACCCTGCACTGAAACAATTGAAGACCTCACACCACCTTCACGCCCACTCTCACCCATAATCAAGGAAATAGAGGAATCATCCGTGATAAAGCGTGTTGCACTGAATGATGATAAAGAAGTTCAAATTTGTCTGGAAGCCAAATCTTAAAAAGGGGGTACTGTCATGACCGACTGAAAAGCTTCGGCTTTTTCACCAAGTCATTTTCATTTTATTATTTATTTTCTTCATATTAGATAAACACATGCTGACTAAGCAGGCACCTATTGCTTGGTGCTTAGATAATGGGGAAGATAAGATACTGGGACACAGCGCAGCTGACTCATTACTATTTCTACATGCGCAGTCATCTTACTCATACCATACTATATTTAGAGTAGGGCTTAGGGTAGTGCACAGACCACCTGTCGTAGTATATAAGGAGTACAATTCAGCACCCAGAGTCCTCAGTTGAGTTCTCTCAGGTTTCATCCCTCCTCTCCTCTCCTCTCCTCAGTTCTCTGTTGGGGCTCCTAGGTGTCACACCGGGGGGCTCCTGATACATGGACGTGAAAACCTATTGGGATGAGGATGCCACTCATCTGTGGGCAAAACAACCAGCCACTGGTAAGTGGTACTGGGAGAATGGGAAGCCCATGCAGATGGCTAGAGAGGTATCTAAGGTGCCTCTCAATCAAAGATCCACCACTCAACGTTGGGTGGTGAGAGACACCACAGCATTGGGATTCCTTCCCCTCAGCAACTTGTCAAGGGAACCTGACGTTGAAGAGCTCACTAGGAAGGGCGAGCTCCCTACTTCTATCCAGCAAGGAACAGACAGCCACTACAACATCCTAGATGTTACAGTGTGGATGTTCCTCAAGATGATGGAACCCCATCCAAGCAAAGGCACTGCCGCTTGGTTCTGGTGGTTGTCATGCCATCTCTTTGAGAAACTGGGCCTATTTAAGAGCACTCTGGCTTGACTAAGGCTCGTGGAGGATGAAGGATGTTTAGTTGCGTATGCCCCATACCAGCTAGTTCACTCGGTCAAATACATGCTTGATGACATAGTTATGCACTTTCATAAGTGTAGACTAACATCCAGGGACTGTGATTCCCTGTTCAGAGATTGCACAAGAAATCATCTGGCAAGCATGGAACCGCCACCAGAACCCACATGGAGCAGGGTTTACCTGGTACCGAGGGTCTCAAGACCCTCCTTATCTCAAAGGAAGAAAGCTAAGGGGAAGAGAGGGAAACCTCTCTTTGAATGCCTTGAAAAAGGCTTAAAAATCGATTTGAGGACCAAAACCCCGGTCCTCCCATATGATGAGGGACCCCTGGCTGGGAACACTCAAGACAACCCAGATGCAGTGGATGTCGAACAGCTCCCAAATTACAAGGAGCCATTGCATCACAACATGGATGTCGAAGGATCACCCATGGGTCCAGCTTGAACCTTGAGGCTGTCACCTTGTCATTTTCCCAAGGAGAGCTACGCCTGTTACAGTTCTCTTTTCCCTTATGTTAATGGACTACATTTACTTGTTACAAACCCATAGTTATGCTTGGACATCATCTCTTTTCATAGTTACCTTCACCTTTCCTTTTCTAGATAGCTATGCTCTTTCCCCTTTAGTATCCATTGTTCTTTAAACGTATATAAACCCCTCTCATGTACCATAGTTCTTTAGTTCCAACTTAGTCAAATCTTATCCATAACTTGAACGCTCTTTTGCTCGTCGCCTCAACCGCTCTCCTCGCTCTCTCTCTAGCCTTCATCATTGTCAGACTTAGCACCTAGAACCCTTGTCCAGTGACTGGGAACAGACCGAGACTCTGTTTGTCGCTGTAGACTTGGACGCTGAACAATGTTGTGGACATCGACCGTAACATAAGTTGGAACTCAGGACCAGCTCAGGGTATCACCCCTAGCTGACACCATTGAGACCCGCAGCTCTCAGGAACAACCCCCGAATGGATCCGTCACCTATAAGGGGAAAACCTACCTTGGATGACGAGAAGTTTTTCTCTACCAACAAACCTGGTACTTTGTTACAGAAGGACGGAAACGAAACGAACCAGTCCCAGACAAATATTTTTCAGGAGACTTCTACTCAGGAGCCTTTGAATTCGATTTACCCGATCAAATCTACCTAGACTGGGGTAGTGAAGTACAAGGAGAACCACTCTACCTTGTTAAGGAACCAGAAAACGAACCAGGAAGGACCCTCTATAAGAACTTCTTTAGTGGAAGTGACCGACATGGAATCACAGCCAGCCTTTTAGCAGAGTGGGAGGAATTACTACGAATTGAACAAGCCAAGCTTGAGGAAAACCCGTTTGATACAGATTACTCGAAACAAGGACCACCCCCATCTCCAAAACCCAGAACCCCGAGTAGAACCCCTACTCCAGAACCGAAACTGATCACCAGAACACCAACCCCTGAACCACTGATTAATCCCGAACCACCGATCACTCCTGAACCAAGAATGGCGTCTGAAACCAGTGCTAGCTCTAAAGGAGATATCAAACCACAGCCACATTCAAATGGAGCAACTATGAAGCATTTGAAACACGTTTCATCAATGACTGGGGAGAAGTCAACAGCGCCCTTTGAGCCCTGAACAATCTATCCAAATTAAGAGTTGGAAACGGTGTTTCAGTCCCAGAATACATCAGAAAATTTCGCATGGATATAGGAACCTCTGGACTCACTGGAATACCTGCTCAGTTACAGGCATTCATCAAAGGATTACCGTTAAAACTTGCTAGGCGATCAACGAATGATTCTAGGAATACCCTGGTTAGAAGAAAATAACCCGATCATCAACTGGCGAGAAAAATCTCTGAAAATTGGAGACCTGGACACATCGCCAAAAGCAATCTGGCAGCTAGCCCTCGACTCCCAGCAATGGGGCGAGGATGACTATTGGATTAGAGTTAAAACATCGGCATCACAGGAACTAGAGCATAGGTTAAAGAAAGACAAACCATCCACCACTCTACCTACAGAATATGAGCAATGGCGCACCATCTTTGACAAGAAAGCATCAGAACGCTTCCCATCCAGTTGACTGTGGGATCACGCAATCAACACAAATGAGGGTTTTGTCCCAAAAGCTAGTAAACTTTACCCTCTATCGGTCAAGGAACAAGGACTGTTAGACGAATGGATTGATGAACAACTCAAGAAAGGATACATTAAACCATCTACATCACCGCAGGCGTCACCATTCTTCTTTGTAGCAAAGAAAGAAAGTGGAGCACTCCAACCCTGTCAGGATTACTGATACCTGAATGAATGGACTGTCAAAAATGCATATCCCCTTCCCCTTGTTTCCGATCTCATGACTAAATTACGAGGTGCCAAGTATTTCACCAAACTAGACCTCTGATGGGGATACAACAATGTTCACATCAAGAAGGGAGACGAATGGAAAGAAGCCTTTATTACCAATCAAGGGCTCTATGAACCAACAGTAATGTTCTTTGGATTATGCAATTCACCGTCAACCTTTCAAACTATGATGAACAAGTACTTTAGGGACATGATCAATGAAGGATGGCTGATCATTTACATGGACAACATGTTAATCTGTGCAGAAACACTAGAACAGCTGGAGGAGCAGACAAAACGAATTCTACAACGGTTACAAGATAACAATCTATTCCTGAAACTTGAAAAATGCAAGTTCGCCACACAGGAAGTCGAATTCCTAGGAATGATCATCACCCCTGGACGCATTCAGATGGACCCAATAAAGTTAGCAGGGATCACCGATTGGCCAGTTCCTACCACAGTCAAACAAGTCCGATCATTCCTTGGATTTGGGAACTTTTACCAACGTTTCATTGGGAATTTTGCTGCCATCGCTAAACCACTTACCAACCTCACTAAGAAAACAGAACCATTTGACTGGACCACTGAACGGAACAACACTTTTGAAATTCTGAAGAAACGATTTGCATCTATGCCGGTATTATTAATGCCAGATCCCACTAGACCCTTTATCCTTCAAACCGATGCATCAAATAAGGCAATAGGAGCAGTCTTGAAACAAGCAGATGAAACAGGATCTCTACATCCCTGCGGATTTATCTCACATGCATTAACATAAACAGAACAGAATTACCAGATCTACGATCGAGAACTCTTGGCAATTATCAAAGGATTGATGACCTGGCGACATTTACTACACGGATCACCCCACACCACTATAGTTCACTGTGACCACAAGAATCTATCCTACTATCGAACCACCCAACGCTTAACGCCCAGACAAGCTAGATGGTCATCCCTATTATCAGAATTTGACCTGCACATTGAACACATCCCTGGCACAAAAATGTTTGAAGCGGATGCCCTATCCCGACGCCCTGATCATATGGGAAACAGTGCATTGCAAGAAGACATTATAGTCCTACCAGAGGATCGTTTTATCCGTCTTATTGCAGAAGATCTAGTCACAGAAATTCAGAAAGCAATGTCAAAGGACGATTTCGGACGTATTCTAATCGAGGTTATCACCACGCACCGCACCCCACCGATCAAATCAAACATACAAGATTGGTCTTATACCAATGGCATTGTTCACTATCTCGGAAAGACCTACATCCCTGACCAAGACGGATTACGAACCAAATTAATTAAAGAAACGCACGAGGCACGATCATCAGGTCACCCTGGACGATTAAAGACCCTTGAACTCCTTAAGTGTGATTACTGGTGGCCCGGAATGTTCAAACATGTCAGGGAATGGATAGAAGGATGCGCCCTCTGTCAGCAGATGAAGATTAACACACACCCAAACATACCAGCCCTTCACCCAATTTCGTCGAAAGCAACCCGCCCCTTTCAGCAAGTCACCCTTGATTTCATCACTGATCTACCCCTCTCTGATGGCTTTGACTTGATCCTGGTCACGGTGGACCATGGTCTTACAAAGGGGGTAATTTTCACACCTTGCAAGAAGACAATCGATGCACTAGGCACTGCGGAACTTTACATCTCCGAAATTTTCAAATGGTTTGGCCTACCCGACGTTTTGATCTCGGATCGAGGACCTCAGTTCTCTGCAAAAGTATTTCAGGAAATACAGAAAGCACTAGGAATTGACCATAGAATGAGCACAGCCTATCATCCTCAGACTGATGGAGAAACAGAACGAGTCAACCAGGAATTAGAAGTCTACCTTCGAATGTTCTGCTCCAACAAACTGCATCTATGGAAACCGCTTCTCCCAATAGCCGAGTTTGCTCACAATAACCGACATCATGACACAATCAAAACTTCCCCATTCAGACTAATGTATGGGACGAACCCTGTTGCACTTCCCACAGCTACAACACGAATGACTACACCAGCAGCAGAGGAACACCTTCAGTTCCTAAGGAAGGCCAGAGAAGAGGCACTAGCAGCACATGAACTAGCAAGACAATTAGTGGCAAGGCGATGCCAGGATAAAGCAGTACGATTCGAAAAAGGCACCAAAGTATGGCTTGAGAACAGAAATCTTCACATACCATATCAGTCTAGAAAGTTAGCACCAAAACGAGAAGGACCCTTTGAAATCAAACAAGTAATGGGACCAGTAATGTACAAGCTGAAACTCCCAAAACAATGGCACATTCACCCTGTGTTTCATACGTCACTCCTTACCCCGTATAGGGAAACAACTGCGCATGGCCCAAACTATGTGAAACCACCCCCTGATCTCGTAAATGGACAAGAGGAATTCGAGGTAGAGGCAATTCTAGCCCACAGGAAACGAGGCGCAGGCTACCATTACCTAGTTAAATGGAAAGGCTATGGATCAAATGATAATTCTTGGGAACCTGCTCGCAATCTTGCAAACACCACTGATATTCTATCAGAATACCAACAACACCGACATCTCTAAACCATGACTCAATACAGAAACCGCCACATCTTAAAACAAAACTACCATTATACGAAACGAAACTGTTCAATACTCTCTCGATACACTATAGCTCTTAAAGAAAAGACCGTCTACACCCGCATACAATACCTCCCCCTCCGACACATTCCTAAGGTACCAAACCTATCAGAAAAACCCACTCGAACTGTGGCGCTGATCACATGATATTACTGCATCCCTTGACTCAACCGTGATCATCAGAAGAGTCTGTCAGGAACGACGGAGCTCCCCTGCAATGTCATCCGAAGCTATCTCCCCAAATACCATGATTTATGATTCGCAGAAACCGATTTACCTGACTATAGTAAAGATCCACCAGTCTACCAACTCCTAATCAGCAGGAACAGCAACATTTACAAAACTGCCCATGGAAGACTAGTATGTCCGGAAGAATATAAATGAATTGACAAAATCACCATACAGATACGAGAATGCAGCGCACAAATTTGGCTACTTGGACAAAGAATCAGAATCCCAGGAAGATCTCACGTCCTTATAGAAGACATCCTCGATGACCTTCAGTATTTGTTTGAAGAACAAAGAGAAGTAATAGCGGACATTATCAGAAAAATCCGGAGATTTTTAGTCACCCCTACCACGGTACCAGGAATTCAGCATCTGAATTCATTAACCAGGCTCATCTCGGAAGAATGAGAACTCCTTACTGACCCTGCAATTGAAGATCCACTAGATATAAAAAGTTCAGATTCGGACATGGAAATTAGTGATCTGGAATACGTATAAATTCTTCAAGTATCACCACCTAATGCCAAACCCACACGATAACAAGAAACCATGTTCACCTTCTTCGCCCTCGTCACATACTTCACCATCCTGGTCCTCCTCTCCAGCACTCACTGGCACATCGATGAAACTGTCACCGCTTCCTCACCCTTCCTCGCCGTCCCGGACCTCCCGCTAGAGGTCTTCATTGAAAATACCACTGTTGTCCACTTCGAGG
This sequence comes from Amanita rimosa, assembly GCA_023014395.1. Lineage (NCBI taxonomy): Eukaryota > Fungi > Basidiomycota > Agaricomycetes > Agaricales > Amanitaceae > Amanita > Amanita rimosa. Next base: position 33,563 of record JAEBUO010000106.1, on the reverse strand, counting down.
ACGACGATTTACATGTCCACCCTGCCGCCTTGCTTCCCCAGGTACACCCTGACGACCACCATCTTCCCCACTTTGCCCAATTTGTCAAATGAAACACCACGCTCACCGTCGTCACGGATGCCCTCGCCGCTGCCACCTGTTCTATAACCAACCTATCCTCTGCCACCGATAACCTTGCCGCCCTCACTCTTACCATTGACCCACATGAAATGACTTACGAGGAACGTGACTCCTTCCTACGCAATGCTCAGAATTTGCACCACGCTGCTGAAGCGCTCAGATGGAAAGTAGAAACATCGACAAAAGAACTCGACAATGCCGTCAAGTGGGCAGAGTCTAGAACAGATCATGGCTGGACAACCTCTGGCTGGTAGAAGTCGGTGACTTCTTGCATACAAAGGGGGTAATGTTACAGTTCTCTTTTCCCTTATGTTAACGGACTACATTTACTTGTTACAAACCCATAGTTATGCTTGGACATCATCTCTTTTCATAGTTACCTTCACCTTTCCTTTTCTAGATAGCTATGCTCTTTCCCCTTTAGTATCCATTGTTCTTTAAATGTATATAAACCCCCCTCATGTACCGTAGTTCTTTAGTTCCAACTTAGTCGAATCTTATCCATAACTTGAACGCTCTTTTGCTCGTCGCCTCAACTGCTCTCCTCGCTCTCTCTCTAGCCTTCATCATCGTCAGACTTAGCGCCTAGAACCCTTGTCCAGTGACTGGGAACAGACTGAGACTCTGTTTGTCGCTGTAGACTTGGACACTGAACAACGTTGTGGACATCGACCATAACAACGCCTTTCCTTATCTTTAATTTCAGATTGCACCTTTGGTACAATCTTGCTGGGGAGGGTGTAAGGGCTCTACATTGTCTTAGGGAGAGCTTTGCCCTTGTCTTTGATCCTTGTTTCTTGACAATGCATATTTATATGCATCATTTGTATATATATATTTGCAATGTTTGGACGTGCAGACCTTTAGTTGCACGTCAAACAATTATGTAATTAGTTTTTACCTTTTGTTTTTGCACCAGTGCTACACACCAATATATCTTGGTTCAGTGTATGGCGCACCACGAGAACTAAGTATAAAACACAACAACGTTACACACCTCCACCACCAGCAAATGTCGTCAATATACCACCAGGGATGGTATTTAATATTCCCCAAGTAGGAAATGGTGCATCAAAGATTGATGTGGCCAAGCCACCAGTATTCTCAGGCAAGATGTACAAAGTCAATAACTTTATCAATGCATGTTGGTTGTATCTATGTATCAGAAGGATTTGCAGTAGATTGGTGGGATAATCTATTTGAGGCAATGGCTGACAATGATGAAATGGTTCCACAAATGGTGGAAGCCCTTTTTAGGCAAATCAGGAACAAATTTGGAGATATTGATGAACAGTCATCCAAGATCTCAGAACTCCGCACCATGATGCAGGGGTTGAGCCTGTGTGAGGAGCATGTGCAGAAGTTTAAAAAAGTAGCGCAAGGTACTGGCTACTTTGGAAGAGTGTTGATCAAAGAATTCAAGTGCAGCTTGAATAGTGGATTACAAAAAAGAATTATGGAATCAGAAACCATTCTGGATACTGTAGAAGAATGGTACTGGTGTGCCATCAAGTTAGATCAGCAATGGAGGCAAGCCAAAGCTGAGGAGCAGTATTACTCCTCCCAGACCAATAACTCTGCTAAGAAGAGTAAAGGAGTGTCCAAAGGCCTGGATCTGGCAAGAATGGTAGTCCCTGGCCAGCCCAAACCCTGATGGAAGTTTGGATTGGGATCAGTGTGTCAGGGGCAATTGGGAGCTGGAGCCTCTGGGAGCTCAAGTAATACAGCAAATCAGCCTGACCCAAATGCAATGGATGTAGACCAAAATCAACACCCACCAATCAAATGCTACAAGTGTAGGAAATTAGGCCATATTGCAGATCAGGAGTAGATATCAGAACAATAATGTTTGAAGAGATGAAGGAATTCTTTGCAAAAGGCAAAGAACATTTAAAAGAGCAAGAGGATCAGTAAGTCCCACTCTAGATTTTTGAAACTGGTTCTTGGTACTTGATTCAGACTTTACAGCAGGAACAGATGTCTCCACAAGGGGTGATCTCAAAGGTGAAACACTGTGATATAGCACACAGTGCTGAAGGTGTCACTCCCCAAGAGCACAGCAGAGCAGTTGAATCTGTGCTTAATTCTCCTTTTATACCTCCTACTACAAACACGAGTAAAATAGTGCAAAAGCAATGTTATATAGCACCTAGTGCTTAAGTTGTGATTGTTCAACCGAGAGAACCTAAGGGACACCAGCATCTGGTCAGAACTATTGGCCAGAAAGATGAAATTTTTATGGAAGTTGGATTAAAAACATTGGATACTCATGAGCAAGCACAGCAGACAGCTTTCCTCAATTCTGGTGCCACTGGATTATTTATGAATGCCAAGTTTGCAAAAGAAAAGGGGTTCAGACTTATCCCTTTAACACATCCCATTCAAGTTTGGAATGTGGATGGAACAAATAATAAAGGAGGAATGATCACACACAAAGTTGATCTTCTACTTTCATTTAAAGGGCATAAGGAACAAGCCACCTTTGAAATTTGCAAGTTAGGCAAAACAAATGTAATCATTGGATCTACATGGTTATGAAAGCATAATCCAGAGATCAATTGGCAGACCAATCAAGTAAAATTGACCAGATGCCCATGGTCATGTGGACATAGGCAAAGAGAGTGGACAAAACATAGAGAGAATAAAGTGCACACAGCAGAACACTGGCAGGTGCTGCAATATTTGTGGGATCAGGAGAAGCAGTTGAATTTCACCCATTGGCTAGAAGAAAAAGAGGAGGAGGATCAAAACCTCACATACATATATGGAACAGATGAAACACCCAAGGGAGTACAAATATGGGGATAAATATCCCTTTCTACCTCTGTTTCTGTCCGGATCAGCTGGACCAAAAGCTGGATCATCCTTATTTGTGCAGGAATTGGCTAAACTTACCGCCAAAGAGATGGTACCTGAACAATACCATTGATACCTCAAAATCTTCAAAAAAAAAAATGCATCAGAAAGGATGCCAGTGTGGAAACCATGGGATCATGCTATTGAAACAAAGCCTGGGTATCAACCAAGAAAGGCTAAAGTGTATCCCCTATCTCCTGATGAGTTGCAGGAAGTATGCAACTTTATTGATGATCAGTTAAGCAAGGGCTACATTAGACCTTCAAAATCACCACAAATGTCACCAGTGTTCTTTGTGAGTAAAAAGGATGGGAAAAAGAGAATGGTACAGGACTACCAATATCTCAATGAATGGACAGTTGAAAATAACCATTAATCTCGGAACTTGTGGATTGAGCAGGCAGTGCCAAATACTTCACCAAGTTGGATCTTTGGTGGGGTAATAATAACATATGGATCAAAGAAGGAGATGAATGGAAAGCCACCTTTACAACACCAGAAGGTTCTTTTGAACCAGTTGTAATGTTCTTTGGGCTTACCAATTCTCCAGCTACTTTCCAAACAATGATGAACAATATTTTCTGTGACATGATCAATCAAGGAAAAGTGATAATCTATATCAATGATATACTTATCTTCACCAAAACCAAAGAAGAGCATGATAAGATTGTCCTGGAAGTTCTCGAAAAATTGGAAGAAAATGATTTTTATGTGAAACCAGAAAAATGCACATGGTGTGTTGAAGAAGTGGAATTCCTTGGAGTTATTATTAGAGCCAAAGGAATACAAATGGACAACAAGGAAGTGGATCCCATTGTTCAATGGCCAACACCAACTTGTGTCAAAGATATACAAAGGTTCTTGGGCTTAGCAAATTACTACTGACACTTTGTCCAAGACTTTGCTAAAATTGCACAACCATTGCATGATTTGGTTCGAAAAGATAAGGCATGGGAGTGGGCAGAGTCCCAAGAAAAGGCCTTTAAAATTTTAAAAAAGATTTTTACCAAACAACCATTATTAGTGGCACCTGACTCAGATTGGAAATTCCATATTGAGTTGGATGCATCAGATTATGCTATGGGAGGCATTCTCTCTATGCAATGTGATGATGACAAATGGTGTCATGTTGCTTATCTCTCTAAATCTCTCAATGATACCAAATGCAACTATGATGTTCATGATAAGGAAATGCTGGGCATCATGCACTGCCTTGAAACATGGCAGCATTATTTGGAGGGTGCAAAAGAAACTTTTGAAATCTGGATGGATCATAAGAATCTCAAGTATTTTATGGGTGCCAAAAAACTCAATCAGCACCAAGCTCAGTGGTCTCTGTATCTCAGTCATTTTAATTTTGTTTTATTGCACAAAGCTGGGGTTTCTATGGGCAAAGCTGATTCTCTGTCCAGGAGGCCAGATCACAAAAGGGGGGTAGATGATGATAACAAGGACATCACCCTTTTGAAACCTGATTTTTTCAAAATTGCTGCATTGCAACATGGTCATGTCCTCATCAATAGTTCAGAAAAGTCACTTTTGAATAAAATCCGAAAATCAGAAGCATGAGATGAACAAGTAGTAAAGGCAGTAGAAGCAATGAAAAAAGCAGGAGTAAAAACATTGAATAGCAGAGAATGGCAGTGGGAGAAAGGACTTATCCTCTGGCATGGAAAAGTTTATGTTCCAAAAGATGAGAATTTACAGATGGAAATAGTCTGTTTACATCATGATACACCCATTGCAGGACATGGAAGATGATTGAACTCATCACAAGAAATTATTGGTGGCCTGGAATCACCAAATATATATAAAAATATGTTAGTGGATGTGACAAATGCCAACAAAATAAAACTTTCCCTGAGCCTCCAGCTGGAAAGTTAATGCCAAATTCGGCACAAGCAAGGCCTTGGACGCACATTTCTGCAGATTTTATTATGAAATTGCCAGAGTCACATGGTCACAATGTGATACTGGTAGTATGTGATAGAATGTCCAAAATGGCACATTTCATACCCACATTAGAGGAGACATCAGCTCAAGGGTTGGCAATACTGTTCAGGGATTACATTTGGAAATTACATGGACTCCCTGAATCCATTATTTTGGATAGAGGTCCACAATTTGCAGCACAAATGATGAAGGAGTTAAATCAAATGCTGGGAATCTCCATGGACTTGTCCACTGCATTCCATCTGCAAACCAATGGACAAACAGAAAGGATGAATCAGGATTTGGAACAATTCCTGAGGATCTTCTTAGACCATAGACAGGAAGATTGGTCTGGATGGCTGTCTATTGCTGAATTCAGCTATAATAATATAATACAGGCATCAACAAAACAGACACCATTTTTCATAAACTATGGGAAACATCCATGAATGCAGATAGAACCTATATGAGAAGGAAGTCATCCTGAAGCAGAAGAGTTATGAAGGAGATCCATGAGGAAACTCAGGCAGCATTGCAAAAATCTCAGGACAAAATGAAATTATATGCAGATCACCATCAATCAGAGATTCCTGAATATAAAGTTGGAGATAAAGTATGGTTGTCAACAAAAGATCTTAAGTTGACATGCCAACCAACTAGGAAGCTGGCAGAATGATGGATTGGCCCCTATCCAATTAAGAACATCATTTTGTCAAATGCAGTAGAATTGGATCTTCCTTTCTCACAACAAATACACCCAGTAGTAAACATGTCGAGAATACATCCTTGGAAACAACCAATGAGAAGACAGAAGGCACAACCACCTCCTCCAATTGAAATTGAAGGAGAAAAAGAGTATGAAGTAGAGGAAGTTTTGGATGTATGATTAAAAAGGAACAAGTTGGAATACCTGGTCAGGTGGAAAGGATACACTGCAGAACACAACTTGTGGGAACTGAAGGACAATTTGAGAAATGCAAAAAGAAAAAGAAAACATTTTTATGATAAAAATCCCAGAGCTATCAGAAGGCTTGACAAAGCAACCTTTGAAGGGTTAACTTTCAAGACTTATGAAAACTTCACCCAATCCTCAGACAAAGCTGTGTCCAATATTGATATTAATGCAGTAGCACCAGCTGCAGAATGGGAACGAAATTGGAAAAAATGGAAAGGCAAAAAGGGCTTAGAATCACTCACAGAACCAGGAGATGCAGAGGGACCATGTACTTGTAACATGTGTCTGTTACAGTCAATGTCCACAACATCATTCAGTGTCCAAGTCTACAGTGACAAACAGAGTCTCAGTCTGTTCCCAGCCACTGGACAATGGTTCTAGGCACTAAGTCTGATGATGACAAGAGCTTAGAAGGAGAGCAAGGAGAGCAGTTGAGGTGACAAGCAAAAGAGAGCATTCAAGTTGTAGATATGATTTGACTAAGTTGGAAAAAGAAAAAGAACTACGGTACATGAGAGGGGTTTATATATGTTTAGAGAACAATAGAAACTAAAGGGGAAAGTGCATAGCTGTCTAAGAAAGAAAAAGGGAAGGTAGCTATGAAGGAGATAACATCCAAGTGTAACTATGGGTTTGTAACAAGTGAATGTAGTCCATTAACAAAGGGAAAAGAGAACTGTAACATTACCCCCTTTGTATGCGAGAAGTCACCAACTTCTACTAGCCAGAAGTCATCCAGCCATGATCCATCCTGGATTCTGCCCACTTGACCGCATTATCAAGCTCCTTGGTGGAAGTCTCTACTTTCCATTTGAGTGCCTCGGCAGCATGATGCAGATTTTGAGCATTCTGGAGGAATGAGTTGCATTCCTCATATGTCATCTTGTGTGGGTCAATGGTAAGGGTGAGTGCAGTGAGATTGTTGGTGGCAGAGGATAAGTTGGTGATGGAGCAGGTAGTGGCGGCAAGAGCATCAGTGACAATGGTGAGTGTGGTATTCCTTTTGATGAATTGGGCAAAGTGGGGAAGATGGTGGTTGTCAGGGTGCACTTGAGGGAGGAGGTCAGCTGGGTGGACATGCAGATCGTTGTCCTTGAAGTGAATGACAGTGGTGTTTTCAATAAAAACCTCAAGCAGGAGGTTTGGGATGGTGGCAATGAACAGGAAGAGGGTGGCTATGGTTTCTTCAATGCACCAGTGGGCACAGGCAATGAGGATGAGAGCAATAAAGTAAGTGGTGAGGGCAAAGAAGGTGAACATTTTCTTGTGCTGAATGTGGGATAAGCAAATGCTGGGTACTGGGTGTGTGGTTTTATAGGTCATCTTCTTCATCATAATCTGGGTCTAAGTCTGAGTTGGTCATTTCTATTTGATTCAGGATGTCAGGGTTTGTGAGAAGTTAGTGATCTTCCCTGATGAACATTTTTAAAGCCATGAACTGATAGGTGCTAAGGTCAGTGATGGGTTTGGAGAGGAACCTCTTAATCTTCCTGACAATATTGAGTACTATGTCCTTTAATTTGTCTAATAGGTAACAGAGGTCATCAGTATAGTCATCCATTGATAGGATTGGTCTTCCTGGGAGTGGGATTCCTCAGTGAGATAACCAGATCTGTGCACCAATTTCTTGTGCCTTTTTTGAGATTTTGTCAAGTTTCTCATACTCTTCCAGGCATAGGATTCTTCTGTGGCTTGTGTCATAAACATTGGTTTTCTTTATTGCCAGATTCTGATAGATTGGTGGGTTTGTACTGTAGGGTGGTAGGTCATTGACTGAGAATGGTAACTGATAAAATCTGGGGAGGTACTGTTGTACTGCACAACAGGGGATCTCCATTGTTCCTGATGGATTCTTCTGATGGTTGTGATTCAGTTGGGGAATGTGGTAATATCATGTGACCATTGCCACTGTTTTGGTTGGATTTTCTGATAGGTTTGGTGCCTTTGGGGAGTGTTGGAAGGGAAGATATTGTATGTGAGGGAGGATGGTTTTTCTTTAAGAGCTATAGTGTATTGAGAGAGTGTCAAACAGTTTCATTTCATGTAGTAGGGGTTTTGCTTTAGAGTATGGGAGTTTCTGTATCAAGTCATTGATTCAGAGGTGTCAACACTGTTGATATTCTGATAGGATGTCAGTGGCATTTGAGAGATTGTGAGCAGGTTCCCAAGAATTGTCATTTGATCCATAGTGTTACGGTCGATGTCCACAACATCATTCAGCATCCGAGTCTACAGCGACAAACAGAGTCTCGGTCTGTTCCCAATCACTGGACAAGGGTTCCAGCACTAAGTCTGATGATGACAAAGGCTAGTGAGAGAGCGAGGAGAGCAGTTGAGGCGATGAGCGGAAGAGCGTTCAAGTTATGGATAAGATTCGACTAAGTTGGAACTAAGGAACTACAGTACATGAGAGGGGTTTATATACTTTAAGAGAACAATAGAAACTAAAGGGGGAAAGAGCATAGCTATCTGAGAAAGGAAAAGGTGAAGGTAGCTATAAAAGGAGATAATGTCCAAGTGTAACTATGGGTTTGTAACAAGTGAATGTAGTCCGTTTAACAAAGGGAAAAGAGAATTGTAACATTACCCCCTTTGTATGTGAGAAGTCACCAACTTCTACCAGCCAGAGGTCATCCAACCATGATCCGTCCTAGACTCGGCCCATTTGACAGTGTTGTCTAGTTCTTTTGTCGACGTTTCCACCTTCCACTTGAGAGCTTCAGCAGCTTGATGCAAGTTTTGTGCGTTCCGGAGGAAGGAGTCACATTCTTCATAGGTCATCTCATGGGGATCAATAGTGAGGGTGAGGGCGGCGAGATTGTTGGTTGTGGAGGAGAGATTGGTGATAGAACATGTGGCCACGGCTAGGGCATCAGCGACAACGGTGAGTGTGGTGTTCCTTTTGACAAATTGGGCAAAGTGTGGGAGGTGATGGTCTTCAGGGTATATCTGGGGAAGGAGGTCGGCTGGATGGACATGGAGGTTGTCATCCTCGAACTGGATGACCATGGTGTTTTCTATGAAGACCTCGAGTGGGAGGTCTGGGACGGTGATGAAGGGCAAAAGGGCGGCGATGGTTTCATTGATGCGCCAGTGAGTGCAGGAGAGGAGGACCAGAGTGGTGAAGTATGCAACAAGGGCGAAGAAGGTGAACATGGTCTCTTGTTATGATGTAAGTTTGGCATTAGGTGGTGATACTTGAAGAATTTATATGTATTCCAGATCACTAATTTCCATGTCCAAATCTGAACTTTCTATATCCAGTGGATCTTCGATTGCAGGGTCAGTAAGGAGTTCTTGCTCTTCCGAGATGAACTTGGTCAACGAATTTAGATGCTGAATTCCTGGTACCGTGATAGGGGTGACTAAAAATCACTGGATTCTTCTGACAATGGCCGCTATTAATTCTCTCTGTTCATCCAACAAATACTGAAGATCGTCGAGGATGTCTTCCATAAGGATACGAGGTCTTCCTGGGATTCTGATTCTTCGTCCAAGTAACCAAATTTGTGCGCTACACTCCCGTGCCTGTATGGTGATTTCATCAATTCGTTTGTACTCTTCTGGACATAGCAATCTCCCATGAGCGCTTTCATAAATGTCACTATTCCTGATGGCTGGGAGCTGGTAGACTGGTGGATCTTCATTATAATTAGGTAAATCGGTTCCTGCAAATTGTAAATCATGGTATTTGGGAAGATAGCTCCAGACGACATTGCAGGGGAGCTCTGTTGTTCCTGAAGGGTTCTTCTGATGGTGGTGGTTAAGTCAGGGGATGCGGTAATATTGTGTGATCAGTGCCATTGTTTGGATAGGGTTTTTGGATGGGATTGGTGTTTTAGGGGCGTGTCGGATGGGAAGATATTGTATGCAAGTATAGACGGTCTTTTCTTTAAGAGCTATAGTGTATCGAGAGAGTATTGAACAGTTTCATTTTGTAAAATGATAGTTTTGTTTCAAGACGTGGCAGTTTCTATATCGAGTCATGGTTTAGAGGTGTTGGCGTTCGTGGTATTCTGATAGAATATCAGTGGCGTTTGCAAGATTGCATGCGGGTTCCCAAGAGTTATCGTTCAATCCGTAGCCTTTCCATTTAACTAGGTAATGGTAGCCTGTGCCTCGCTTCCTATGGGCTAAAATTGCCTCTACCTCGAATTCCTCTTGGCCATTTACAAGATCAGGGGGTGGTTTCACGTAGTTCGGGCCATGTGCAGTTGTTTCCCTATACGGGGTAAGGAGTGATGTATGAAACACAGGGTGAATGCGCCATTGCTTTGGGAGTTTCAATTTGTATGTCACTGGTCCCATCACTTGCTCGATTTCAAAGGGTCCTTCCCATTTTGGTGCTAGCTTTCTAGACTGATACAGTATGTGAAGATTCCTGTTCTCAAGCCATACTTTGGTGCCTTTTTCGAATCGTACTGCTTTATTCTGGTGTCGTTTTGCCACTAATTGTCTTGCTAGTTCATGTGCTGCTAGCGCCTCTTCTCTGGCCTTCCTTAAGAACTGAAGGCGTTCCTCTGCTGCTGGTGTAGTCATTCGTGTTGTAGCAGTGGGAAGTGCAACTGGGTCCGTTCCATACATTAGTCTGAATGGGGAAGTTTTGATCATGTCATGATGTTGGTTATTGTGAGCAAATTCAGCTATTGGGAGAAGCGGTTTCCATAGATGCGGTTCGTTGGAGCAGAACATTCGGAGGTAGACTTCTAGTTCCTGATTGACTTGTTCTGTTTCTCCGTCAGTCTGGGGATGATAGGCTGTGCCCATTCTATGGTCAATTCCTAATGCTTTTCATATTTCTTGAAATACTTTTGCGGAGAACTGTGGTCCTTGATCCGAGATCAAAACGTCAGGTAGGCCAAACCGCTTGAAAATTTCGGAGATGTAAAGTTCCGCAGTGCCTAGAGCATCAATTGTCTTCTTGCAAGGTGTGAAAATTACCCCCTTTGTAAGACCATGGTCCACCATGACCAGGATTGAGTCAAAGCCATCAGAAAGGGGTAGATCCATAATGAAATCAAGGGTTACTTGTTGAAAGGGATGGGTTGCTTTTGATGGAATTGGGTGAAGGGCAGGTGCATTGGGGTGCGTGTTAATCTTCATCTGTTGACAAAGTGCACATCCTTCTATCCATTCTCTGACATGTTTGAACATTCCGGGCCACCAGTAGTCACGTTTAAGGAGTTCAAGGGTCTTTAGTCATCCAGGGTGACCTGATGATTGTGCCTCATCCGTCTCTTTAATTAATTTGGTTCGTAATCTGTCCTGGTCAGGGATGTAGGTTTTGCCGAGATAGTGAACAATGCTGTTTGTATAGGACCAATCCTGTATGTTCGATTTGATCAGTGGGGCGCGATGCGTGGTGATAACCTCAATTAGAATATGTCCAAAATCATCTTTTGACATTGCTTTCTGAATCTCTGTGACTAGATCTTCCGCAATAAGACAAATAAAATGATCCTCTGGTAAGACTATGACATTTTCCTGTAATTCACCATTTCCCATATGATCAGGGCGTCGAGATAGGGCATCTGCTTCAAACATTTTTGTGCCAGGGACGTGCTCAATGTGTAGGTCAAATTCTGATAATAGGGATGACCATCTAGCTTGTCTAGGCATTAAGCGTTGGGCCGTTCAATAGTAGCCATCCTTCATTGATCATGTCCCTAAAGTATTCATTCATCATAGTTTGAAAGGTTGACGGTGAGTTGCATAATCCAAAGAACATTACTGTTGGTTCATAGAGCCCTCGATTGGTAATAAAGGCTGCTTTCCATTCGTCTCCCTTTTTGATGCGAACATTGTTGTATCCCCATCGGAGGTCTAATTTGGTGAAGTACTTGGCGCCTTGTAGTTTAGTCATGAGATCGGAAACTAAGGGAAGGGGATATGCATCTTTGACGGTCCACTCGTTGAGGTATCAATAATCCTGACAAGATCGGAGTGCTCCACTTTCTTTCTTTGCTACAAAGAAGAACGGTGATGCCTGCGGTGATGTAGATGGTTTAATGTATCCTTTCTTGAGTTGTTCATCAATCCATTTGTCTAACAGTCCTTGTTCTTTGACCAATAGAGGGTAAAGTTTACTAGCTTTCAGGACAAAACCCTCCTGTGTGTTGATTGCGTGATCCCACGGTCAACTGGATGGGAAGCGTTCTGATGCCTTCTTGTCAAAGATGGTGCGCCACTGCTCATATTCTGTAGGTAGGGTGGTAGATGGTTCGTCTTTCTTTAGCCTGTGTTCTAGTTCCTGTGATGCCGATGTTTTAACTCTAATCCAATAGTCATCTTCACCCCATTGCTGGGAATCGAGGGCTAGCTGCCAGATTGCTTTTGGCGATGTGTCTAGATCTCCAATTTTCAGAGATTTCTCTCACCAGTTGATGATCGGGTTATTTTCTTCTAACCAAGGTATTCCTAAAATCATTCGTTGGTCGCCTAGCTTAGTGATCCAGAACCAATTGATAAATTGCTGTCCTTTGATCAAGTAGCATATCTTGGTTTGATGTGTGATCATTCCTTTTGCATTTACTGTTCCATCTGCGTTTCTGACTTTAATTGGTTTCTTAAGTTGTTCTTTCCTGAGCTCCTTTACTGCTCCTTCATCTACGAAGTTTCCTTCTGCTCCACAATCAATTAGGGCAGATGTTCCAGCGGGTAAATCGGTCGATTTGATAGTTAACAAAATGCACTTGTCATTGTTGGATAATACTATTACAGAATCAAGCGCTAACTGTTCAGATCTTGGTAATAAGGAAGAGCCAACCGCTGAGTGACGCTTCCTAACTAAAAACCCTCTTTTTCAAATTTGTTTAAGAGGGCGTTCTTCTTTTCAGTAGACATTGCTGAAAAGATAGCTCTAATTTTCTTTGCTGGTTCGTCTTCTTCCTTCTGTTGTTCCTCAGTGACAGAGCAAACAGCCTTATTCTGGGTAAGAAGACCTGGATGAAGATGCGTCATTATGTTTTGGGCAGTTCCTGGAGATGTGTCCCTGTGTTCCACATCTGAAACACTTGCCAGTCTTTCGGTATTCCTCCTTTTGATCATCTGTTAATCGGCTAGGAGTTGTGGTATATATAGCTCTGATTGTTCCAGATTGATTGTTGTTTCGATTGAAACGTGTTCCAGATCCGTCATTGGTTCTCCTATTTCCCTGTCCTGTCATGTCCCAAGCGTTATGGTGATCCTCAGCCTTATCATAGGCTTCTTGCATCGTTTTAATCTTCCTTTTGTCCTGTAAGATCGTCCTAGCAAGTTCCAAGGGTAATCCTTTGACAAATGCCTGTAACTGAGCTGGTATTCCTGTGAGCCCAGAGGTTCCTATATCCATGTGAAATTTTCTAATGTATTCTGGGACTGAAACACCATTTCCTACTCTTAATTTGGATAGATTGTTCAGTGCTTGAAGGGCGCTGTTAACTTCTCCCCAGTCATTGATGAAACGTGTTTCAAATGCTTCATAGTTGCTCCATTTGAACGTGGCTGTGATACTGCCTCTGTTGTCATTCAATTCGCTTCGGATAATAGTTTTCCAGTTGTCTAGTTCTGGTCCCATGCATGCAAGCACATATCTGACTTTCTTTTCGTCTTTCCCTTCATAGTTCTGTTCATTGAGGGTAAAGTAATCCTCAAGTTGTCCTAAAAATGACCTTGCTTCGATTCATTTGCCTGTGAAAGGTCGTATAGGCTGTGGTTTGATATCTCCTTTAGAGTTAGCATTAGTTTCAGATGCCATTCTTGGTTCAGGAGTGATCGGTGGTTTGGGGTTAATTGGTGGTTCAGGGGTTGGTGTTCTGGTGATCGGTTTCGGTTCTGGAGTAGGGGTTCTACTCGGAGTTCTGGGTTTCGGAGATGGGGGTGGTCCTTGTTTCAAGTAATCTGTATCAAATGGGTTTTCCTCAAGCTTGGCTTGTTCAATTCGTAGTAATTCCTCCCACTCTGCTAGAAGGCTAGCTGTAATTCCATGTTGGTCGCTGTCTCTAAAGAATTTTCTATAGAGGGTCCTTCCTGGGTCATTTTCTGGTTCTTTAACAAGGTAGAGTGGTTCTCCTTGTACTTCACTACCCCAGTCTAGGTAGATTTGATTGGGTAGGTCGAATTCAAAGGCTCCTGAGTAGAAGTCTCCTGAAAAGTATCCGTCTGGGACTGGTTCATTTCGTTTCCATCCTTCTGTAACAAAATACCAGGTTCGTTGGTAGAGAAAAACTTCTTGTTGCCTAAGGTAGTATTTCCCCTTGTAGGTGATGGATCCATTCGGGGGTCATTCCTGAGAGCTGCAGGTCTCAATGGTGTCGGCTAGGGATGATACCCTGAGCTAGTCCTGAGTTCCAACTTATGTTACGGTCGATGTCCACAACGTCATTCAGCGTCCGAGTCTACAGCGACAAACAGAGTCTCGGTCTGTTCCCAATCACTGGACAAGGGTTCCAGCACTAAGTCTGATGATGACAAAGGCTAGTGAGAGAGCGAGGAGAGCAGTTGAGGCGACGAGTGGAAGAGCGTTCAAGTTATGGATAAGATTTGACTAAGTTGGAACTAAGGAACTATGGTACATGAGAGGGGTTTATATACTTTAACAGAACAATAGAAACTAAAGGGGGAAAGAGCATAGCTATCTGAGAAAGGAAAAGGTGAAGGTAGCTATAAAAGGAGATAATGTCCAAGTGTAACTATGGGTTTGTAACAAGTAAATGTAGTCCGTTTAACAAAGGGAAAAGAGAATTGTAACACATAGCCTTCCATTTAACTAAGTAATGGTAGCCTGCTCCCCCTGGATGCAATGTCACAGCAATATGTGAGCCATTGAAATCAAGCTCAGAACATACACAGCAACTCACTTGCTGGATACAATTTCACAGTACCATGTAAGCCATTGAAATCAAACTCAGCACATTCACAGTGACTCACAATCTGGATGTAATTTTACAGCTGCACATGAATACAAATCAAGCACATCCACAACTCACATCCTGAAAGCAATTTCACAGAAGCATAAGTCATTGAAATCAAGTTCAGGATATCCTTGGGAACTCACTACCTGGACACAATTTCACAGTAACATGTAAGCCATTGAAATAAAATGTAGATATGCACATTGACTCACTGCCTGGATTTCAGAGCAACATTGACTCACTGCCTGGATTTCAGAGCAACATGTAAGCCATTGAAATCAAGCAACAAGTGTCCACACCAACTCACAATCTGGATGGCTGCATATGAATAATGCAAATTGAGCATGGGACATTCAAAACTCACATCCTACTTGTGATTTTAGCAAATCTTGTCCAGGGTTGTTTTGTTTTTTACCTTCTCCTATGAATGTCCTTTTTAAAAAGGCTTTCATGTCACTTTAAAGTTCTTGCCTTCTTTCCCCTAAGAATTTACTTAATCAATAGTCTCATATTTACTCTGTGCCATGCCCACATACTAAACATGCCTATTAACACCAATTTTCAAAGAGGTTTTAATGCTTACATCCTTTAATTCTGATGGTTACCATGTTCAGTGACTTGGTGTCTACAATTACCTTGTTCTTGTTGACCTCAGCCTTGGCTCTGATGGTGTATTCAATCTGGTCACTTACTGCATTATAGCAATGTCCAAACCAGGATGCTGCTGATACAATCAATGAAAACTTGGTTTATTTCAGTCTTGGTAAGTCTGGAAGTATGCAGAAATATCCTACTATAGTGTCATTTTCAAAGACATATCTGAAATAGAGAGAATGAGTTGAAGCAATAATGGGTAAGAGGACAACAGACTTGTTGACTGCACATTCAATGGAAACCTCCAGGTTATTCTGTTGGACAGTGACAAACAGCATCTTCAATGCCAAGTCATTGATTGATGCAGTTGTCTGTTTGATTAGCTCCTTAACTTGTTCTTGATGATTACCATCATCCTTGTCAATAGCGTAAGTCCCATCATCTGTCCCATAATGAGAGAAAAGGCATACACTCAAACTGCACATAAGCATGAGGAGGATAGCCATAACCCCTAAGTGGCTTCTTGAACATCTCCTCCAATGTCACACGAGCAATCTCGAGGTTTTCATTCTCATTCCTTCTTCTATCATATACCCGTGTGACTAGGACATCGAATTTTGTGAAGATTGCCACGACTGGCACTGAGCCTGGTTAGTTGCAATGAAGAGTTTGGAATCTGCTAAATGAAATTACCATTTCCTGGTCGTTGCTGCTTGAAGAACTTTGACTCCAATTCTAATAATGGGTGACATACATCCGGCTCGAAGCAAAACCTGTCCAGGTTATAGCTTGATTAGTGACAAAGGGGGGACCAAATCGCATGGATTTGATCACCCACTTCCTGGACCTTTGCTTTGTCTTCAATGAAAGACATCACGGCCTTAAGTTCTTCCTCTCCACCGGCCTCGAATCCAGGAGAATCGTGGAAGATGAACCCCGGATTGCTCTTGAAGGTAAATTCATCACGAACATTATGGATCCCTCGCTATGGTGTCAAATTAGTGTCATGACCAAAGAAGTTCACAAAAGATCGCCGAGCTGGCACCTTATCGGTCGGGTTAATCTGTCACGTAACACGATGAGACGGAGATATCAAGCAGCGCCGATAGCGTACGCTACTGTAAACTGGATCTTCTTTTGTGTTGCAGACCCGCTTGAGTAGCGTCGTTTTCCCAGCATTTGCCCTACCGATGACAAGGATGCGGAAGTGAGTATATGTGGCTCTGAATTTCGCAGCCTCTTCCGGTGTGATTGTCACCGTTGGGGTAGGATCGACTGGAGGTGCGGGATCAGCTGGATATTCATGAGCAGCTGGCGACCAGGGAATAACTGTAGACGAATTCGAGCGGCTTTGGGACGTGCTCTTGGATCCAAAACTAAACATCCTCTTCAGTCTATTTCCGAGTTTTTTTGACTGTTTGGAAATCTGGGAGGGTTCGTCAGCCATATCGCAACCAAGGCTTTGAAGAAGAAGCGCTCCCCACGTGTGACATGTGACTCGTTCGGAGCGCCTCAGCCACATACTCTTAAAGTTCTATCACTTGCTAGATATAGGGATCTCTAAATCATTAATAGGATGACTCACCAGCCCATAGATATCAGACGCAAAACGCAGTTTCGACTTCTAATGGCCCAACTTGTTCAAGTGCACTTGGCCTGATCAATGGCATTCCAGACAACCGCCCAAAGCTTACGACTTTGGCTTATCCCGGTCCGCCCCTCAGCCTTCTCCTAAAGTTGCCTGCTCGCTGTACGCTCTTCCTCACAGCATTGCTGGCATCATTCCCATCGTTATGAGGGGAACAGAGAGGTGATACGGACCGTATGCTGTTTTGTCAATAATAAATACTCGATTGAGAAGATGGTGGTTGTACGTACAACGTCGAGCCAGCATCTTCCATCGGTAGACGCGATTTTAGTATCGCAGAAAGTGAAGCTTGAATACTAGTCTAGTAGCTTCAAGAGCGGGCGAGGCTCGACTCAGAGAATTTCAATTTGATGGTTCACATTTGCGCCTAGCCTAGCCATGGTCATCATCTCCCGCTTCGCAAAGTCCTTCCTGCTCGTCATCGCTGTCCTCGTGCGCGAACCATTTGTTTTGGTAAAGCCTGTTTCTGATGGACCACAACAGAGCCTGCTTTCCATGGTGGCCTTCCTCCACCCGCCAGCCCGAGCGTACATCGATCCCTGGACTGGCCAGCTGTTCGGCGAAGGCGGCGTGGAGGGCGTATGGCGCAACAACACTACGCACCAGGCAGTGTATGGCTACACGAGCGCACTAGCGACCAAGATTAGGCTGGCAGGTGATGGCATGGAGGAACTGGAGACGAGTGTGCACGGTGGTGTTATCATGTCCAAGCTCGGGAATGCAACAGCAAAGTGCGTTCTTACTTGCCCCTTTCTCCCTGCGCTTGGTCTTAATATCGAAACATGAAATTTTGAACCCTTTAATGGATCCAGGGCAGCGCTCGGACGTGCGACGTGGAAACTGTTGTAAGTCTTCCCCGCACTTCTTGTCCTCCCCACCCTACTCTTACACCAGATAACTGTCCTCTAGACACACCATGACGCTCCGATTCCCAGAAGTAAGGTCTATTCCATCTTTTGTCTTTCCTTTACGTGCCAGACAGACTCTGATCAAATACTACTCCGGCAGCACCCGACACCAGACGAACGAACGGCACTCGCATCCTACTTTCACCTTCTCTCCAGACTCTATCCCTGCGGCGAATGCGCCGCCGAATTCCAAGCTCTGCTTAAAAAGTACCCACCACAGACCTCTTCCCGACGTGCGGCGGCACTGTGGCTGTGTTCGGTTCACAATCAAGTGAACGAAAGACTGGGCAAACCTCGGTTTGACTGTGCCAATCTGGATTCCGAGTATGATTGTGGATGCGGCGAGGGTGACGGCCCTTCAAAAAAGAAGCCCAGAAGACCAAAGTCAGGCAGGAAAGATGGAGGAGAGGATCCGATGGACTTGGAACGCGATCCGAGCGTGGATAGAGACACGGGTGTTGAGATGATTAGAGGTGGCTAGCTGGCGCTAATGGTGATGATGATGATGATGATATTTGTTGTATTTAGGTAGGAACGAGTAATTTATCATGGAATCCTTGAGAGTTTGAGTTTTTCAATGATGGCTGGAGCGTGAGTGTGACAAGAAATGCGGTTCAGAGCGTCCATTGACGACGTCCAGACGTTCTCCAGTAAGCAGCCCACCTCCCTCGTGCAGGCTCAAGCAAGGTGCCATGTCCAGGAATCGTACAGTCTATCGAAAAAATCCAAAAGAAATGTATCGTCAAGTTCACCGAGGACGACCTGCATCTCATCTGCAACCACGAGACGAACGAAGGTGGACTCCAAGTCTGGTCGTGCGTATTTTCCCTTGACTTTCTGTGTGTCCATAAGACACTAATTACTAACGCTCCTTCTATGGGGGATCCGTAGTAGAGTCAAAGTAGACTCGCTGTTCAGCAACTACCGCATTCAGTCCAACTCGGCCAACACCATCACCCTCACACTCTCACCCGAGGCTCTCCTCGTCGCGTTGCGGTCGGCCGTCGCACCCTCCACGTCCCAGTCTGGATACGAAACGGAAGAGGTTGTGATGAAGCTCGCCAAGAAGAACGACCAGGCGGTGCTCTCGTTTGACATCACGGGCCTCTCTCGCGCCGGGAGGCGCATGCGCGTGACCCACGACGTAAGGATTGACGTGATGAAGCCCGCAGAGGTTGAAAAGCTCGAGGAACCCCGGGTCCCTGAGCCGGATGTGCATGTGCTCTTACCGCCGTTGAATAAACTGAGAACGATCGTGGAACGCTTAAAACCAATGGCGAATGTGCTTGCGTTGCGCGCCAATAATAGCAAGAGGTTGCAATTGTCCATTTTTACAGAGAATATCAAGGTGGATACGGATTGGACCCATTGTGTCAATCCCAAAGGTAAGGTGGCTACATACACACACACACTTTCTCTCTCTCTCTTTCTCTCTTTCTCTCTTTCTCTCTGACCTGGCCTTACGTAGTGCAACCTCAAGAAGAAGAAGAGGAGCGTGATCCAGATCGGATGTTTGAAGTGTGCCTCTCCTTGAAAGGTTTCCTCAAGTTTTTGAACTGTCATGTTGTCTCTACCACGACGATTGCTTGTACGCATTCATATGATTTTAAATTGACGAAGAAATTGGAACTGATTGCGGCTCTTTCAAAGGCTTGTGCCATCATTATTGCATTATACTCTATGTGTACATTGGCGACGTCGCAGATGCAGGCGGTGTCCTTACTTTCTATATACCAGCCATGGTAAGTGAGTGATAGTACAGTGTTGTATCCTAGTAGTCCTGCTTAATGTCGTTTTAATTTCAACGCTCATCACCGTTTCCATGGCAGTTGCTAGTATTAGTACATGAGCCGTTTGTGAAAGCTATACTTTTACTTTTCTTTGTTATTATCTAATCGCAATCATTGCGGCTACAAAAGTGACTCTGCTGCAGAAATATACAGTACTGCGGGCTCAATGAGTCACCGTGCACTCGAGAAGAGAAAGCAGAGTTTCCTAACCATTGTTGCCACGAATAAACGCATCGCCATAGCGGTTCGTCACAACCCCGTTCACGTGCTCCTCGGTCTGCTCCAGCGCGATGTTCATATATCCGTCTAGACAAGACAGCACCCCTGCACATCTTATTAGTATCAGCCTTCGCTCACAAAGACGAGTCCTCTGAGAACGCGTACCGCGATAATCGACGCCTGAATTGAGTCTCACAATGACCCGTTTTCCTACCACATTCTTCAGAAATTCTGTCGGTGACCCTGATGCTACCGGGGGTGGAGGAGGCGGCAAGTGATGGTCTGCCTCTGGCGAGGGTGGCAAGTGATGGTCTGCCTCTGGTGGGGGCGGCGTCGACTCGTCCATGCTCGGTGTAAGTCCGGATGTGCCTTGAGGCAGTGCGGGTGACGTGTTTACACGTATTGGGCAGGAACGTCTGCACGTGACAGCCACGTACCCAATGACACGTCACTTGCCAAAATTATTAAAGGGCGAACTCTTGCCAAATTGACAACTTCACCACTTTCCACGATGTCCCTCAGGCGGCCAACGCACGCCCAGTCGAGGCATTTGTTGTCCTCGCTTTCCATCTTTTTTATCGCCTTCCTTGCAATCCTATGTTTCTGCCCCACTGCCGTTCAAGCAGACGCACACCCGGAATATGGAACAGTTATTGGAATTGGTCAGTACCCCTTCCCTCCCCCCCCTTCCCGCGCTTTCTAATTTTGATGACCTGTATGTAATCTAGATCTGGGAACGACGTACGTCTTGGGCAAACTTGAATGACGACCATTACTAACATTTCGTTTTTTTCAGTTATTCTTGCGTTGGGTAATTTTGTTTTTTTTTTTTTTTTCATTGCTCGTGGAACACGGAGTTGACCGGCTTTTTTTTCTTCTAGTGTCCAACGACGTGATATGGTTGAAATTATTGCCAACGACCAGGGTCACCGTATCACTCCCTCATGGGTTAGTTTCACTGATGATGAACGACTGTAAGTTCCCAATCATCAAAAAATTTTGAGCACGTCCTGATTCCCTCCAGTGTCGGCGACAGTGCCAAAAATGCATTCCACTCCAACCCTGAAAACACGGTCTTTGACGCAAAACGGTTAATTGGTCGCCGAATGGATGATGGTGATATTCAAAAAGACATGAAACACTGGCCTTTCAAAGTCACAGAGAAGAGTGGTAAACCTTCCATTACAGTCAAGCACAAGGGCGAAATCCGCAACTTCGTGAGTACCTTTATGGGCAAATTTTTTCCAACTCGTCTCACTCGACGCTAGACGCCGGAAGAAATTAGTGCAATGGTCTTGTCGAAGATGAAGGAAATCGCTGAGGCTTATCTAGGTGAAAAAGTTACTCACGCCGTCGTCACTGTTCCAGCCTGTGAGTAATGCAATAATTTAAAAATGGAGACCTTGGTATTAAATCAACGTAGACTTCAACGACGCTCAGCGTCAGGCTACCAAGGATGCCGGTACCATTGCTGGTCTCAACGTTCTCCGTATCATTAACGAACCTACCGCTGCTGCTATCGCCTATGGTCTCAACAAAAAGAAGGGCGAGTCTCAGATCATCGTCTATGATCTCGGTGGTGGTACATTTGATGTGTCACTTCTCTCTATCGACGATGGTGTCTTCGAGGTCTTGGCAACTGCTGGTGACACCCACCTCGGTGGTGAAGATTTCGACAACCGTGTTATGGACCACCTCATCAAGACATACAAGAAGAAGACTGGTACCGACGTCGGCAAGAACCTACGTGCTCTCGGCAAACTTAAGCGCGAAGTCGAAAAGGCTAAGCGGACACTTTCTAGTCAACAAAGTGTCAAGATCGAGATTGAAAGTTTCGAGGATGGCAACGACTTTTCCGAAACCCTTACTCGCGCCAAGTTTGAAGAGATCAACATGGACCTTTTCCGCAAGACACTGAAGCCTGTTGAGCAGGTTTTGAAGGACGCCAACGTCAAGAAGGAAGATATTGATGAGGTTGTCCTCGTCGGTGGTTCTACTCGTATCCCCAAAGTCCAACAGCTCCTCAAGGATTACTTTGGCAAGGAACCGTCGAAAGGTATTAACCCCGATGAGGCCGTCGCGTACGGTGCTGCGGTTCAGGGTGGTATCCTTTCTGGCGTGGAAGGCACAGCCGATATGGTTCTCGTCGATGTCAACCCTCTTACTCTCGGTATTGAGACCACTGGTGGTGTCTTCACCAAGTTGATCCCGCGTAACACCGTCATTCCAACTCGCAAGAGTCAGATGTATGTGATCGTTTGTTTTTGGTCTGTCCAACTAATGACCGTATTTTTTTTTGTCTTTCTTTATAGCTTCTCGACCGCTGCTGACAACCAGCCGACTGTTCTTATCCAAGTCTTCGAGGGTGAACGTTCGCTGACGAAGGACAACAATTTACTGGGCAAGTTTGAGTTGACTGGTATTCCTCCTGCTCCACGTGGTGTACCTCAGATTGAGGTTACATTTGAAATTGACGCAAACGGTATCTTGAAGGTGGCCGCTGCCGACAAGGGAACGTAAGTGTTATATCGAACTTGATTCCCCTCTCATTCTTTATTAATATATGGGTGTTAGTGGCAAGTCTGAGAGTATCACGATCAAAAACGAAAAAGGACGCTTGAGCCAGGAAGATATTGAGCGGATGGTGGCCGAGGCTGAGAAGTTCGCGGCAGAAGATGAAGCATCTCGTAAACGTATTGAAGCTCTTAACGCCCTGTCATCCTTCATCTATGGACTCAAGAATCAGCTCACTGATCAAGAAGGTCTTGGTAGCAAGCTCAGCGAGGATGACAAGAAGACGCTTCTTGACACTATCAAGGAGACTACAGATTGGATTGAGGAAAATGGTTCTGACGCCAGCACTGAAGACTTTGAGGAGAAGTTGGCCGGTGAGTAACTCCCAGTGTAATAGGAGGTAATGGTTACTGATGATTTGCAGAGGTCCAAGGTGTTGTGAACCCCATCACGAGCAAGTTATATTCTTCAGAAGGGCCTCCTCCATCTCCCAGTGACGAAGATGAAATTTTGCGCGAGCACGATGAATTGTAGACTAGATAAAAAGATTATTTACATTATGATACTCGATGATGAGGATCCCGTATATTCCACCCCCAAATAAATGATGGGTCCTTAGTTGGAAAATACCATTTTTTTATATGTAACTGCGCGAGTCAAGTGTATACTATATACGTATACATTTACGTACGGTCGATGTGTATATGTTTCAGTGCGACGTCTAAACAGGATGTCATTTCGTAGAGCAAAAGTTTTCGGCCAACATGAAGTTTTGACGGATGCTTTGGACAAGGTTAAAATGGCTTTAATCGTCACCTTTTTTGAAGATCCCCGTCCCTTACGACGTATATAAAAAACACGAGCCTATATTGGGTTAGCCAATCGCGCCATGGTGAGGTCTCGCAAGTAACTAGCGATCAGTGATTGATAGCCGATTCTGGTGCTAAATGCCAAAAAAAAAAAAAAGCCCTCGAAAAGTGGTGATAGCATTGATAGGACGAAGCAGATCGTACTCCTGTGCTCCGAATAATGTTTATTCGACACTTTGCACTAAAGATAAGGTCAGAGCGAGCCCGGGAGGGGATCGAACGAGCTCGAGAGTTTATGACGTCAAATACCCATACATGCACACGCCGTATGCGCGCGTCAATATGAGCCCCTATGCAGTTTCTGAAATAAGATTCATGCTGAGCTGGCATCTATCTGCTGGCACCACCTTCTCGTACGACGTCTGATGCAATGATGGCATGCATGATGTATTAAGTATTAAGATGCAACATTTACGGCAAAAACGCGGTCACGTGCCACTTTGTTTCAACAACAATGTCATGGTGCCAATGCCAACTCGCTATTTTTCCCTACAGAATGGGAGCACCCCTACGAACCCATTCCATTCAGGGAAACGACAGAGTACTGGACGAAAATCGCTCAACGAAGCTACTTACCTTCCTGTGCGCTTGTGTCATAAATAGCCCTTTTTTTACCGGAGGCGAACGGGATCGAACTCTGATTTAGTGTGAGTAAGCATATTTTTAGGGCTGACAATGTCAGCCTCTCCCCATTCTAATACCTGCCTGTCCTTTTTCCACTTCCCTTCAAGTCTCTCGTTTGCCAACCGTCAAATGCATCCAACTCGGGCTTTGGCGACACTCCTTATTTTTTTTCTGGCCTCGCACCGGGCGAGGACGTGCTTCATTCCTTCATTGCAGTCACTACAGACCATCGACTACACCCTGACAGACGTCTACGCCGGACAGGACTTTTTCAACAGTTGGGATTGGTTTACGGACAATGATCCAACACATGGGCGTGTCAACTACGTCGGTCGAGATGAGGCGCAACAGTCCAATTTGACTTTTGGTGAGTTATATGCGCGCTTTTTATGTTGACGGGACTACTACTAAACGCATACAGTGACGGACGACGGCACATTTTACATGAAAGCTGACGATACCAACATCGTGCCAGATGACGCCCGGGGCAGGAATAGCATAAGGATCCAGTCCCGCAAGGCTTATGGCGATTCGTTGATCATCTTGGAATTGCAACATATGCCGGCGGGTTGTGCCACTTGGCCCGCGTTTTGGACGATAAGCCAGGTTGGGCCTTGGCCGCATGGAGGAGAAATCGATATCATAGAAGGTGAGTGGCTCCCCGTGATAATTTAAATGCGTTTCATTACACCATCTGATAACGTTCTTTGAAGGCGTTAACCTCAACGAAAACAATCAGGCGACGCTGCACACTACGCCAAACTGCACTCAATGTATGGATCGGTTACATACTGGGTGAGCGCGACTATTTTTTTGATTACCTAGTTGCTTGTCCAACGATTTCGCCCGACACAGCCAAAGTCTTTCTCTCGATTGCAACACTGCCGTGAACTATAACCAGGGTTGTGGTGTACAGTTCTCACAACCGAATTCATACGGAGCTGACTTCAATAACAACGGCGGCGGCTTCTACATGATGCAACGCTCGGGGTCTGGGGTCAATATATGGTTGAGGCAATTCTGGGACTTGCCTTGGGGAGTCGCAGAGGGCGCAGAACAATTATCCGTCAATCTCTTTTGGGAACCTCCGGATGCCACCTTTGACTTTACGTCATGCGACTATCTGGGACACTTTGATGACCACGCTATGATATTCGATCTGACATTTTGCGTGAGTCGCGCTATAATGGAGAATTTAATTCGCTCACAAATTATTAGGGAGATTGGGCTGGTAACGTCTTTGCTACATCTGGGTGCTCAAGCGACAATTGCACGTCTTGTAAGCCATTGCATTTTGGTTTCGTCTCTGCTTCCCTTTTCATCCTTACATATTTGAACAGACGTTGACAACAATCCGGCGGCGTTTTCAGAAGCGTACTGGGCAGTCAAGGTTCTACGCGTCTATACTCCATCTCATGACGATGATAGCACATGGTAATGAGCCTACCCGTATTGACCCGGTTTTTCGTCCTTCATTCGTTTGAACAATTTGGATACATTTCGTTTTAGATGAGGATTTGTCTGTACTTTTTGCTTTGGGTATAGAACTTACGGTCTAATTACGGAGAGTTTAAAGGCAGATAATAATATGTACTGTTTCACAGACATAATGCCTGTTATGAACAAAGGATGAGCTCAGAGCTCTTGATGAAATGAGCATTCAGTGATAATATCTTTGATTTTGTCAGACTCTGCCTCCACTGATGCTGCTGCTCAAGAGTCAATGCAACAATGCAAAAAACTTGATTAGCTCCAATAGGAGCACCAGACAGCTTTGAAAATTGTTGAAATCATCTTGTCATGAACTATCTTATGGAATCCATAATGTCCTGCCTGATATTTATAAATCTCAACATTGTTACGATTCGACGGTTCTTGTCACACCGAGTGACATGCGTGACGGGAATGTCATGACCAAGGTGCATTCAAAATCAGATAGACGAGTTTGCAAATGTGCATGTCTAGTTAATCAGCTCGCATACATTACCATTCAAATCTTGTAGCATGCGCAGGTCATCCTTTACCGGTCCTGCCAAATGTTTGATGGGTCGTTGTGCAGCACAAACGCCTGGTGCAGCGTAAGAATGACCGTGTCGGCTTGGAACACATCCGTTTATTCAAAGCGGCCAGTGAGTTTGAGAATATCTGGCGCACCTGCAATGACGAGATCAGGTGCATTATCCGAACCCTCTCTCTAAATGCCATATGAGTAAGAGACCATGTAAGGAGGCAGTACGACATACCACAAGTCTTTTATATACTTCGATGGCCTTGTGCGACGTTGTAGCAACTGGATACTCATAGATATCCAGGAAATCACTAGGCAATAAGTTCTGCTCGAACGTCGAAGGCACGATGGTCGCTTGCAGGCCCTAGTCAATAAGCCAATGTCAACTTGATATGGGTCTATATGCTGCAGTTGTATGTGAGACACACGATGGCACGGAGAATTTCTTGCCTTCTGGGACTATTTGAGGCCAGCACGGTGCGTATTGCTAATTGGATTGAGCTAACATCAAGGATGATGGAAAGACTAAGTACCGACTTTTAATATATCCAACTTCGTTTCTGCAGCCAGGTGATCCCGTGCTTGTAGCTAAACGTCAAAAAAAAAGTCAGAAAACAAATATAGTAGTAGAAAAGAACACACATATGAGTACAAGTGCTGTACACTCCTTGACAGAGATAATGGTTGTAGGCGCGTCCATGCGTGAGGCAACATCCCGCAAATGTGCAAGAATGCGCCCCTGCAACCGTGTCCAACTCCTCCTGGGAAGTACCCAACTTGAACCGCTGTTCAACCGACTTTACGATTGCCAAGTCTTCCGAAGCCCATGGCACCGTTTTGGGCCCACTGTCAGACGGGTCTCGTCCCGAGTCAAACTTAGGCTGTACGGAACGAAGAGCAAGTAATTGTTCATAAAATGTGCTAAGTTCTTCCTCCGTGCCATATAACGGCGGTTCGAGGGCTCGGCTCAACGACCGAAATCACATACATACGTACCTCTTTTTCAGCAGCCTCCCTAAGTGCCTGTACACGTCTCTCTAGTTCAAACGGTGGAACAGCCTGAAGTTAGTGGTGTTATGTCATTTTGATCACTGTAAAAATTTTAGTCAGAATCGTGTTCTTTCCGAGACTTCATAAAAAACCTACAAGGTATAATAGATCGGCGGCGTGAGACAGGGACATAAACCGTATCTGTGCGCACTTATCGCAAAAAATGGGACACAAGGCGTTCATGTTTTGCCCATATTACCGGGCGAGGTACAAGCCCCAAGCCCTGGAAAGGTCTAGGGTTCAACGAAACACTCTACATAGAACTGCGCGAACTGCCCAGCGTGCCAAAGCGCGCCCTGCCTCTAATATCCACCTCCCGGACTACTAGTGTCCTCGCTCAACGCCCTACCCGCTCCCCTGCCTTTTTGGCCTGAGAACCGCATAAGTACCACCGTTCCGGCGGCCGAGTCCACTTCGTAGGTGTAGATTGCTAGCACCCCCTTCCTGTAATATTGGTATGATCCCTTCGGTCGAATAAACCTCTTTTTATATGCGAAAAAAAAAAGAAAAAGGCGTTCATGTCACTGTCACACAGCCAGATTAGCATCCACCAGGTTGCGATATGGCCGACGAACCCACCCAGATGTCCAAAAAGTCCAAAAAATTTGGAGATCGACTAAAGAAGATGTTGAGATTAGGCGGATCCCAGAGCACACCCCACGGCCGCTCGAATTCGCCTGCATCATTTCAAGTTGCTTCGCCAGCCGTAGCTTCCTCAGTTTCAGTTCCTATCATGGCTCCCGCCCCACTCACTTCTTCCTCTCCAACCGTCGACGCCCCTGTACTTATTCCTGCACCTCCAGCCATCACTGTGCCTGCAGTTGATCCCGCGTCACCAGTTGATCTTGTAGATCCTGCTGATCCTGCGCCTCCAACCAATCCCGCTCCAACGGTGACAATCACACCGGAAGAAGCTGCGAAACTCAGAGCCAAATACACTCACTTCCGCATCCTCGTCATCGGAAGGGCAAATGCTGGGAAAACGACGCTGCTCAAGCGAGTCTGCAACACAAAAGAGGATCCAGTTTACAATAGCGTACACTATCACATTCGCTTGAATATCTCCTTACTATCCTTTTTCTGACAGATCAACCCAACTGACAAGGTGCCAACTTGACAACCTTTGCGAATTTCTCTGATCATGACACTAATTTGACGCCATAGCGAGGGATCCATAATGTTCGTGATGAGTTTACCTTCAAGAGCAACCCAGGGTTCATCTTCCACGATTCTCCTGGATTCGAGGCCGGAGGGGAGGAGGAACTTAGGGCCGTGATGTCTTTTATTGAAGACAAAGCAAAGGCCCGGGATGTAGGGGATCAAATTCATGCGATTTGGTGCGTTTTACCCCCTTCCCTGTCACGGCTCAAGTCATAATGCATTCAGGTTTTGCTTCGAACCGGACGTATCTCGCCCGTTGTTAGAATTGGAGTCAAAGTTCTTCAACCAGCAACGGCCAGGAAATGGTAATCTCATTTAATAGGTTCTAAACTCTTCGTTGCAGGCTGCCAGCTAACCAGACGCAGTTCCGGTTGTGGCAATTTTCACTAAATTCGACGTCCTAGTCACACGAGTCTATGATAAAAAGAAGAATGAGAACGAAAACCTCGATACTGCTCGTGTGACGTTGGAAGAAAAGTTTGAAAAACCACTCCGGGGTTATGACTATCCCCCTCGTGCTTATGTGCAGTTTGAGTGTATGTTTCTCTCTTGTTACAGGATACTAGGCTTAGTATTCTGCATCTAGCTATTAATGAGGATGACAGTAATCACCAAGAACAAGTAAAGGAGCTAATCAAACAGACAACAGGATCAATTGATGACTTGGCACTGAAGATGCTGTTTGTCACTGTCCAACAGAATAACCTGGAGATTTGCATTGAATGTGCAGTGAATGAGTCTGTTGTCATGTCATCCATTATTGCTTTACCTCATTCTCTATTTCAGGTATATCTTTAGGAATAAAAGCATAGTGGGATGTTTCTGCATACTTGAAAATCTACCAAGGCTGAAATGAGGCTAGTTTTCCTTGATCTTCTCAGTGGCATCCTGGTTTGGACATTGCTATAATACAGTAAGTGATCAGATTGAATAAAGCTGAGGATCCAAGGCTGAGGTCAGTAAGAACAAGGTAATCATAGACACAGAGTCATTGAACTTGATATTCATCCAAATTGAAGGATGTAAGCATTGAAACATCATTGACAATTGATGCTAAAGACTTATTAGTATGTGGGTATGAGACAAAATGGATATGGGATGATACTTATTTGGCAAATTCTTAAGGGAAATAAGGCAAGAATTTCAGTGCAGTGTGATAAGGGAAGCTTACAGGACATTCTAGGAGGTAAGACATAAAACAAGTAATAAAACAAAACCATGGACAAAACTGTGGACATGATATTGCACCCAGAATGTGAGTCATGGATGTCCTGCACTTGATCTATTTTGCTCATGTGTGTGTAAAATCACAATTAGATGGTGAATTACTGTGGATGTTCTGAGTTCAATTTCAATGGCTTACATGGTGCTGTGAATTTGCATGCAGAGAGTGAGTTGCTGTGGATGATCCAAGCTCAATTTCAATGGCTTACATGGTGCTGTGAAATTGCATGCAGAGAGTGAGTTGCTGTAGACATGTTCTAAGCTCAATTTCAATGACTTACATGGTGCTATGAAATTGCATGCAGAGAGTGAGTTACTGTGATTGTTCTAAGCTCAATTTCAATGACTTACATGGTGCTGTGAAATTGCATCCAGGAAGTGAGTTTCTGTGGTTGTTCTAAGCTCAATTTCAATGACTTACATGGTGCTGTGAAATTGCATCCAGGAAGTGAGTTTCTGTGGTTGTTCTAAGCTCAATTTCAATGACTTACATGGTGCCATGAAATTGCATCCAGTATGTGAGTTTCTGTGGATTTTCTAAGCTCAAGTTCAATGGCTTACATGGTGCTGTGAAATTGCCTCCAGGATGTGAGTTGTTCTAAGCTCAGTTTCAATAACTTATATGGTGCTGTGAAATTGCATCCAGCCAGTGAGTTACTATGGATGTTCTAAGCTCAACTTCAATGGCTTACATGGTGCTCTGAAATTGCATCTAGCTTGTGAGTTGCTGTGGATGTTCCAAGCTCAATTTACATGGTGCTGTGAAATTGCATCCAGGATGTGAGTTGCTATGTATGTTCTAAGCTCAATTTCAATAGCTTACATGGTGCTGTCAAATTGCATCCAGGTTGTGAGTTGCTGAATGTTCTAAGCCAAATTCAATGGTTTACATGGTGCTGGGAAATTGTATTCCAGCTTGTGAGTTACTGTGATGTTCTAAGCTCAATTTCAATGACTTACATGGTACTGTGAATTTGCATCCAGGATGTGAGTTGCTGTGGATGTACTAAGCTGAATTTCAATGACTTACATGGTGCTGCGAAATTACATTTAGCTTGTGAGTACATTGAATGTTCTACACTCAATTTCAATGGCTTACATGATCCTGTGAAATTGCACCAGGTTGTGAGTTACTGTGGATGTATCAAGTTAATTTCAGTGGCTTACATGGTGCTGTGAAATTGCATTCAGGATGTGAGTTGCTGTGGATGTTCAAAGCTCAAGTTCAATGGCTTACATGGTGCTGTCAAACTGCATCCAGGGAGTGAGTTGCTGTGGATGTTCTAACCTCAATTTCAATGACTTACATGGTGTTGTGAAATTTCATCCAGGATGTGAGTTGTTGTGGATGTTCTAAGCTGAAATTAAATGACTTACATGGTTATGTGAAACTGCATTCAGCTTGTGAGTTGCTCTGGATGTTCTAAAATCAGTTTCAAGGACTTACATGGTGTTATTGAACTGCATTCAGGGAGTGAGTTGCTGTGGATGTTCTAAACTCAATTTCAATGACTTACATGGTGCTGTCAAATTGCATCCAGGAAGTGAGTTTCTGTAGATGTTCTAAGCTCAATTTCAATGACTTACATGGTACTGTCAAATTGCATGCAGAGAGTGAGTTGCTGTGGATGCTCTAAGTTCAATTTCAATGACTCACATGATGCTGTCAAATTGCATCCAGGAGGTGAGTTGCTGTGGATGTTCTAAGCTTAAATTCAATGGCTTACATGGTGCTGTGAAATTGCATCTAGCTTGTGAGCTGCTGTGGATTTTTTTCACTGAAGGCTTACATGGTGCTGTGAAATATGCAGAGAGTGAGTTGCTGTGGATGTTCTAAGCTCAATTTCAAAGGCTTACATGGTGCTGTGAAATTGCATGCAGAGAGTGAGTTGCTGTGTATGTTCTAAGCTCAATTTCAATGACTTACATGGTGCTGTGAAATTGGATCCAGGATGTGAGTTGTTGTCAATGTTCTGAGCTGAATTTCAATGACTTACATGGTGCTGTGAAATTGCATCCAGGATGTAAGTTGTTGTGGATGTTCTAAGCTGAATTTCAATGACTTACATGGTGCTGTGAAATTGCATCCAGCTTGTGAGTTGCTGTGGATGCTCTAAGCTGAATTTCAATTACATGGTGCTGTGAAATTGGATCCAGGATGTGAGCTGCTGTGGATGTTCTAAGCTCAATTTCAATGACTTACATGGTGCTGTGAAATTGGATTCAGGATGTGAGTTGCTGTGGATGTTCTAAGCTGAATTTCAAGGTTTACATGGTGCTGTGAAATTTCATCCAGGATGTGAGTTGGTGTGGATGTTCTAAGCTGAATTTCAATGACTTACATGGTGTTGTGAAATTGCATCCAGGATGTGAGTTGTTGTGGATGTTCTAAGCTCAATTTCAATGACTTACATGGTGCTGTCAAATTGCATGTAGAGAGTGAGTTGCTGTGGATGCTCAAAGCTAAATTTCAACAACTTACATGGTGTTGTAAAATTGCATCCAGCTTGTGAGTTACTGTGGATGAACTAAGTTCAATTTCAATGACTTACATGGTGCTGTGAAATTGCATCCAGGATGTGAGCTGCTGTGGATGTTCTAAGCTCAAGTTCAATGGCTTACATGGTGCTCTGAAATTGCACCCAGGTTGTGAGTTACTGTGAATGTTCTGAGTTAAATTTCAAGGTTTACATGGTGCTGTGAAATTGCATCCAGGATGTGAGTTGGTGTGGATGTTCTAAGCTGGATTTCAATGACTTACATGGTGCTGTGAAATTGCATCCAGGATGTGAGTTGGTGTGGATGTTCCAAGCTCAATTTCAATGACTTATATGGTGCTGTGAAATTGCATCCAGTATGTGAGTTTCTGTGGATGTTCTAAGCTGAATTTCAATGACTTATGTGGTGTTGTGAAATTGCATCTAGCTTGTGAGTTACTGTGGATGTTCTAAGCTGAATTTCAATGACTTACATGGTGCTGTGAAATTGCATCCAGGATGTGAGTTGCTGTGGATGTTCTAAGCTCAATTTCAAAGGCTTACATGGTGCTGTCAAATTTCATGCAGAGAGTGAGTTTCTGTGGATGTTCTAAGCTCAATTTCAATGGCTTACATGGTGCTGTGAATTGCATCCAGAGAGTGAGTTGCTGTGGATGTTCTAATAGTGGCTTACATGGTGCTGTGAAATTGCACCCAGGTTGTGAGTTGTTGTGGATGTTCTAAGTTTGGTTTCAAGGGTTTACATGGTGCCGTGCAATTGCATCCAGAGAGTGAGTTGCTGTGGATGTTCTATGCCCAATTTCAATGGCTTACATACTGCTCTTAAATTGCATTTAGTTTGTATGCCACCTTCTCCCCATGCTGTCTGTTTGCTCAAGTATCATTGTATAGGTGCACAACATTGAATCATTTGTGAAAGTTCAGTACAATGTATACATTGCCCATTCATTTACCCTAGTTGTTTTTTTGACTATAAGGTTATCTAGACACCTTCTATGCCCACTTTTGCAGGTTTGGTTAATGCATTACTTTATATTTGACTTATATTTCTCACTGCCATATGGTCAGCAATTCTCATTTGTTTAGAAAACTCTTTCTGGCATGTGCAGCAAGGTTCCACTGCTTTCAATGCTTTCCACAAGGCCTGGGACTTATATTCAACTATGGAGATGGATAAAATTTTCACATCACAAGAGACAAATGATTGGTTCACTATTCAATATTCTCCATCTAAGGTAGAGTGCAAGAAATTTATAAATGTCATTCTTAACCATCTGCTCTGTAAGCGTGTCCTTTTTTCCTATTCAAATATACATTATACCATTTTCCAGGCCATCCCAAACCTGTGGTCTAGCTTTAATTTACTGCTCTATATTGAGAGTAATAAATATCATGACATTATAGGTTCCATATGATAGTCCTTGACAATATGATTCCAATGATATATATTTTCACATTGGTGGGATGTGTGTAAGGGCCTTGCATTGGATCTATGGGAGAGCCACACCCCCTCATCTATTTATTGTTTGTTGCCAATGCCCTTCCTTGTATGCACATTATATATCTGATATATATTTAGCAGTGTTTGGGCACACAGACCTATTCTTGTGTGTCCACTGTTATGTAATTAGTTACTTCTTTTCTTGTATTTGTGCTACATGTCCAATACATATTGGTTCAGTGTACAGCACACTGTGATCAT
>JAEBUO010000105.1:0-64016 GCA_023014395.1 Amanita rimosa | reverse complement strand
CAAATCATATCCATAACTTGAACGCTCTTTGCTCGTCACCTCAACCGCTCTCCTTGCCCTCTCTCTAGCCTTTGTCATCATCAGACTTAGTGCCTAGAACCCTCGTCCAGTGATTGGGAACAGACCGAGACTCTGTTTGTCGCTGTAGACTTGGACGCTGAACGACGTTGTGGACATCGACCGTAACATAAGTTGGAACTCAGGACTAGCTCAGGGTATCATCCCTAGCCGACACCATTGAGACCCGCAGCTCTCAGGAACGACCCCCCGAACGGATCCGTCACCTATAAGGGGAAAAACCTACCTCAGATGACGAGAAGTTTTTCTCTACCAACGAACCTGGTACTTTGTTACAGAAGGACGGAAACGAAACGAATCAGTCCCAGACCAATACTTTTCAGGAGACTTTTACTCAGGAGCCTTCGAATTCGATTTACCCGATCAAATCTACCTAGACTGGGGTAGTGAAGTACAAGGAGAACCGCTCTACCTTGTTAAGGAACCAGAAAAACGAACCATTTAGGACCCTCTATAAGAAATTCCGTGGAGACAACAACCGATACGGAATCGCAGCTAATCTTTTAGCAGAGTGGGAGGAATTACTACGAATTGAACAAGCCAAGCTTGAGGAAAACCCGTTTGATACAGATTACTCGAAACAAGGACCACCCCCATCTCCGAAACCCAGAACCCCGAGTAGAACCCCTACTCCAGAACCGAAACTGATCACCAGAACACCTACCCCTGAACCACCAATTAACCCCGAACCACCGATCACTCCTGAACCAAGAATGGCGTCTGAAACCAGTGCTAGCTCTAAAGGAGATATCAAACCGCAGCCTATACGACCCTTTACAGGCAAATGAATCGAAGCAAGGTCATTTTTAGGACAGCTTGAGGACTACTTTACCCTCAACGAACAGAACTACGAAGGAAAAGATGAGAAGAAAGTCAGATATGCGCTTGCATGCATGGGACCAGAACTAGACGACTGGAAAACTATTATTCGAAGCGAACTAAACGACAATAGAAGCAGTACCACAGCCGCGTTCAAATGGAATGACTATGAAGCATTTGAAACACGTTTCATCAATGATTGGGGAGAAGTCAACAGCGCCCTTCGAGCCCTGAACAATTTATCCAAATTAAGAGTTGGAAACGGCGTTTCAGTCCCAGAATACATCAGAAAATTTTGCATGGACATAGGAACCTCTGGACTCACTGGAATACCCGCTCAGTTGCAGGCATTTGTCAAAGGACTACCATTAGAACTTGCTAGAACTATCTTACAGGACCAAAGGAAGATCAAAACGATGCAAGAAGCCTATGACAAGGCTGAGGATCACCATAACGCTTGGGACATGACAGGACAAGGAAACAGGAGAACCAATGATGGATCTGGAACACGTTTCAATCGAAACAATAACAACCGATCTGGAACAATCAGAGCTATAAATACCACGATCCCTAGCCGATTAACAGATGACCAAAAGGAGGAATACCGAAAGACTGGCAAGTGTTTCAGATGTGGAACACAGGGACATATCTCCAGGAACTGCCCGAAACGCAATGATGCGTCTTCATCCAGGTCTTCTTACCAGAATAAAGCAGTCCGTTCCGTCACTGAGGAACAACAGAAGGAAGAGGACGAACCAGCAAAGAAAATTAGAGCCATCTTTTCAGCAATGTCTACTGAAGAGAAGAACGCCCTCTTAAACGAATTCGAAAATGAGGGTTTTTAGTTAGGAAGCGTCACTCAGCGGTTGGCCCTTCCTTATTATCGAGATCTGAACAGTTAGCGCTTGATTCTGTAATAGTATTATCCAACAATGACAAGCGCATTTCATTAACTATCAAATCGACCGATTTACCCGCTGGAACATCTGCCCTAATCGATTGTGGAGCAGAAGGAAACTTTGTAGATGAAGGAGCAGTGAAGGAGCTCAAAAAAAAGAACGACTTAAGAAACCAATCAAAGTTAGAAACGCAGATGGAACAGTAAATGTGAAAGGAATGATCACACATCGAACCAAGATATGCTACATGATCGAAGGACAGCAATTTATCAATTGGTTCTGGATCACTAAGCTAGGCGATCAACGAATGATTCTAGGAATACCATGGTTAGAAGAAAATAACCCGATCATCAACTGGCGAGAGAAATCTCTGAAAATTGGAGATCTGGACACGTCGTCAAAAGCAATCTGGCAGCTAGCCCTCGACTCCCAGCAATGGGGTGAAGATGACTACTGGATTAGAGTTAAGACGTCAGCATCACAGGAATTAGAGCATAGGCTAAAGAAAGACGAACCATCCACCACATTACCTACGGAATATGAGCAATGGCGCACCATCTTTGACAAAAAGGCATCAGAACGCTTCCCATCCAGTCGACCATGGGATCACGCAATTAACACAAAGGAAGGCTTTGTTCCAAAAGCTAGTAAACTTTATCCTCTGTCGGTCAAGGAACAAGGGCTGTTAGACAAATGGATTGATGAACAACTCAAGAAAGGATACATTAAACCATCCATATCACCACAGGCATCACCGTTCTTCTTTGTAGCAAAAAAGGAAAGTGGAGCACTTTGACCCTGTCAAGATTACCGATACTTGAATGAATGGACCGTCAAAAACGCATATCCCCTTCCCCTTGTTTCCGATCTCATGACCAAGTTACGAGGCGCCAAATATTTCACCAAATTAGACCTCCGATGGGGATACAACAATGTTTGCATCAAGAAGGGAGACGAATGGAAAGCAGCCTTTATCACTAATCGGGGACTCTATGAACCAACAGTAATGTTCTTTGGATTATGCAACTCGCCGTCAACCTTTCAAACTATGATGAACGAATACTTTAGGAACATGATCAACGAAGGATGGCTGGTCATTTACATGGACGACATGTTAATCTGCGCAGAAACATTGGAGCAACTGGAGGAGTGGACAAGACGAATTTTACAATGGCTACAAGATAACGATCTATTTCTGAAACTTGAAAAATGCAAGTTCGCCACACAGGAAGTCGAATTCCTAGGAATGATCATCACCCCTGGACGCATTCAGATGGACCCGATAAAGTTAGCAGGGATAGCCGATTGGCCAGTCCCTACCACCGTCAAACAAGTCCGATCATTCCTCGGATTTGGGAACTTTTACTGACGTTTTATTGGAAATTTTGCTGCCATCGCTAAACCACTTACTGACCTTACTAAGAAAACAGAACCATTCAACTGGACTACTGAACAGAACAATGCTTTTGAAATTCTAAAGAAACGATTTGCATCTATGCCGGTATTATTAATGCCAGATCCTACTTGACCCTTTATCCTCCAAACCGATGCATCAAATAAGGCAATAGGAGCAGTCTTGAAACAAGCAGATGAAACAGGATCTCTACACCCCTGCGGATTTATCTCACACGCATTAACACAAACGGAGCAGAATTACCAGATCTATGACCGGGAACTCTTGGCAATTATCAAAGGATTGATGACCTGGCGACATTTGTTACACGGATCACCCCACACCACTATAGTTCATTGCGACCACAAGAATCTATCCTACTACCGAACCGCCCAACGCTTAACGCCCAGACAAGCTAGATGGTCATCTCTATTATCAGAATTTGATTTACGCATTGAGCACATCCCTGGCACGAAAATGTTTGAAGCAGATGCCCTATCCCGACGCCCTGATCATATGGGAAATAGTGAATTACAAGAAGACGTCATAGTCCTACCAGAGGATCGTTTTATTCGTCTTATTGCGGAAGATCTAGCCACAGAGATTCAGAAAGCAATGTCAAAAGACGATTTCGGACGCATTCTAATAGAAGTTATCACCACGCACCGCGCCCCACCAATCAAATCAAACGTACAAGATTGGTCTTATACCAATGGCATTATTCACTATCTTGGCAAAACCTACATCCCTGACCAAGACGGATTACGAACTAGATTGATTAAAGAAACGCACGAAGCACGATCATCAGGTCACCCTGGACGATTAAAGACCCTTGAACTCCTTAGACGCGACTACTGGTGGCCTGGAATGTTCAAACATGTCAGAGAATGGATAGAAGGATGCGCTCTCTGTCAGCAGATGAAGATTAACACACACCCAAACGTACCAGCCCTTCACCCAATTCCGTCAAAGGCAACCCGCCCCTTCCAGCAAGTAACCCTTGATTTCATCACTGATCTACCTCTTTCCGATGGCTTTGACTCGATCCTGGTCACGGTGGACCATGGTCTTACAAAGGGGGTAATTTTCACACCTTGCAGGAAGACAATCGATGCACTCGGCACTGCGGAACTTTATGTCTCCGAAATTTTCAAACGGTTTGGTCTACCTGACGTTCTAATCTCAGATCGAGGACCACAGTTCTCCGCGAAAGTATTTCAGGAAATACGAAAAGCATTAGGAATTGATCATAGAATGAGCACAGCCTACCATCCCCAAACCGACGGAGAAACAGAACGAGTCAATCAGGAATTAGAAGTCTATCTTCGAATGTTCTGCTCCAACGAACCACATCTATGGAAACCGCTTCTCCCAATAGCCGAGTTTGCTCACAATAACTGACATCATGACACTATCAAAACTTCTCCATTCAGACTAATGTATGGAACGGACCCTGTTGCGCTTCCCACAGCTACTACGCGAATGACCACACCAGCGGCAGAAGAGCGCCTTCAGTTCCTAAGGAAAGCTAGAGAAGAGGCGCTAGCAGCACATGAACTAGCAAGACAATTAGTGGCAAGACGACGCAAGGACAAAGCAATACGATTTGAAAAGAGTACCAAAGTATGGCTTGAGAACCGAAATCTTCACATACCATATCAGTCCAGGAAGCTAGCACCAAAACGAGAAGGACCCTTCGAGATCGAACAAGTAATGGGACCAGTGACATACAAATTGAAACTCCCAAAACAATGGCGCATTCACCCTGTGTTTCATGCGTCACTCCTTACCCCATACAGGGAAACAACTGCGCACGGGCCGAACTATGTGAAACCACCCCCTGATCTCGTAAATGGACAAGAGGAGTTCGAGGTAGAGGCAATTCTAGCTCATAGGAAACGAGGCGCAGGCTACTAATTACCTGGTTAAATGGAAAGGCTATGGATCAAATGACAATTCTTGGGAACCCGCTCGCAATCTTGCAAACGCCACGGACATCCTATCTGAATACCAACAACGTCGACACCTCTGAACCATGACTCGATACAGAAACCGCCACGTCTTGAAACAAAGCTATCACTATACCAAACGGAACTGCTCAACACTCTCTCGATACACTATAGCTCTTAAAGAAAAGACCGTCTATACCCACATACAATATCTCCCCTTCCGACACGCTCCTAGAGCACTGAACCCACCAGGGAAACTCACCCGAACTGTGGCATTAGTCACACGATATTATCGTACCCCTAGACTCCATCACCGTCACCAAAAGAACCCTTCAGGAACAACAGAGTTCCCCTGCAATAATATCCAGAATTATCTTCCCAAGTACCACGACTTACGATTTTCAGCCGACGATCTACCCCCTACAACAATGATCCACCTGCATATCAACTTCGCGCCATCAGAAACAGTGACGTTTATAAAAGTGCCTATGGAAGACTGCTATGTCCAGAAGAATACAAACAGATGGACGAAATTACTAAACAAATACGGGAGTGTAGTGCACAAATCTGGTTAATCAGCCGAAGAATCAGGATACCAGAAAGGCCTTGCATTTTCATGGAAGACATCCTTGACGATCTTGATTACCTGTCTACCGCCATGGCAGGGGTAATAGCGGATATTGTTAGGCGAATTAGAAGATTCTTAATCACCCCGACAACGACACCAGGGATCGAACATTTAAATGCACTAACCAGGTTCATCAGAGAGGAACGAGAACTCCTCACCGACCCTGCAATCGAAGATCCACTAAATACAGAAAATTGGCCTTCCGACGCGGAAATCAGCTACTTGGTGTCCATATAAATTTTCAAGTATCACTGCTTAACACCCAACCTACCTCGTAAAACAAAGAATCATGTTCACCTTCTTCGCCCTCGCCGCCTACTTCATCACCTTGGCCCTCCTCTCCTGCGCTCACTGGCGCATCGACGAAGCCGCTGCCGCCTTCTCACCCTTCCTCGCCGTCCCAGACCTCCCACTAGAGGTCTTCATTGAAAATACGACAATCGTCCACTTCGAGGATGACGACCTCCACATCCACCCCGCCGACCTACTTCCTCAAGTGCATCCCGACGACCACCACCTCCCTCACTTCGCCCAGTTCGTCAAAAGAAACACTACGCTCACTGTCATTGCCGACGCCCTCGCCGCTGCCACCTGCTCCATCACCAACCTTTCATCCGCCACGGATAATCTCGCCGCCCTCACCCTCACCATCAACCCGCATGAAATGACCTACGAGGAACGCGACTCTTTCCTGCGGAACGCTCAAAATCTGCACCGCGCTGCTGAAGCGCTCAAATGGAAGGTAGAGACATCTACAAAAGAACTCGATAACGCCGTCAAATGGGCAGAGTCGAGAACGGATCATGGCTGGACGACTTCTGGCTGGTAGAAGTCGGTGACTTCTCGCATACAAAGGGGGTAATGTTACAATTCTCTTTTCCCTTTGTTAACGGACTACATTTACTTGTTACAAACCCATAGTTACGCCTGGATGTTATCTCCTTTGGTAGCTACCTTCATCTTTCCTTTCTTAGATAGCTATGCTCTTTCCCCTTATATTCTTATTGTTCTCTTAACGTATATAAACCCCTCTCATGTACCGTAGTTCTTCAGTTCCAACTTAGTCAAATCATATCCATAACTTGAACGCTCTTTTGCTCGTCGCCTCAACCGCTCTCCTCGCCCTCTCTCTAGCCTTTGTCATCATCAGACTTAGTGCCTAGAACCCTCGTCCAGTGATTGGGAACAGACCGAGACTCTGTTTGTCGCTGTAGACTTGGACGCTGAACAACGTTGTGGACATTGACCGTAACAATTGGCCTTCTGACGCGGAAATCAGCTACTTGGCATCCGTATAAATTTTCAAGTATCAATGCTTAACACCCAACCTACCTCGTAACAAAGAACCATGTTCACCTTCTTCGCCCTCGCCGCCTACTTCATCGTCTTGGCCCTCCTCTCCTGCGCTCACTGGCGCATCGACGAAACCGTTGCCGCCTTCTCACCCTTCCTCGCCATTCCAGACCTCCCGCTTGAGGTCTTCATTGAAAATACCACTGTCGTCCACTTCGAGGATGATGACTTACACATCCATCCTGCCACCCTGCTTCCACAGGTATACCCCGACGACCACCACCTCCCGCATTTTGCCCAATTCGTCAAAAGGAATACCACACTCACTGTCATCGCTGACGCCCTTGCCGCCGCCACATGTTCCATCACCAATCTCTCTTCCACCACCGACAACCTCGCTGCCCTCACCCTCACCATTGACCCACATGAGATGACCTATGAGGAGTGCGATTCCTTCCTCCGAAATGCACAAAATCTACACAGAGCTGCCGAAGCTCTCAAATGGAAGGTGGAAACGTCGACAAAAGAACTAGATAACGCCATCAAATGGGCCGAGTCTAGAACGGATCACGGTTGGACAACTTCTGGCTGGTAGAAGTCGGTGACTTCTCGCATACAAAGGGGGTAATGTTACAATTCTCTTTTCCCTTTGTTAGCGGACTACATTTACTTGTTACAAACCCATAGTTATGCTTGGACGTTATCTCCTTTCATAGCTACCTTCACCTTTCCTTTTCTAGATAGCTATGCTCTTTCCCCTTTAGTTTCTATTGTTCTCTGAACGTATATAAACCCCTCTCATGTACCGTAGTTCTTTAGTTCCAACTTAGTTGAATCTTATCCATAACTTTGAATGCTCTTTTGCTCGTCGCCTCAACCGCTCTCCTCGCTCTCTCTCTAGCCTTCGTCACCATCAGACTTAGTGCCTAGAACCCTTGTCCAGTGATTGGGAACAGACCGAGACTCTGTTTGTCGCTGTAGACTTGGACGCTGAACAACGTTGTGGACATTGACCGTAACACACCCATCTGGCTTGTCTGCAATTTAACTTCTTTGCACTCATAAAGTATTCGAGGTTCTTGTGATCAGTCCATATCTTGAACTGTTCATGTGCTCCTTCTAAATAGTGACGCCATGTTTCTAGGCAACGCATGATACCTAGCATTTCTTTGTCATGAACATCATAGTTGCGCTCAGTGTCATTGAGCGATTTTGATAGATAGGCCACAGGCCTCCACTTATCATCCTTGCAGAGCATAGATAATACGCCACCTGTGGCATAATCTGATGCATCTGATTCCACCCTGAACTTTCTATCTGAATCTGGGGCAACCAGCAAGGGTTGCTCTGTAAATATCTTTTTCAGGCTTTTGAACGCCTTATCCTGGACCTCCGTCCATTCCCATGTTTTTTCTTTTCTGACCAGATCATGTAATGGTTGTGCAATTTTTGCAAAGTCCTGTACAAAGCACCTATAATAGTTGGCTAGGCCTAAGAACCTTTGTAGGTCCTTGACACAAGAAGGGGTGGGCCAGCTAATAATGGCTTCGACCTTCTTTGTATCCATCTGGATTCCTTTGGGTCCAAGGACCACCCCTAGGAATTCGACTTCCTCTACACACCATACGCATTTTTCTGGTTTTACATACAGATCGTTTTCTTCTAATCATTGCAAGACTTGCTGTACAATTGCATCATGCTCCTCTTTTGTTTTAGTAAAGATGAGTATGTTGTCAATGTACACAATGACTTTTCCTGCATTGATCATATCGCGGAATATGTCGTTCATCATTGCTTGGAATGTGGCTGGCAAGTTGGTCAGCCCAAAGAACATTACTACCGGTTCAAAAGAACCTTCAGGGGTAGTGAATGCTGCTTTCCATTCATTGCCTTCCTTGATCCGTACATTATTATAACCCCCCCTAAGATCTAGCTTAGTGAAGTATTTAGCAGTGCCTGCTCAATCTACGAGTTCTGATATTAAGGGCAGTGGATAGTTATTTTTAACTGTCCACTTGTTCAGGTATCTGTAGTCCTGAACCATCCACTTCTTTCTGTCCTT
Organism: Amanita rimosa; assembly: GCA_023014395.1. NCBI lineage: Eukaryota > Fungi > Basidiomycota > Agaricomycetes > Agaricales > Amanitaceae > Amanita > Amanita rimosa. The sequence continues at coordinate 54,895 of JAEBUO010000105.1, read as the reverse complement.
TTTGCTTACAAAGAAGACGGGTGACATTTGTGGGGATTTTGAGGGTCAGATATACCCTTTTGCTAACTGATCATCCACAAAGTTTCGTACTTCCTGTAGCTCATCTGGGGATAGGGGGTACCTAGACCCTTTTTTCCTTTCCATTTTTGCCAGTTTTGCTCCCATTTTGCAGCTGGTGCTACTGCATTTACATTGATTTTGGACACTATTTTGTCTGAGGGTTGGGTGAAGTTTCTGTATGGTCTGAAAGTCAACCTGTCAAAGGCTGTCTTGTCGAGCCTCCTGATAGCTCCAGGGTTTTTATCATAAAAGTTTTTTATCTTTCTTTTTGCATTTTGTAAGTTGTCCAATGGTTCCCAGGAGTTATGCTCGGCAGTGTATCCTTTCCACCTTACCAAGTACTCCATTTTGTTCTTTTTTAGTTGAACATCTATTATTTCTTCTACTTCATATTCTTTTTCACCATCTATTTCAATTGGTGGTGGGGGTTGTGCTTTCTGCCCTCTCATTGGTCATTTCCAAGGGTGGATTTGTGAGACATTCACCACAGGATGGATTTGTTGGGAAAAGGGTAGATCTAGTTCCACTGCATTTGGCAACACTATTTTCTTGATTGGGTATGGCCCAATCCATCTTTCCACCAATTTCCTAGTTGGTCGGCCTGTCAACCTTAAATCTTTGGTTGACAACCATACTTTGTCTCCAACTTTATATTCTGGTGCATCTGATCTGTGTCTGTCTGTGTACAGCTTCATATCACCTTGTGATTTTAACAAGGCAGCCTGAGTCTCCTTGTGTATTTGCTTCATTTTCTGGGCAAACTCTGATGCTGCTGGGTGACTACCTTCCCTTCTTGGCTCGATTCCCATCCTGGGATGTTTGCCATAGTTGACAAAGAACGGTGTCTGTTTGGTTGATGCCTGAATTTTGTTATTGTAGCTAAATTCGGTGATAGCTAACCACCCAGACCACATTTCTTGTCTATGATCTATGAAAATCCTCAGGTATTGTTCTAAGTCCTGATTCATTCGTTCAGTTTGTCCATCTGTTTGTGGATGGAATGCTGTGGACAAATCTGTGCTAATGCCCAACATTTGATTTAGCTCCTTCATCATTTGTGCAGTGAACTGCAGACCGCAATCTGAGATTATAGATTCAGGGAGTCCATGAAGTTTCCAAACATGGTCCCTAAATAATGTGGCTAGTCCCTGAGCCGAGGTTTCTTCTGATGTGGGGATGAAATGCGCCATCTTTGACATTTTGTCACAAACTACCAAAATCGCATTGTGACCATGTGATTCTGGTAATTTTGTGATAAAGTTGGCGGAAATATGTGTCCAGGGCTTTGCTGGTGCCGAGTTTGGCATTAACTTCCCAGCGGGAGGCTCTGGGAAGTTCTTATTCCAGTCTTGAAACAAGCAGATGAAACAGGATCTCTACATCCCTGCGGATTTATCTCACATGCATTAACACCAACGGAACAGAATTACCAGATCTACGATCGAGAGCTCTTGGCAATTATCAAAGGATTGATGACCTGGCAACATTTACTACATGGATCACCCCACACCACTATAGTTCACTGCGATCACAAGAATCTATCCTACTATCGAACCGCCCAACGCTTAACGCCCAGACAAGCTAGATGGTCATCCCTATTATCAGAATTTGACCTACGCATTGAGCACGTCCCTGGCACAAAAATGTTTGAAGCAGATGCCCTATCCCGACGCCCTGATCATATGGGAAACAGCAAATTACAAGAAGACATTGTAGTCCTACCAGAGGATCGTTTTATTCATCTTATTGCAGAAGATCTAGTCACAGAAATTCAGAAAGCAATGTCAAAGGACGATTTCGGACGTATTCTAATTGAGGTTATCACCACGCACCGCGCCCCACCGATCAAATCGAACATACAAGATTGGTCTTACACCAATGGCATTGTTCACTATCTTGGAAAAACCTACATCCCTGACCAAGACAGGTTACGAACCAAATTAATTAAAGAAATGCACAAGGCACGATCATCAGGTCACCCTGGACGATTGAAGACCCTTGAACTCCTTAAGCATGATTACTGGTGGCCCGGAATGTTCAAACATGTCAGGGAATGGATAGAAGGATGCGCCCTCTGTCAGCAGATGAAGATTAACACACACCCAAATGTACCAGCCCTTCACCCAATTCCGTCAAAAGCAACCCGTCCCTTTCAGCAAGTAACCCTTGATTTCATCACTGATCTACCCCTCTCCGATGGCTTTGACTCAATCCTGGTCACGGTGGACCATGGTCTTACAAAGGGGGTAATTTTCACACCTTGCAAGAAGACAATCGATGCACTAGGCACTGCGGAACTTTACGTCTCCGAAATTTTCAAACGGTTTGGCCTACCCGACGTTCTAATCTCAGATCGAGGACCACAGTTCTCCACAAAAGTATTTCAGGAAATATGAAAAGCATTAGGAATCGACCATAGAATGAGCACAGCCTATCATCCTCAGACTGATGGAGAAACAGAACAAGTCAACCAGGAATTAGAAGTCTACCTTTGAATGTTCTGCTCCAATGAACCGCATCTATGGAAACCGCTTCTCCCAATAGCCGAGTTTGCTCACAATAACCGACATCACGACACTATCAAAACTTCCCCATTCAGACTAATGTATGGGACGGACCTGTTACGATATGGACTTTTTTGTGTATTTTTCTCTATTTTAGTCAGAGGCCTATGGACGTATAACAAGACGCGAGCATACGGCGCGGGATCCCTATCCGGATATGGCAGGAGGACTATATAACCCAGGGTGGCTATACGATCAGGGCTATTAGGGGATATTGGGTGAAACGGCGTTCGCGGGAAGGGACCGAGAGTCTGGGAGAGTCCGGACAGGTCTGGGAGATGGGTCTGGGTCTTGTTGCTGCGCGTGCATAGCCTTAGTGGCTGCGCAGACTGTGCGCACAGACCAACGGCTCAGGTATATAAGGAGTGCGTCTGTAGGTAGGAGTCCTTAAGACTCTAGATTGTTTCCTCCTTGTAGGTTACAGACTACTGTGTCTAGGCTTCGTCTCTATATATCTTTTCTTCTCTGAAGCTTGTGATTGTGTCAAGGATTAGTCCTAACATAATCTAGAGTCTTCTATATCACACCCTTTGTCGTTGGTCACAGCGCGGAGCAAGTCTTGCTTGTCGTCGCGGACAGTGACAAGGAAAGTTTTGTTCAAGTAAACCGTCTGACTTTGTACACATTACAACACGTGTCTACAGACAGCCTCGAGGAGTCTAGGCAACGTCGACTTCAACAACAGATAGCCTCATCTTATCGTTATAAGGTGACTACGGCCAATTGGCTACTGGCAACAAAACAGTACTAGACGAGAGCTTGGAGCGCGCTGTAGTCGACCGGGCAGGGTCTTGCAGGCACCAGCACTAGTATTGCGGAAAAGGGGGCGGAACCCTTGAAGACAATCCATTTGTGTGTCGTGTATCAAGGAGATACAGTCTGAGAATACCAATTACGTATTGGATCTATTTGATCTGAGCACGAGGACATCTCAGTGAAGACCCGGGCACCACACACTTGGGTCATTTGAAGGAACTAAATTGAACATTCGAGTGCGGGTGCGTTATTGACCACATCGGACAGTGAACGTATTAGGAAGTACGTTTACGGAAGAAGAGGCAACATCCCTCTACTTGAGGCGTCATTGGAATCGCGGATCTAACAAGATCAAAACACAATCGGAATGGCTGGGCTATTCAACTACGTATTGCCAAGGGCCGGCATGACCCTTGATGAAATCGGGACCATTTTCTCGATCGGATGGGCGCAGGGGTGCGCAGCAAAGAAATTACCCGCTACAGTAACCAAGGAGGTTCGGACCGACAACCGACCTCGCGATGCACATGTCAGGGCTTGGCAGCACTGGCAGAAGGAACAGAGACGTCTTCAAAAGGAAATGAAACGTCAGGAGAAATTAGCGGCAAGGCGCGCTGAAGAAGCGGCCATCAAGGAACAAGAAGACGCATGGCAGGAGTTACTAAAGATACGCCATGAACAACTACTGCAGAAGCGCCGGTTCAAGGAGCTGGAGCAGCAGATAGCAAAAGAAAGGAAGACCCTGGAAGATGTTTTAAATCAATTGGAACCAGGATCTGTGGTTAGGGAGGCATTATTCAACACGCCCTCCAACATCGAATTACTGCTCATCAGCTTCAATATGTACACGTTGAAACATGATGGCCTGGTCTTGACAGCAAAAGAGCGGAATCGGCTGATGCATGCCCTAAATGGAAATATAGAAGGGGCGATGGAAGTTCACCACCGATACAGCAATTTTACAGTTCATCCTGATATCCCCGGATACTGTTATCTTAGCATGATCAAAGTACAGTACTGGAGCCAGTACAACTGGCCTGCCTACCCCCGAATAGTCGAGTTGGTATCATGGGACCCTAGACTCCGAAACACCAGGGCGCGTATTACCATTAGGCCGACTCGGGGAGTCGATAATTGCTACCATGTGGAGCCAAGTATGGATGGACTCCAGGCTTGGAGGTACATGTTCTTTCTAGAACGAACAGGATCGGGATATAAAAAGCTTGGAGCTTTCCGGTTCACAACTGACATACTTGCCCACATGTACAATGCATTAACGGGATGGCGAACTGCATGGGCTGAGGATACAGAACTACCTGCTCCTGCAGGCGCTACCCCAGCTCAAATAGCGGCTCAGGAGGATGTCATCCAAAGACAACAAATGGCGCGGGAAGAAACCATTACCGCAATCGGGCAAGTTGTTGCTGGAATTGTAAATGAATATCGACGAGTGAACCCTATACCGCCGCCCACACCTCTTACCAAAGCTGAGATGCCAGATTATTATGAAGGAGATCCTCGAATGGTAGATGGATGGTTAAGGCAAATGAGGACCTATTTTACGCTTGCTCGTGAAACGCAGTTAGACAGAAAAATCTCTATTTGTCTATACCGCATCAGAAAAGGAAAGGATAATCGAGTGGGCGATTGGGCAGGAGTCAAACTCAAGGCAGTCCAGGACGCAGATCAGGAGTATCAAAATGAAGTGGTTAACTCTGGATGGCCAGCCAATTTGTCTTGGGCATCGCTCAATCAAGGCATCATAGTGAATGACCATGAAATCCGAAGGCCGCTGCGGAATCAATTCCCTTTCACTACATGGGAAGACTTTACAACGCAGATGCATGAATTTTTCATGTCAACCAAAACATGAGAAAAGGCAACAGATGCAATCCTGGCTTTGAAACAAGGAAATACAATGATAGAGGATCATGTAGTCAGGTTTAACGCTTTGGTACCATTGGTCGGGTGGGACAATAGAGCGTTGATCGCACTATTCAAGCAAAACATTAACCCTGCATTAGGACGAGATCTGATTAGGCACGGGAATTTAGGGGATGATGCAACCCTGAAACAGATCCAGGATCAGGCAATAGAATTAGCAAGAGCCTATCGTAAAGCAACAGAAGCATACGGGCCGGATAGACAAAAGGGCAGATACAAAGAAAAAATGGTTGTTAAGGATAACAAACCAAATCAGTTCCAATATAGTACGCCGACAACGTCTAAGGACCCGAACGCAATGGATGTGGATAAAAGTAAGAAACCAGTTACCGGAAGTTGCTACAATTGTGGCAAGGAAGGTCACTTTGCACGAGATTGCCCAGAACCTAGAAAACCCGATGGAAGGACACGGGGAAGTGGAGGACAAGAGAAGTCAGAATAGAGGAGCTCACCGAGGAGCAATGGAAAGAACTTGGAAAGGAAAAGGGTTTTGGAGAAAGCCAGTAGGCGAGCGCTCAGCGCTGCTGGCTGATAGAGTTTCGAAAATGAACAATGATTCTTGTGTAAATGTACAAGGACTGTTATATGAATATTCGTCCCATATTCATCAAATTTGAAACTTAAGTGTGAGCGCCAAACCCCAGATCAAACAATGGACACCTGCATGGGTAATGAGGAGGATATGGCAGCAAAATGAACAGGTTGCTATGGACTGCCTAAAAGGATGGGTTCATGAAAAACGTTTATCTGAAGTAACACCACAACTGCTGAAGGAACTAAATCAACAATCAGAATCCGAAGCAATGTGGAACCTGACACATCTGCGACAACAAATTGTCAAAGCTTCAGGAAAACAGGAAATGAACCTCAAAGGAATCATAACTACCATGGATACAGGATCCATAATTCCTGTCACGGCGTTAGTTGACTCAGGGTGCACAGGATCGTGCATTAATGATGAGTTTGTGGAAAAGCATCAATTGAATAAACGACGTCTTCTACGACCGGTACCGGTCTATAATGCAGATGGAACTCGTAATACCATGGGGAATATCGAATACATGGTTCAGTTCAAATTACAAATCGGAGATCACGAGGAAGTTATGGATTGCTGTGTTGCACGGCTGGGGAAGACAGATTTGTTTTTGGGTTATGACTGGTTACAACTGCATAATCCCAGTATGAATTGGAAGAAGCATGAAATAACCTTCAGCTGATGTCCAGGAACTTGTTGGAATCAGTCCAGTGTAAACGAGCCTGAGGAGGAGGTGGACAAAACCGAATCCTTAGAAGAGGGGGAACGGTTACTGGCTGTGCATATCGGATTGGAAGAAATGAAGTTACGACCGATCTCGACCAACATTGCAGCAAAAGAGGCGTTGATCAGTAAAAAGCGATCGTTAGAAGAAACTGTACCGAGGCACTATCTCAAATATCGAAAAGTATTCGAGAAAGAAACATTCGACGAGTTACCACCAAGGCGGCCTTGGGACCATGCAATCGAGTTCATCCCAGGAGGACAACCAACTGATTGTAAAGTGTACCCATTGAACAAAGAAGAACGGGAACAGTTGGATGAATTCCTGGAAGAGAATTTGAAATCAGGACAGATAAGACCAAGTACCTCTGAACAAGTGTCACCGTTCTTCTTTGTTAAAAAGAAGGATGGAAAATTAAGACCAGTACAGGACTATAGGAAACTGAATGATATCACGAGAAAGAATCGGTACCCGTTACCCTTGATTGGCGAATTAATTGATCGACTATCCAAAGCCAAGGTTTTCTCAAAAATGGACATCCGATGGGGCTATAACAACATCCGGATCAAAGAAGGTGATGAGTGGAAAGCAGCCTTCAAAACTCATCGAGGGTTGTTCGAGCCCCTGGTTATGTTCTTTGGTCTCTGTAACTCCCCGGCTACATTCCAAACGATGATGAACGACATCTTCCGGCAGGAAATTGCAGAGGGATGGGTCGTTATTTATATGGATGATATTCTGGTGTTTTCCCAATCACAGGACGCACACACGATGCATGTTAACCGCATCTTAGCAAAACTGGAAAATCACAAGTTATCATTAAAACCGGAGAAATGTTGGTTCGATCAGCCTCAGATCGACTTCTTGGGACTAGTCATCAGTCAGGACTCAATCCAGATGGAAAAAGGCAAAGTACAGGCGGTGATTGATTGGCCTGTTCCTACGTGCAAGCGCGAACTACAGCAGTTCTTGGGCTTCATTAATTTCTATCGGCGTTTTGTGCAAGGTTTTGCTAAAATGGCGAAGCCCCTGACGGGCCTTACTGGGAAGGCTGAGTGGCAATGGACGGATCAGCAAACTTTGGCCTTTCAGGGACTGAAAGACCTTGTGGCGAGGGAGGTAGTTCTCAAAATTCCTGATGACGATGGTCAATTTCGTGTTGAAGTAGATGCGTCCGACTTTGCAATTGGTGGAATTCTGTCCCAACAAAGCAAGGATGGAACATGGCGACCTGTTGCGTTTATCTCAAAGTCATTAAATGAGGCCGAACGGAACTATGAGGTCTATGACAAGGAAATGCTTGCAGTCATGCATGCGTTTTACGAATGGTCTCATTACCTGAAAGGAGCAAAAGAACAGATCGAGGTTTTAACAGATCATCAAAACCTCACCTACTTTCGAAAGCCACAAAACCTAAATAGGCGACAGGCACGATGGGTCACGGACCTGCAAGAGTTTAATTTCGTCATCAAACATCGGTCCGGGAAGTCTAATTCTAAAGCGGATCTATTATCAAGAAGAGCAGGGCATGAAAAGGGACAAAATGATAATGAAGGGGTGATACTCCTGAAAGATCATTTGTTCGTAAGGGTCTATGATGATGATCAGGCAATCGAGGACATCATTAAAGAAATCCAAAAGGTCTCGGCTCGGCAATGGGAAAATCAGGTTCGGCAAGGTATTGAACAACAGGACCCAGACTTTAAATTAGAAAAAGGACTAGTGGAATGGAAGGGTCGGATCTACGTTCCAGCGGACACGCGAATTAGGGGTGATTTAATTCAAATCCACCATTCCTGGGGACACTCAGGAGTAGTCAAAACCATAGAAAGTCTAACTCGAAATTTCTGGTGGCCGCAAATGCGAAAGGACATTGAACGCTTTATACGAGGATGTGAAACGTGTCAGAAGGCAAAACCAAATCGACAGCCAAGAGCTGCGCCATTAAACCCAAACGAAATTCCTGACGCACCATGGGAAGTCATCTCCGTGGATATAATTGGACCATTACCAGACTCCAAAGGAAATGACATGATCATGGTTGTGGTAGATCGGTTCACAAAAAAGGCCTACTTCCTCCCAACAACATCGTCCATTACGTCGCAAGGGGTGGCGGTCTTATTCCGGGATAACGTCTTCAGGGAACATGGTTTGCCAAGGAAGGTCATCAGCGATCGAGGACCGCAGTTTGTATCTAAGTTCATGGACGACCTATATGGGATTTTGGGAATACAAGCTAATAGATCCACGGCTTATCACCCGCAAACCGATGGACAAACGGAGCGTGTCAATCAGGAAGTCAAGGAATTCCTGACAATGTTTGTCAACCATCGACAGGACAACTGGAGTGATTGGCTTGCAGTAGCCCAATTTTGCCATAATGACTGGATACATTCGTCTACTGGGTTTTCACTGTTTTTCATGAACTATGGGAGACATCCCAACAAGGGGATGAACCCACTGTATCAACCAAAAACTGTGGTCATGGAGGAACTAGTCAAAGAAATTGAGGATGTTCATGCCAAAGCTAAAACCGCGCTGGAAAAAAACCGCCGAAGCAATGAAAAAGTGGTGGGATGCTCACAGAACACCAGCATGAGATTACAAACCTGGTGACAAGGTGTACCTCAGCACAGAAAATTTGCCAACGCTTCGAGCAACTAAGAAGTTAGATGGCAAGTTTGTGGGTCCCTTGGAAGTGGTGGAGAAAGTTGGCACATCGGCATACTGGTTAAAGATTCCTGCAGCCTGGAAAATCTATAACGTTTTCAATGAAGTACTCCTGAAACCTTACACGGCTCCAGAATTCCCCAATCAGATAGAAAAAATTGCCAAACGTAAAGAGGCACAGATGATAGAGGAATCCGAGGACGATGAGTACGAAGTTGAAGAGGTCATGGACAGTAGAGTCAGCGGACGAAACAGTGGCAGGTTGGAATACCTGGTTAAATGGAAAAACTACCCAGTAGAAGAATCTACATGGGAACCTGCAGAGAACCTTGTTAACGCAAAAAAGGAGGTTCAGAAGTTCCACAGACAGAATCCAAGTGCTCCCCGACGATTGGCGACCACAGACTTACGGTTTAAAAATTGGCACAATTACACGGATACAAAGGCTCCCAAATGGTTGTTTGGTTGGGAAGATGGCAAATTCGAGCGTGACTACCTCGACAAATTAAAACGGAATTGGCAACGGTGGAAAGGCGACCGTAAACTCATCTATGCTGAACCCGACACGGAAGGGGCGTTCTCAAGAGACCTTGAGCGCAGTGGGCCGGTTAAACCCATGCTTGATTCCCCTAAGGCAAACCATCGCATGACATAGCGCTCAGCACTGAAGCGATTTACGACCAACGCATGACTTCCCGGGACGTGAAGTCTTAAGGAGGAGGTCATGTTACGATATGGACTTTTTTGTGTATTTTTCTCTATTTTAGTCAGAGGCCTACGGACGTATAACAAGACGCGAGCATACGGCGCGGGATCCCTATCCGGATATGGCAGGAGGACTATATAACCCAGGGTGGCTATACGATCAGGGCTATTAGGGGATATTGGGTGAAACGGCGTTCGCGGGAAGGGACCGAGAGTCTGGGAGAGTCCAGACAGGTCTGGGAGATGGGTCTGGGTCTTGTTGCTGCGCGTGCATAGCCTTAGCGGCTGCGCAGACTGTGCGCACAGACCAACGGCTCAGGTATATAAGGAGTGCGTCTGTAGGTAGGAGTCCTTAAGACTCTAGATTGTTTCCTCCTTGTAGGTTACAGACTACTGTGTCTAGGCTTCGTCTCTATATATCTTTTCTTCTCTGAAGCTTGTGATTGTGTCAAGGATTAGTCCTAACAGGACCCTGTTGTGCTTCCCACAGCTACTACGTGAATGACCACACCAGCAGCAGAGGAGCGCCTTCAGTTCCTAAGGAAAGCCAGAGAAGAAGCACTAGCAGCACATGAACTAGCAAGACAACTAGTGGCAAGACGACGCAAGGACAAAGCAATACAATTTGAAAAAGGCACCAAAGTATGGCTTGAGAACCAAAATCTTCACATACCATATCAGTCCAGAAAACTAGCACCAAAACGAGAAGGACCCTTCGAGATCGAACAAGTGATAGGACCAGTGACATACAAATTGAAACTCCCGAAACAATGGCGCATTCACCCTGTGTTTCATACGTCACTCCTTACCCCGTACAGGGAAATGACTGCGCATGGGCCAAACTATGTGAAACCACCCCCTGATCTCGTAAACGGACAAGAGGAATTCGAGGTTGAGGCAATTCTAGCTCACAGGAAACGAGGCGCAGGCTACCATTACCTGGTTAAATGGAAAGGCTATGGATCGAATGATAACTCTTGGGAACCCGTTTGCAATCTTGCAAACGCCACTGATATCCTATCAGAATACCAACAACACCGACACCTCTGAACCATGACTCGATACAGAAACTGCCACATCTTGAAACAAAATTACCACTATACAAAACGGAACTGCTCAACACTTTCTCGATACACTATAGCTCTTAAAGAAAAGACCGTCTATACCCACATACAATACCTCCCTTTCCAACATGCTCCTAGAGCACCGAACTCGCCAGGAAAACTCACCCAAACTGTGGCGTTAGTCACACGATACTATCGCACCCCTCGACTTGATCACCGTCACCAAAAGAACCCTTCAGGAACAACTGAGTTCCCTTGCAATGCCATCCAGAACTATCTTCCCAAGTACCATGACCTACGATTTGCAGCCGACGATCTACCTGCCTATAATAAGGATCCACCTGCATACCAACTTCTAGCCATCAGAAACAGTGACGTTTATAAAAGTGCTCATGGAAGATTGCTATGTCCGGAAGAATACAAGCAGATGGACGAGATCACTAAACAGATACGGGAGTGTAGTGCACAAATCTGGTTAATGAGCCGAAGAATCAGAATACCAGGGAGGCCTCGCATTCTCATGGAAGACATCCTTGATGATCTTGACTATTTGTCTACTGCAATGGGAGACGTAACAGCGGATATCATCAGAAGAATCAGAAGATTCTTAGTCACCCCAACAACGACACCAGGAATCCAACATTTAGATTCATTGACCAGGTTCATCACTGAGGAACGAGAACTCCTCACCGACCCTGCAATCGAAGATCCACTAGATACAGAAGGTTGGGATTCGGACACAGAAATCAGCAACCTGGAATCTGTATAAAATTTTCAAGTATCACCACTCAACACCCAACCTACCTCGTAACAAGAAACCATGTTCACCTTCTTTGCCCTCGCCGCCTACTTCATCGCCTTGGCGCTCCTCTCCTGCGCTCACTGGCGCATCGACGAAACCGCTGCCGCCCTCTCACTGTTCCTTGCCGTCCCAGACCTCCCGCTTGAGGTCTTCATTGAAAATACCACTGTTGTCCACTTCGAGGATGACGATTTACATATCCATCCTGCCGCCCTGCTTCCCCAGGTATACCCCGACGATCACCACCTCCCGCATTTTGCCCAATTCGTCAAAAGGAATACCACACTTGCTGTCGTTGCTGATGCCCTCACCGCTGCCACATGTTCCATCACCAATCTCTCCTCCACCACCAACAACCTCGCTGCCCTCACCCTCACCATTGACCCACATGAGATGACCTACGAGGAGCGCGATTCCTTCCTCCGGAATGCACAAAATTTACACAGAGCTGCTGAAGCTCTCAAATGGAAGGTGGAAACGTCGACAAAAGAACTAGATAATGCTGTCAAATGGGCTGAGTCTAGAACGGATCACGGTTGGACAACTTCTGGCTGGTAGAAGTCGGTGACTTCTCGCATACAAAGGGGGTAATGTTACAATTCTCTTTTCCTTTTGTTAGCGGACCACATTCACTTGCTACAAACCCATAGTTATGCTTGGACGTTATCTCCTTTCATAGCTACCTTCACCTTTCCTCTTCTAGATAGCTATTCTCTTTCCCCTTTAGTTTCTATTGTTCTCTTAACGTATATAAACCCCTCTCATGTACCATAGTTCTTTAGTTCCAACTTAGTCAAATCTTATCCATAACTTGAACGCTCTTTCGTTCGTTGCCTCAACCGCTCTCCTCGCTCTCTCTCTAGCCTTCGTCATCGTCAGACTTAGTGCCTAGAAACCTTGTCCAGCGATTGGGAACAGACCGAGACTCTGTTTGTCACTGCAGACTTGGACGCTGAACGACGTTGTGGACATCGACCGTAACAGTTGTATCCCCATTGGAGGTCTAGTTTGGTGAAATACTTGGTGCCTCGTAATTTAGTCATGAGATCGGAAACAAGGGGAAGGGGATATGCATTTTTGACAGTCCATTCATTCAGGTATCGGTAATCTTGACAGGGTTGGAGTGCTCCACTTTCTTTCTTTGCTACAAAGAAGAATGGTTATGCTTGCGGTGAGGAAGATGGTTTAATATATCCTTTCTTGAGTTGTTCATTAATCCATTCGTCTAACAGTCCTTGTTCTTTGACCAATAGAGGGTAAAGTTTACTAGCTTTTGGGATAAAACCCTCCTTTGTGTTGATTGCATGATCCCACGGTCGACTGGATGGGAAGCGTTCTGATGCCTTTTTATCAAAGATGGTGCGCCATTGCTCGTATTCTGTAGGTAGAGTGGTGGATGGTTCGTCTTTCTTTAACCTATGCTCCAGTTCCTGTGATGCCAATGTTTTAACTCTAATCCAATAGTCATCCTCGCCCCATTGCTGGGAGTCGAGGGCTAGCTGCCAGATTGCTTTTGGTGATGTGTCCAGGTCTCCAATTTTCAAAGATTTCTCTCGCCAGTTGATGATCGGGTTATTTTCTTCTAACCAGGGTATTCCTAGAATCATTTGTTGATCGCCTAGCTTAGTGATCCAGAACCAATTGATAAATTGTTGTCCTTCGATCATGTAGCATATCTTGGTCCGATGTGTGATCATTCCTTTCACATTTACTGTTCCATCTGCGTTTCTGACTTTAATTGGTTTCTTAAGTCATTCTTTCCTGAGCTCCTTCACTGCTCCTTCATCTACAAAGTTTCCTTCTGCTCCACAATCAATTAGGGCAGATGTTCCAGTGGGTAAATCGGTTGATTTGATAGTTAACGAAATGCGCTTGTCATTGTTGGATAATACTATTACAGAATCAAGCACTAACTGTTCAGATCTCGATAATAAGGAAGGGCCAACCGCTGAGTGACACTTCCTAACTAAAAACCCTCATTTTTGAATTCGTTTAAGAGGGCATTCTTCTCTTCAGTAGACATTGCTGAAAAGATTGCTCTAATTTTCTTCGCTGGTTTGTCTTCTTCCTTCTGTTGTTCCTCAGTGACGGAACAGACAGCCTTATTCTGATAAGAAGACCTGGATGAAGACGCATCATTGCGTTTTGGGCAGTTCCTGGAGATGTGTCCCTGTGTTCCACATCTGAAACACTTGCTGGTCTTTCGGTATTCCTCCTTTTGATCATCTGTCAATCGGCTAGGAGTCGTGGTATTTATAGCTCTGATTGTTCCGGATCGGTTGTTGTTTCGATTGAAACACATTCCAGATCCATCATTGGTTCTCCTGTTTCCTTGTCCTGTCATATCCCAGGCGTTATGGTGATCCTCAGCCTTATCATAGGCTTCTTGCATTGTCTTGATCTTTCTTTGGTCCTGTAAGATCGTTCTAGCAAGTTCTAAGGGTAATCCTTTGACGAATGCCTGCAACTGAGCGGGTATTCCAGTGAGTCCAGAGGTTCCTATATCCATGTGAAATTTTCTAATGTATTCTGGGACTGAAACGCCGTTTCCAACTCTTAATTTGGATAGATTGTTCAGGGCTCAAAGGGCGCTGTTGACTTCTCCCCAGTCATTGATGAAACATGTTTCAAATGCCTCATAGTTACTCCATTTGAACATGGCTGTGGTACTGCCTCTGTTGTCATTCAATTCACTTCGGATAATAGTTTTCCAGTCGTCTAGTTCTGGTCCCATGCATGCAAGCGCATACCTGACTTTCTTCTCATCTTTTCCTTCGTAGTTCTGTTCATTGAGGGTAAAGTAATCCTCAAGCTGTCCTAAAAATGACCTTGCTTCGATTTGTTTGCCTGTAAAAGGTCATATAGGCTGCGGTTTGATATCTCCTTTAGAGCTAGCACTGGTTTCAGACGCCATTCTTGGTTCAGGAGTGATTGGTGGTTTGGGGTTAATCGGTGGTTCAGGGGTTGGTGTTCTGGTGATCGGTTTCGGTTCTGGAGTAGGGGTTCTACTCGGGGTTCTGGGTTTCGGAGATGGGGGTGGTCCTTGTTTCGAGTAATCTGTATCAAATGGGTTTTCCTCAAGCTTGGCTTGTTCAATTCGTAGTAATTCCTCCCAATCCGCTAAAAGGCTAGCTGTGATTCCGTATTGGTCACTGTCTCCAAGGAATTTCCTATAGAGGGTCTTTTCTGGTTCGTTTTCTGGTTCCTTAACAAGGTAGAGTGGTTCTCCTTGTACTTCACTACCCCAGTCTAGGTAGATTTGATCTGGTAAATCGAATTCAAAGGCTCCTGAGTAGAAGTCTCCTGAAAAATATTTGTCTGGGACTGGTTCGTTTCATTTCCATCCTTCTGTAACAAAGTACCAGGTTCGTTGGTAGAGAAAAACTTCTCGTCGTCCAAGGTAGGTTTTCCCCTTATAGGTGACAGATCCGTTCGGGGGTCATTCCTGAGAGCTGCGGGTCTCAATGGTGTCGGCTAGGGGTGATACCCTGAGCTGGTCCTGAGTTCCAACTTATGTTACGGTCGATGTCCACAATGTCATTCAGCGTCCAAGTCTACAGTGACAAACAGAGTCTCGGTCTGTTCCCAATCACTGGACAAGGGTCCTAGGCACTAAGTCTGACGATGATGAAGGCTTAGAGAGAGCGAAGAGAGTGGTAGAGGTGACGAGCAAAAGAGTGTTCAAGGTTATGGATAAGATTTGACTAAGTTGGAACTAAAGAACTACAGTACATGAGAGGGGTTTATATACGTTAAGAGAACAATAGAAACTAAAGGGGAAAGAGCATAGCTATCTAAGAAAGGAAAGGTGAAGGTAGCTGTAAAAGGAGATAACGTCCAAGCGTAACTATGGGTTTGTAACAAGTAAATGTAGTTCATTAACAAAGGGAAAAGAGAACTGTAACATTACCCCCTTTGTATGTGAGAAGTCACCGACTTCTACCAGCCAGAAGTTGTCCAACCATGATCCATCCTAGATTCGGCCCATTTGACAGTGTTGTCTAGTTCTTTCATCAATGTTTCCACCTTCCACTTGAGAGCTTCAGCAGCTCAATGCAAATTTTGTGCATTCTGGAGAAAGGAATTGCATTCCTCATAGGTCATTTCGTGTGGATCGATAGTGAGGGTGAGGGCAGCAAGATTGTTGGTTGCGGAGGAAAGATTGGTGATAGAACATGTGGTGGCAGCGGCGAGAGCATCAGCAACAATGGTGAGTGTGGTATTCCTTTTGACAAACTGAGCAAAATGTGGGAGGTGATGATCATCAGGGTGTATCTGGGGAAGGAGGTTGGCAGGGTGAATGTGGAGGTCGTCATCCTCAAAGTGGATGACCATGGTGTTTTCTATGAAGACCTCGGGTGGGAGGTCTGGGACTGCGATGAAGGGTGAGAGGGCAGCGATGGTTTCATTGATGCGCCAGTGAGCACAGGAGAGGAGGACCAGGATGGTGAAGTAGGCGGCAAGGGCGAAAAAGGTGAACATGGTGTCAGATGTGAGTAAGATGATTGCTGGTATTGGGTAGACTGTTCTTTTATAGGTCATCTTCATCGAAATCTGGATCTAGGTCCTCGTCATCCATCTCTATTTGGTCTAGTATGTCTGGGTTTGTGAGAAGCTCATGATCTTCCCTGATGAACATTTCTAAGGCCATGAACTGATAGGTACTGAGGTCAGTGACGGGTTTGGAGAGAAATCTTCTGATCTGCCTGACAATGTTGATTAAGAATCGTAATTGATAGAATCCAGGGAGGTATTGTTGTACTGCTCTGCAGGGGATCTCCGTTGTTCCTGATGGATTTTTCTGATGATCATGGTTGAGTCAAGGGATGCAGTAATGTTGTGTGACCAATGCCACAGTTCAAGTGGGCTTTTCTGATAGATTTGGTGCTTTAGAGGTGTGTCGGATGGGGAGGTATTGTAGGTGGGTGTAGATGGTTTTTTCTTTAACGGCTATAGTGTATCGAGAGAGTGTTGAACAATTTCGTTTTGTATAATGATAATTTTGTTTCAGAACATGGTGGTTTTTGTATCAAGTCATGGTTCAGAGGTGTTGACGTCGTTGATATTCTAATAGGATATCAGTGGTGTTTGTAAGATTGCGAGTGGGTTCCCAAGAGTTATCGTTCAATCTGTAGCCTTTCCATTTGACTAGGTAATGGTAGCCTGCACCTCGCTTCTTGTGGGCTAGAATTGCCTCTACCTCGAATTCCTCTTGTCCATTTACAAGATCAGGGGGTGGTTTCACATAATTCGGGCCATGCGCAGTTGTTTCCTTATATGGGGTAAGGAGTGACGTATGAAACACAGGGTGAATGCGCCATTGCTTTGGGAGTTTTAATTTGTATGTCACTGGTCCCATTACTTGTTCAATTTCAAAGGGTCCTTCTCGTTTTGGTGCTAGCTTTCTGGACTGATATGGTATATGAAGATTCCTGTTCTCAAGCCATACTTTGGTGCCTTTTTCAAATTGCACTGCCCTGTCTTTGCATCATCTTGCCACTAGTTGTCTTGCTAGTTCATGTGCTGCTAGCACTTCTTCTCTGGCCTGTCTTAGGAACTGAAGGCATTCCTCAGCTGCTGGTGTGGTCATTCATGTTGTAGCTGTGGGTGTTATGGTTGATGTCCACAATGTCGTTCAGCGTCCAAGTCTACAGCGACAACAGAGTCTCGGTCTGTTCCCAATCACTAGACAAGGGTTCTAGGCACTAAGTCTGACGATGACGAAGGCTAGAGAGAGAGTGAGGAGAGCGGTTGAGGCGACGAGCAAAGGAGCATTCAAGTTATGGATAAGATTCGACTAAGTTGGAACTAAGGAACTATGGTACATGAGTGGGGTTTATATACGTTGAGAGAACAATAAGAACTAAAGGGGAAAGAGCATAGCTATCTGAGAAAGGAAAGGTGAAGGTAGCTAATAAAGGAGATAACATCCAAGCGTAACTATGGGTTTGTAACAAGTAAAGTGTAGTCCATTAACAAAGGGAAAAGAGAACTGTAACATTACCCCCTTTGTATGTGAGAAGTCACCGACTTCTACCAGCCAGAAGTCGTCCAACTGTGATCCGTTCTAGACTCGGCCCATTTGACAGTGTTGTCTAGTTCTTTTGTCAATGTCTCTACCTTCCACTTGAGAGCTTCAGCAGCTCTATGCAGGTTTTGTGCGTTTTGTAAGAAAGAGTCGCATTCTTTGTAGGTCATCTTGTGTGGGTCGATGGTACAAGTGAGGGCAGCGAGGTTATCAGTGGCAGAGGATAGGTTGGTTATAGAACAGGTGGTGGCGGCGAGGGCATCCGCGATGACGGTGAGCATGGTATTTCATTTAACGAATTGGGCAAAGTGGGGAAGATGGTGATCGTCAGGGTGTACCTGGGGGAGCAAGGCGGCAGGGTGGATATGTAAATTGTCATCCTCGAAGTGGACGACAGTGGTATTTTCGATGAAGACCTCTAGTGGGAGGTCTGGGATGGCGAGGAAGGGTGAGAAAGCAGCGGCGGTTTTGTTAATGCACCAATGAGCGCAGGAGAGGAGAGCCAAGGCAATGAAGTAGGCGGCGAGGGCGAAGAAGGTGAACATGGCTTTTTGATGCGGGTTTTGGCGTTAGGTGGTGATACTTGAAGAATTTATTTGTATTCCAGATCACTGATTTCGATGTCGGAGTCTGAACTCTCTATGTCTAGTGGATCTTCAATTGCAGGGTCGGTGAGGAGTTCTTGTTCTTCAGTGATGAACCTGGTTAGCGAATCTAGATGTTGGATTCCTGGTGTCATTGTTGGGGTGACTAAGAATCTTCTGATTCTTCTGACGATGTCCGCTATTACCTCTCCCAGTGCAATAGACAAATATTGAAGCTCATCAAGGATGTCTTCTATGAGAATGCGAGGTCTTCCTGGTATTCTGATTCTTCGGTTAATTAACCAAATTTGTGCGCTACACTCCTGTATCTGTTTAGTGATCTCGTCCATCTGCTTATATTCTTCTGGACACAGCAGTCTTCCATGAGCGCTCTCATAAATGTTACTGCTTCTGATGGCTAGAAGTTGGTAGGTAGGTGGATCCTTGTTATAGGCAGGTAGATCGTCGGTTGCAAATTGTAGGTCATAGTACTTAGGAAGATAGTTCTGGATGGCATTGCAGGGGAACTCTGTTGTTCCTGAGGGGTTCTTTTGGTGACAGTGATCAAGTCGAGGGATGCGGTAGTATCATGTGACCAATGCCATAGTTCGGGTGAGTTTTCCTGACAGGTTTGGTGTTCTTGGAGCGTGTCGGAAGGGGGGGTATTGTATGCGGGTGTAGACGGTCTTTTCTTTAAGAGCTATAGTGTATCGAGAGAGTGTTGAGCAGTTCCGTTTTGTATAGTGGTAATTTTGTTTCAAGATGTGGTGGTTTCTGTATCGAGTCATGGTTCAGAGGTGTCGGCGTTGTTGATATTCCGATAGGATATCAGTGGCGTTTGTAAGATTGCGAGCGGGTTCCCAAGAGTTGTCATTCGATCCATAGCCTTTCCATTTAACTACATAATGGTAGCCTGCGCCTCGCTTCCTATGAGCTAGAATTGCCTCTACCTCGAATTCCTCTTGTCCATTTACAAGATCAGGGGGTGGTTTCACATAGTTCGGGCCATGCGCAGTTGTTTCCCTGTATGGGGTAAGGAGTGATGTATGAAACACAGGGTGAATGCGCCATTGCTTTGGGAGTTTCAATTTGTATGTTACTGGTCCCATCACTTGTTTGATTTCAAAGGGTCCTTCTCGCTTCGGTGCTAGCTTTCTGGACTGATATGGTATGTGAAGATTTCTGTTCTCAAGCCATACTTTGGTGCCTTTTTCGAATCGTACTGCTTTATCCTGGCATTGTTTTGCTACTAATTGTCTTGCTAGTTCATGTGCTGCTAGTGCTTCTTCTCTGGCCTTCCTTAGGAGTTGAAGGTGCTCCTCTGCTGCTGGTGTGGTCATTTGTGTAGTAGCTGTGGGAAGCACAACAGGGTCCATCCCATACATTAGTCTGAATGGGGAAGTTCTGATTGTGTCATGATGTCAGTTATTGTGAGCAAACTCGGCTATTGGGAGAAGTGGTTTCCATAGATGCGGTTCATTGGAGCAGAACATTCGGAGGTAGACTTCTAGTTCCTGGTTGACTTGTTCTGTTTCTCCATCGGTCTGCGGATGATAGGCTGTGCTCATTCTATGGTTGATTCCTAATGCTTTTCATATTTCCTGAAATACTTTTGTGGAGAACTGTGGTCCTCGATCTGAGATCAAAACGTCGGGTAGGCCAAACCGTTTGAAAATTTCTGATACGTAAAGTTCCGCAGTGCCTAGTGCATCGATTGTCTTCTTGCAAGGTGTGAAAATTACCCCCTTTGTAAGACCATGGTCCACCGTGACCAGGATCGAGTCAAAGTCATCGGAAAGGGGTAGATCAGTGATGAAATCAAGGGTTACTTGCTGAAAGGGGCGGGTTGCTTTTGACGGAATTGGGTGAAGAGCTGGTACATTTGGGTGTGTGTTAATCTTCATCTGCTGACAGAGGGCGCATCCTTCTATCCATTCCTTGACATGTTTGAACATTCCGGGCCACCAGTAGTCACGCTTAAGGAGTTCAAGGGTCTTTAATTGTCCAGGGTGACCTGATGATTGTGCCTCGTGCATTTCCTTAATCAATTTGGTTTGTAACCCGTCTTGGTTGGGGATGTAAGTCTTTCCGAGATAGTGAACAATGCCATTGGTATAAGACCAATCTTGTATGTTCGATTTGATCGGTGGGGCGCGGTGCGTGGTGATAACCTCGATTAGAATGCGTCCAAAATCGTCTTTTGACATTGCTTTCTGAATTTCTGTGACTAGATCTTCTGCAATAAGACAAATAAAACAATCTTCTGGTAGAACTACAATTTCTTCTTGTAATTCACTGTTTCCCATATGATCAGGGCATTGGGATAGGGCATCCGCTTCAAACATTTTTGTGCCAGGGATGTGCTCAATGCATAGGTCAAATTCTGATAATAGGGATGACCATCTAGCTTGTCTGGGTGTTAAACGTTGGGCGGTTCAATAGTAGGACAGATTCTTGTGGTCACAGTGAACTATAGTGGTGTGGGGTGATCCGTGTAGTAAATGTCGCCAGGTCATCAATCCTTTGATAATTGCCAAGAGTTCTTGATTGTAGATCTGGTAATTCTGTTCCATTTGTGTTAATGCATGTGAGATAAATCCACAGGGATGTAGAGATCCTGTTTCATCTGCTTGTTTCAAGACTGCTCCTATTGCCTTATTTGATGCATTGGTTTGGAGGATAAAAGGTCGAGTAGGATCTGGCATTAATAATACCGGCATAGATGCAAATTGTTTCTTTAGAATTTCAAAAGCGTTGTTCTGTTCAGTAGTCCAGTCAAATGGTTTGGTTTTCTTAGTGAGGTCGGTAAGTGGTTTAGCGATGGCAGCAAAATTTCCAATGAAACGTCGATAAAAGTTCCCAAATCTGAGGAATGATCGGACTTGTTTGACTGTGGTAGGAACTGGCCAATCGGCAATCCCTGCTAACTTTATTGGGTCCATCTGAATGTGTCCAGGGGTGATGATCATTCCTAGGAATTCAACTTCCTGCGTGGCGAACTTGCATTTTTCAAGTTTTAGGAATAGATCGTTATCTTGTAGCCATTGTAAAATTTGTTTTGTCCACTCCTCCAGCTGTTCTAGTGTTTCCGCACAGATTAACATGTCGTCCATGTAAATGATCAGCCATCCTTCATTGATCATGTCCTTAAAGTACTTGTTCATCATAGTTTGAAAGGTTGATGGCGAGTTGCATAATCCAAAGAACATTATGATTGGTTCATAGAGCCCTCAATTGGTAATAAAGGCTGCTTTCCATTCGTCTCCCTTCTTGATGCAAACATTGTTGTATCCCCATTGGAGGTCTAGTTTGGTGAAATACTTGGCGCCTCGTAATTTAGTCATGAGATCAGAAACAAGGGGAAGGGGATATGCATTTTTGACGGTCCATTCATTCAGATATCGGTAATCCTGACAGGGTTGGAGTGCTCCACTTTCTTTCTTTGCTACAAAGAAGAATGGTGACACCTGCGGTGATGTAGATGGTTTAATGTATCCTTTCTTGAGTTGTTCATCAATCCATTCGTCTAACAGTCCTTGTTCCTTGACCGACAGAGGGTAAAGTTTACTAGCTTTTGGGACAAAACCTTCCTTTGTGTTGATTGCGTGATCCCATGGTCGGCTGGATGGGAAGCATTCTGATGCTTCCTTGTCGAAGATGATGTGCCATTGCTTGTATTCTGTAGGTAGAGTGGTGGATGGTTCGTCTTTCTTTAACCTATGCTCTAGTTCTTGTGATGCTGATGTTTTAACTCTAATCCAATAGTCATCCTTGCCCCATTGCTGGGAGTCAAGGGCTAGCTGCCAGATTGCTTTTGGTGACGTGTCCAGGTCTCCAATTTTCAGAGATTTCTCTCGCCAGTTGATGATTGGGTTATTTTCTTCTAACCAGGGTATTCCTAGAATCATTCATTGATTGCCTAGCTTAGTGATCCAGAACCAATTGATAAACTGCTGTCCCCTGATCATGTAGCATATTTTGGTCCGATGTGTGATCATTCCTTTCACATTTACTGTTCCATCTGCATTTCTGACTTTGATTGGTTTCTTAAGTCGTTCTTTCCTGAGCTCTTTCACTGCTCCTTCATCTACAAAGTTTCCTTCTGCTCCACAATCGATTAGGGCAGATGTTCCAGCGGGTAAATTGGTCGATTTTATAGTTAACGAAATGCGCTTGTCATTGTTGGATAATACTATTACAGAATCAAGCGCTAACTGTTCAGATCTCGATAATAAGGAAGGGCCAACCGCTGAGTGATGCTTCCTAACTAAAAACCCTCGTTTTCGAATTTGTTTAAGAGGGCTTTCTTCTCTTCAGTAGACATTGCTGAGAAGATGGCTCTAATTTTCTTTGCTGGTTCGTCTTCTTCCTTCTGTTGTTCCTCAGTGACGGAACAGACAGCCTTATTCTGATAAGAAGACCTGGATGAAGACACATCATTGCGTTTCGGGCAGTTCCTGGAGATGTGTTCCTGTGTTCCACATCTGAAACACTTGCCAGTCTTTCGGTATTCCTCCTTTTGATCATCTGTCAATCGGCCAGGAGTCGTGGTATTTATAGCTCTGATTGCTCCGGATCAATTATTGTTTCGACTGAAACGCATTCCAGATCCATCAGTGGTTCTCCTGTTTCCCTGTCCTGTCATGTCCCAAGCGTTATGGTGATCCTCAGCCTTATCATAGGCTTCTTGCATCGTCTTGATCTTCCTTTGGTCCTGTAAGATCGTCCTAGCAAGTTCTAAGGGTAATCCTTTGACAAATGCCTGTAATTGAGCGGGTATTTCTGTGAGCCCAGAGGTTCCTATGTCCATGTGAAATTTCCTAATGTATTCTGGGACTGAAACGCCGTTTCCAACTCTTAATTTGGATAGATTGTTCAGGGCTCAAAGGGCGCTGTTGACTTCTCCCCAGTCATTGATGAAACATGTTTCAAATGCTTCATAGTTGCTCCATTTGAACGTGGCTGTGGTACTGCCTCTATTGTCATTCAATTCGCTTCGGATAATAGTTTTCCAGTCATCTAGTTCTGGTCCCATGCATGCAAGCGCATACCTGACTTTCTTTTCATCTTTTCCTTCATAGTTCTGTTCATTGAGGGTAAAGTAATCCTCAAGCTGTCCTAAAAATGACCTTGCTTTGATTCGTTTGCCTGTAAAAGGTCATATAGGCTGCGGTTTGATATCTCCTTTAGAACTAGCACTGGTTTCAGACACCATTCTTGGTTCAGGAGTGATTGGTGGTTCAGGGTTAATCGGTGGTTCAGGGGTTGGTGTTCTGGTGATCAGTTTCGGTTCTGGAGTAGGGGTTCTACTTGGGGTTCTGGGTTTCGGAGATGGGGGTGGTCCTTGTTTTGAGTAATCTGTATCAAACGGGTTTTCCTCAAGCTTGGCTTGTTCAATTCGTAATAATTCCTCCCACTCTGCTAAAAGGCTAGCTGTGATTCCGTATCGGTCACTATCTCCAAGGAATTTTCTATAGAGGGTCCTTCCTGGTTCATTTTCCGGTTCTTTAGCAAGGTAGAGTGGTTCTCCTTGTACTTCACTACCCCAGTCTAGGTAGATTTGATCAGGTAAATCGAATTCAAAGGCTCCTGAGTAGAAGTCTCCTGAAAAATATCTGTCTGGGACTGGTTTGTTTCATTTCCATCCTTCTGTAACAAAGTACCAGGTTCATTGGTAGAGAAAAACTTCTCATTGTCCAAGGTAGGTTTTCCCCTTATAGGTGACGGATCCGTTTGGGGGTCGTTCCTGAGAGCTGCAGGTCTCAATGGTGTCGGCTAGGGGTGATACCCTGAGCTGGTCCTGAGTTTCAACTTATGTTACAGTCGATGTCCACAACGTCGTTCAGCGTCCAAGTCTACAGTGACAACAGAGTCTCGGTCTGTTCCCAATCACTAGACGAGGGTTCTAGGCACTAAGTCTGACAATGATGAAGGCTAGAGAGAGAGCAAGGAGAGAGGTTGAGGCGACGAGCAAAAGAGTGTTCAAGTTATGGATTAGATTCGACTAAGTTGGAACTAAGGAACTATGGTACATGAGTGGGGTTTATATACGTTGAGAGAACAATAAGAACTAAAGGGGAAAGAGCATAGCTATCTGAGAAAGGAAAGGTGAAGGTAGCTAATAAAGGAGATAACGTCCAAGCATAACTATGGGTTTGTAACAAGTAAAGTGTAGTCTGTTAACAAAGGGAAAAGAGAACTGTAACAGTGGGAAGCGCAACAGGGTCCATTCCATACATTAGTCTGAATGGGGAAGTTTTGATTGTGTCATGATGTTGGTTATTGTGAGTGAACTCAGCTATTGGGAGAAGTGGTTTCCATAGATGTGGTTCATTGGAGCAGAACATTCAGAGATAGACTTCTAGTTCCTGGTTGACTCGTTCTGTTTCTCCATCTGTCTGGGGATGATAGGCTGTGCTCATTCTATGGTCAATTCCTAATGCTTTTTGTATTTCCTGAAATACTTTTGCGGAGAACTGTGGTCCTCGATCTGAGATTAAAACATCAGGTAGGCCAAACTGTTTGAAAATTTCAGAGACATAAAGTTCTGCAGTGCCTAGAGCGTCAATTGTCTTCTTGCAAGGTGTGAAAATGACCCCCTTTGTAAGAGCATGGTCCACCATGACCAGGATTGAGTCAAAGCCATCAGAAAGGGGTAGATCAGTGATGAAATCAAGGGTTACTTGTTGAAAGGGGCGAGTTGCTTTGGACAGAATTGGGTGAAGGGCTGGTACATTTGGGTGTGTGTTAATCTTCATCTGTTGACAGAGGGCGCATCCTTCAATCCACTTTCTGACATGCTTGAACATTGCGGGCCACCAGTAGTCATGTTTAAGGAGTTCAAGGGTCTTTAATCATCCAGGGTGGCCTGAAGATCATGCTTCATGCGTTTCTTTGATCAATCTGGTTTGTAATCCATCCTGATCAGGGATGTAGGTTTTGCCAAGATAGTGAACAATGCCATTTGTATAAGACCAATCTTGTATATTTGATTTGATCAGTGGGGTGCGATGTGTGGTGATAACCTCAATTAGGATGCATCCAAAATCGTCCTTTGACATTGCTTTCTGAATGTCCATGACTAAATCTTCCGCAATAAGACAAATAAAGTGATCCTCAGGTAAGACTATAATGTCATCTTGTAATTCACTGTTTCCCATATGATCAGGGTGCCGGGACAAGGCATCTGCCTCAAACATCTTTGTTCCAGGGATGTGCTCAATGCGTAGGTCGAATTCCGATAATAGGGATGACCATCTGGCCTGTCTAGGTGTTAAGCGTTGGGCAGTTTGATAGTAGGACAAATTCTTGTGGTCACAGTGAACTATAGTGGTGTGGGGTGATCTGTGTAGTAGGTGTTGCCAGGTCATCAATCCTTTGATGATTGCCAAGAGTTCTCAATCATAGATCTGGTAATTCTGCTCCATTTGTGTTAATGCATGTGAAATAAATCCACAGGGATGTAGAGACCCTGTTTCATCAGCTTGTTTCAGGACTGCTCCTATCACTTTATTTGATGTGTTGGTCTGAAGGATAAAGGGTCGAGTTGGATCTGGCATTAATAATACTGGCATAGATGCAAATCATTTCTTTAGAATTTCAAAGGCATTGTTCCGCTCAATGGTCCAGTCAAATGGTTCGGTTTTCTTAGTGAGGTCGGTAAGTGGTTTAGCGATGGCAGCAAAATTCCCAATGAAGTGTCAATAGAAGTTTCCAAATCCAAGGAATGATCGGACTTGTTTGACAGTGGTAGGGACTGGCCAATTGGCAATTCCTGCTAATTTTATTGGGTCCATTTGAATACGTCCAGGGGTGATGATCATTCCTAGGAACTCGACTTCCTGTGTGGTGAACTTGCACTTTTCTAGTTTCAGGAATAGATTGTTATCCTGTAACCATTGTAAAATTCATTTTGTCCATTCTTCCAGCTGCTCCAATGTTTCTGCACAGATTAACATATCATCCATGTAGATGATTAACCATCCTTTGTTGATCATGTCCCTAAAGTATTCGTTCATCATAGTTTGAAAGGTTGACAGCGAATTGCATAATCCAAAGAACATTACTGTTGGTTCATAGAGCCCTCGATTGGTAATAAAGGCTGCTTTCCATTTGTCTCCCTTTTTGATGCGAACATTGTTGTATCCCCATTGGAGGTCTAGTTTGGTGAAATACTTGGCACCTCGTAGTTTAGTCATAAGATCAGAAACAAGGGGAAGGGGATATGCATTTTTGACAGTCCATTTGTTTAGGTATTGGTAATCCTGACAGGGTTGGAGCATTCCACTTTCTTTCTTTGCTACAAAGAAGAATGGTGATGCCTGCGGTGATGTAGATGGTTTAATGTATCCTTTCTTGAGTTGTTCATCAATCCATTCGTCTAACAATTTCTGTTCTTTGACAAATAGAGGGTAAAGTTTACTAGCTTTCAGGACAAAGCCCTCCTTTGTGTTGATTGCATGATCCCATGGTCAACTAGATGGGAAGCATTCTGATGCCTTTTTGTCAAAGATGGTGCACCATTGCTCATATTCTGTTGGTAGAGTGGTAGATGGTTCGTCCTTCTTTAGTCTGTGTTCTAGTTCCTGTGATGCCAATGTTTTTACTCTAATCCAATAGTCATCTTCACCCCATTGCTGGGAGTCGAGGGCTAGCTGCCAGATTGCTTTTGGCGATGTGTCTGGATCTCCAATCTTCAGAGATTTCTCTTGCCAATTGATAATTGGGTTATTTTCCTCTAACCAAGGTATCCCTAAGATCATTCATTGATTGCCTAGTTTAGTGATCCAGAACCAATTGATAAATTGCTGTCCTTCAATCATGTAGCATATCTTGGTCCGATGTGTGATCATTCCTTTCACATTTACTGTTCCATCTGTGTTTCTGACTTTGATCGGTTTCTTGAGTCATTCTTTTCTGAGCTCCTTCACTGCTCCTTCATCTACAAAGTTTCCTTCTGCTCCACAATTGATTAGGGCAGATGTTCCAGTGGGTAGATTGGTTGATTTGATAGTTAACAAAATGCACTTGTCATTGTTGGATAATACTATTACAGAATCAAGCACTAACTGTTCAGATCTTGATAATAAGGAAGGGCCAACCACTGAGTGATGCTTCCTAACTAAAAACCCTCATTCTTGAATTCGTTTAAGAGGGCATTCTTCTCTTCAGTAGACATTGCTGAAAAGATGGCTCTAATTTTCTTTGCTGGTTTGTCCTCTTCCTTCTGTTGTTCCTCAGTGACGGAGCAAACAGCCTTATTCTGGTAAGAAGACCTGGATGAAGACGTGTTGTTACGTTTCAGGCAGTTCCTGGAGATGTGTCCCTGTGTTCCACATCTGAAACACTTTCCAGTCTTTTGGTATTCCTCTTTTTGATCATCTGTCAATTGGCTAGGAGTTGTGGCATTTATAGCTCTGATTGTTCTGGATCAATTGTTGTTTTGATTGAAACATGTTCCAGATCCATCATTGGTTCTCCTGTTTCCCTGTCCTGTCATGTCCCAGGCATTATGGTGATCCTCAGCCTTGTCATAGGCTTCTTGCATCATTTTGATCTTCCTCTGGTCCTGTAAGATTGTCCTAGCAAGTTCTAAAGGTAACCCTTTAATGAATGCCTGTAACTGAGCAGGTATTCCTGTGAGCCCAGAGGTCCCTATGTCCATGCGAAATTTCCTAATGTATTCTGGGACTGAAATGCCATTTCCAACTCTTAATTTGGATAGATTGTTCAGGGCTCGAAGGGCACTGTTGACTTCTCCCCAGTCATTGATGAAACGTGTTTCAAATGCTTCATAGTTGTTCCATTTGAATGTGGCTGTGGTACTGCCTCTGTTGTCGTTCAATTCGCCTCGGATAATGGTTTTCCAGTCATCTAATTCTGGTCCCATGCATGCAAGCGCATATCTGACTTTCTTTTCGTCTTTTCCTTCATAGTTCTGTTCATTGAGGGTAAAGTAATCCTCAAGCTGTCCTAGAAACGACCTTGCTTCGATTTGTTTGCCTGTAAAAGGTCATATAGGCTGCGGTTTGATATCTCCTTTAGAGCTAGCACTGGTTTCAGATGCCATTCTTGGTTCAGGAGTGATTGGTGGTTCGGGATTGATTGGTGGTTCAGGGGTTGGTGTTCTGGTGATCAGTTTCGGTTCTGGAGTAGGGGTTCTACTCGGGGTTCTTGGTTTCGGAGATGGGGGTGGTCCTTGTTTCGAGTAATCTGTATCAAATATGTCTCTAAAGAATTCTCTGTAGAGGGTCCTTCCTGGGTTGTTTTCTGGTTCCTTAACAAGGTAGAGCAGTTCTCCTTGTACTTCACTACCCCAGTCTAGGTAGATTTGATTGGGTAAATCGAATTCAAAGGCTCCTGAGTAGAAGTCTCCTGAAAAATATCTGTCTGGGACTGGTTCGTTTCGTTTCCGTCCTTCTGTAACAAAATACCAGGTTCGTTGGTAAAGAAAAACTTCTCGTTGTCTAAGGTAGTATTTCCCCTTATAGGTGACAGATCCATTTGGGGGTTGTTCCTGAGAGCTGCGGGTCTCAATGGTGTCGGCTAGGAATGATACCCTGAGCTAGTCCTGGGTTCCAACTTATGTTACAGTTGATGTCCACAATGTCATTCAGCATCCAAGTCTACAGTGACAAACAGAGTCTCGGTCTGTTCCCAGCCACTGGACAAGGGTTCTAGGCACTAAGTCTGATGATGACAAAGGCTAGCAAGAGAGTGAGGAGAGTGGTTGAGATGACGAGCAAAAGAGTGTTCAAGGTTATGGATAAGATTCGACTAAGTTGGAACTAAAGAACTATGGTACATGAGAGGGGTTTATATACGTTAAGAGAACAATAGAAACTAAAGGGGAAAGAGCATAGCTATCTAAGAAAGGAAAGGTGAAGGTAGCTGTTACAATTCTCTTTTCCCTTTGTTGACGGACTACATTTACTTGTTACAAACCCATAGTTACGCTTGGACGTCATCTCCTTTGGTAGCCACCTTCATCTTTCCTTTCTTAGATAGCTATGCTCTTTCCCCTTATATTCTTATTGTTCTCTTAACGTATATAAACCCCTCTCATGTACCGTAGTTCTTTAGTTCCAACTTAGTCGAATCTTATCCATAACCTTGAACGCTCTTTTGCTCGTCGCCTCAACCGCTCTCCTCGCTCCCTCTCTAGCCTTCGTCATCGTCAGACTTAGTGCCTAGAACCCTTGTCCAGTGATTGGGAACAGACCGAGACTCTGTTTGTCGCTGTAGACTTGGACGCTGAACGACGTTGTGGACATCGACCGTAACATAAGTTGGAACTCAGGACTAGCTCAGGGTATCATCCCTAGCCGACACCATTGAGACCCGTAGCTCTCAGGAATGACCCCCGAACGGATCCGTCACCTATAAGGGGAAATATTACCTTGAACGACGAGAAGTTTTTCTCTACCAACGAACCTGGTACTTTGTTACTGATGGACGGAAACAAAACGAACCAGTCCCAAACGAATACTTTTCAGGAGATTTCTACTCAGGAGTATCTGAATTCGATTTACCCGACCAAATCTACCTAGATTGGGGTAGTGAAGTACAAGGAGAACCGCTCTACCTTGTCAAGGAACCAGAAAACGAACCAGGAAGGACCCTCTACAGAAGATTCTTTAGAGACAGCAACCGACACGGAATCACAGCTAGCCTTTTAGCAGAGTGGGAGGAATTATTACGAATCGAACAAGCCAAGCTTGAGGAAAACCCGTTTGATACAGATTACTCGAAACAAGGACCACCCCCATCTCCGACACCAAGAACTCCGAGTAGAACCCCTACTCCAGAACCGAAACCGATCACCAGAACACCTACCCCTGAACCACCAATTAACCCCGAACCACCGATCACTCCTGAACCAAGAATGGCATCTGAAACCAGTGCAGGCTCTAAAGGAGATATCAAACCGCAGCCAATACGACCCTTTACAGGCAAACGAATCGAAGCAAGGTCATTTTTAGGACAGCTGGAGGATTACTTTACCCTCAACAAACAGAACTATGAAGGAAAAGATGAGAAGAAGGTCAGATATGCGCTTGCATGCATGGGACCGGAACTAGACGACTGGAAAACTATCATCCAAAGCGAACTGAATGACAACAGAAGCAATACCACAGCCACGTTCAAATGGAGCGACTATGAAGCATTTGAAACACGTTTCATCAATGACTGGGGAGAAGTCAATAGCGCCCTTCGAGCCCTGAACAATTTATCCAAATTAAGGGTAGGAAATGGCGTTTCAGTCCCAGAATACATCAGGAAATTCCGCATGGACATAGGAACCTCTGGGCTCACAGGAATACCCGCTCAGTTGCAGGCATTCGTCAAAGGACTACCCTTAGAACTTGCTCGAACGATCTTACAAGATCAAAGGAAGATTAAGACGATGCAAGAAGCCTATGATAAGGCTGAGGATCACCATAACGCTTGGGACATGACAGGACAAGGAAACAGGAGAACCAATGATGGATCTGGAACACGTTTCAATCGAAACAATAATAATCGATCTGGAGCAATCAGAGCTATAAATACCACAATCCCTAGCCGATTGACTGATGAGCAAAAAGAGGAATACCGAAAGACTGGCAAGTGTTTCAGATGTGGAACACAGGGACACATCTCCAGGAACTGTCCGAAACGCAATGATGCGTCTTCATCCAGGTCTTCTTACCAGAATAAGGCAGTCCGTTCTGTCACTGAGGAACAACAGAAGGAAGAAGACGAACCAGTAAAGAAAATTAGAGCCATCTTTTCAGCAATGTCTACTGAAGAGAAAAACGCCCTCTTAAACGAATTCGAAAATGAGGGTTTTTAGTTAGGAAGCGTCACTCAGCGGTTGGCCCTTCCTTATTATTGAGATCTGAACAGTTAGCGCTTGATTCTGTAATAGTATTATCCAACAATGACAAGCGCATTTCATTAACTATCAAATCGACCAATTTACCCGCTGGAACATCTGCCCTAATCGATTGTGGAGCAGAAGGAAACTTTGTAGACGAAGGAGCAGTGAAGGAGCTCAGGAAAGAACGACTTAAGAAACCAATCAAGGTTAGAAACGCAGATGGAACAGTAAATGTGAAAGGAATAATCACACATCGAACCAAGATATGCTACATGATCGAAGGACAGCAATTTATCAATTGGTTCTGGATCACTAAGCTAGGCGATCAACGAATGATTCTAGGAATACCATGGTTAGAAGAAAATAACCCGATCATCAACTGGCGAGAAAAATCTCTGAAAATTGGAGATCTGGACACGTCATCAAAAGCAATCTGGCAGCTAGCCCTCGATTCCCAGCAATGGGGTGAAGATGACTACTGGATTAGAGTTAAGACGTCCGCATCACAGGAACTAGAGCATAGGCTAAAGAAAGACGAACCATCCACCGCATTACCTACGGAATATGAGCAATGGCGCACTATCTTTGACAAAAAGGCATCAGAATGCTTCCCATCCAGTCGACCATGGGATCACGCAATCAACACAAAGGAAGGCTTTGTTCCAAAAGCTAGTAAACTTTATCCTCTGTCGGTCAAGGAACAAGGGCTGTTAGACGAATGGATTGATGAACAACTCAAGAAAGGATACATTAAACCATCCACATCACCACAGGCGTCACCGTTCTTCTTTGTAGCAAAAAAGGAAAGTGGAGCACTTCGACCCTGTCAGGATTACCGATACTTGAATGAATGGACCGTCAAAAACGCATATCCCCTTCCCCTTGTTTCTGATCTCATGACTAAGTTACGAGGCGCCAAATATTTCACCAAATTAGACCTCCGATGGGGATACAACAATGTTCGCATCAAGAAGGGAGACGAATGGAAAGCAGCCTTTATCACTAATCGGGGACTCTATGAACCAACAGTAATGTTCTTTGGATTATGCAACTCGCCGTCAACCTTTCAAACCATGATGAACGAATACTTTAGGGACATGATCAACGAAGGATGGCTGATCATTTACATGGACGACATGTTAATCTGCGCAGAAACATTAGAGCAACTAGAGGAGCGGACAAGACGAATTTTACAACGGTTACAAGATAACGATCTATTCCTGAAACTTGAAAAATGCAAGTTCGCCATGCAGGAAGTTGAATTCCTAGGAATGATCATCACCCCTGGACGCATTCAGATGGACCCAATAAAGTTAGCAGGGATAGCCGATTGGCCAATCCCTACCACTGTCAAACAAGTCCGATCATTCCTCGGATTTGGGAACTTTTACCGACGTTTCATTGGAAATTTTGCTGCCATCGCTAAACCACTTACCGACCTCACTAAGAAAACAGAACCATTTGACTGGACCACTGAACGGCACAACGCTTTTGAAATTCTAAAGAAACGATTTGCATCCATGCCAGTATTATTAATGCCAGATCCTACTCGACCCTTTATCCTCCAAACTGATGCATCAAATAAGGCAATAGGAGCAGTCTTGAAACAAGCAGATGAAACAGGATCTCTACACCCCTGCAGATTTATCTCGCACGCATTAACACAAACGGAGCAGAATTACCAGATCTATGATCGGGAACTCTTGGCAATTATCAAAGGATTGATGACCTGGCGACATTTGTTACACGGATCACCCCACACCACTGTAGTCCACTGCGACCACAAGAATCTATCCTACTACCGAACCGCCCAACGCTTAACGCCCAGACAAGCTAGATGGTCATCCTTATTATCAGAATTTGATCTACGCATCGAGCATGTCCCTGGCACGAAAATGTTTGAAGCAGATGCCCTATCCCGACGCCCTGATCATATGGGAAATAGTGAATTACAAGAAGACGTCATAGTCCTACCAGAGGATCGCTTTATTCGCCTTATTGCCGAAGATCTAGCCACAGAGATTCAGAAAGCAATGTCAAAAGACGATTTCGGACGCATTCTAATAGAAGTTATCACCACGCACCGTGCCCCACCGATCAAATCGAACATACAAGATTGGTCTTATACCAATGGCATTATTCACTATCTCGGCGAAACCTACATCCCTGACCAAGACGGATTACGAACTAGATTGATTAAGGAAACGCACGAAGCACGATCATCAGGTCACCCTGGACGATTAAAGACCCTTGAACTCCTCAAGCGTGATTACTGGTGGCCCGGAATGTTCAAACATGTCAGGGAATGGATAGAAGGATGCGCTCTCTGTCAGCAGATGAAGATTAACACACATCCGAATGTACCAGCCCTCCACCCAATTTCATCGAAAGCAACCCGCCCCTTTCAGCAAGTAACCCTTGATTTCATCACTGATCTACCCCTTTCCGATGGCTTTGACTCAATCCTGGTCACGGTGGACCATGGTCTTACAAAGGGGGTAATTTTCACACCTTGCAAGAAGACAATCGACGCTTTAGGCACAGCAGAACTCTATGTCTCCGAAATTTTCAAACGGTTTGGCCTACCAGATGTCTTAATTTCAGATCGAGGACCACAGTTCTCTGCAAAAGTATTTCAAGAAATACGAAAAGCATTAGGAATTGACCACAGAATGAGTACAGCATATCATCCTCAGACTGATGGAGAAACGGAACGAGTTAATCAGGAACTAGAAGTCTACCTTCGAATGTTCTGCTCCAATGAACCGCATCTATGGAAACCGCTTCTCCCAATAGCCGAGTTTGCTCACAATAACCGACATCATGACACTATCAAAACTTCCCCATTCAGACTAATGTATGGGACGGACCCTGTTGCGCTTCCCACAGCTACTACACGAATGACCACACCAGCAGCAGAAGAGCGCCTTCAATTCCTAAGGAAAGCCAGAGAAGAAGCACTAGCAGCACATGAACTAGCAAGACAACTAGTGGCAAGACGACGCAAGGACAGAGCAATACGATTTGAAAAGGGTACCAAAGTATGGCTTGAGAACCGAAATCTTCACATACCATATCAGTCTAGAAAGCTAGCACCAAAACGAGAAGGACCCTTCGAAATCGAACAAGTGATGGGACCAGTGACATACAAATTGAAACTTCCGAAACAATGGCGCATTCACCCCGTGTTTCATGCGTCACTCCTTACCCCGTACAGGGAAACAACTGCGCACGGACCAAACTATGTGAAACCACCCCCTGATCTCGTAAATGGACAAGAGGAATTCGAGGTAGAGGCAATTCTAGCTCATAGGAAACGAGGCGCAGGCTACCATTACCTGGTTAAATGGAAAGGCTATGGATCAAATGATAATTCTTGGGAACCCGCCCGCAATCTTGCAAACGCCACTGATATCTTGTCTGAATATCAACAACGTCGACACCTCTGAACCATGACGCGATACAGAAACCGCCACATCTTGAAACAAAACTACCACTATACGAAACGGAACTGCTCAACACTCTCTCGATACACTATAGCTCTTAAAGAAAAAACCGTCTATACCCACATACAATACCTCCCTTTACAACACGCCCCTAGAACACTAAACCCGCCAGGAAAACTTACCCGACCTGTGGCGTTAGTCACACGATACTATCGCACCCCTCGACTTGATCACCGTCACCAAAAGAACCCTTCAGGAACAACAGAGTTCCCCTGCAACGATATCCAGAATTATCTTCCCAAGTACCACGACTTACGATTTTCAGCCGACGATCTACCTCGCTACAACAACGATCCACCTGCATACCAACTTCGAGCCATAAGAAACAGTGACGTTTATGAAAGCGCCTATGGGAGACTGCTATGTCCAGAAGAATACAAACAGATGGATGAAATCACTAAACAAATACGGGAGTGTAGCGCACAAATCTGGTTAATCAGCCGAAGAATCAGGATACCAGGAAGGCCTCGCATTCTCATGGAAGATATCCTTGACGACCTCGATTACCTATCTACCGCCATGGCAGGGGTAATAGTGGACATTATTAGGCGAATTAGAAAATTTTTGATCACCCCAACAACGGAACCAGGGATCGAACATCTAAATGCACTAACCAGGTTCATCAGAGAGGAACGAGAACTCCTCACCGACCCTACAATCGAAGATCCACTAAATACAGAAAATTGGCCTTCCGACGAGGAAATCAGCTACTTGGCATCCGTATAAATTTTCAAGTATCACTGCTTGACACCCAACCTACCTCGTAACAAGCACCATGTTCACCTTCTTCGCCCTCACCGCCTACTTCATCACCCTGGCTCTCCTCTCTTGCGCCCATTGGCGTATTAACGAAACTGTCGCCGCCTTCTCGCCCTTCCTCGCCGTCCCAGACCTCCCACTAGAGGTCTTCATTGAAAATACGACAGTTGTCCACTTTGAGGACGACGACCTCCACATCCATCCCGCCGATCTACTTCCTCAAGTGTACCCCGACGACCACCACCTCCCTCACTTCGCCCAGTTCGTCAAAAGAAACACTACGCTCACTGTCGTCGCCGACGCCCTCGCTGCTGCCACCTGCTCCATCACCAACCTTTCATCCGCCACGGATAATCTCGCCGCCCTCACCCTCACCATCGACCCGCATGAAATGACCTATGAGGAACGCGACTCCTTCCTGCGGAACGCTCAAAATCTGCACTGCGCTGCTGAAGCACTCAAATGGAAGGTAGAGACATCTACAAAAGAACTCGATAACGCCGTCAAATGGGCAGAGTCGAGAACGGATCATGGTTGGACGACCTCTGGCTGGTAGAAGTCGGTGACTTCTCGCATACAAAGGGGGTAATGTTACAATTCTCTTTTCCCTTTGTTGACGGACTACATTTACTTGTTACAAACCCATAGTTACGCTTGGACGTCATCTCCTTTGGTAGCCACCTTCATCTTTCCTTTCTTAGATAGCTATGCTCTTTCCCCTTATATTCTTATTGTTCTCTTAACGTATATAAACCCCTCTCATGTACCGTAGTTCTTTAGTTCCAACTTAGTCGAATCTTATCCATAACCTTGAACGCTCTTTTGCTCGTTGCCTCAACCGCTCTCCTCGCTCCCTCTCTAGCCTTCGTCATCGTCAGACTTAGTGCCTAGAACCCTTGTCCAGTGATTGGGAACAGACCGAGACTCTGTTTGTCGCTGTAGACTTGGACGCTGAACGACGTTGTGGACATCGACCGTAACAGTGATCTTGATACTGATGTAGAGGCCAAGAAATGGGAACCAAAGGACTGGGCACCCAGCAAGGTGGATTAGTAAATAAAATATTTGCTTGCCATATACTTTCTGTTCTTTAATTTGCTCTAATCTTATAATATGTTCATAGTTCAGTTAGTTTTGAATGCCTTGCTACAATGTCACTACCTGGGTGCTGCTCCATGATTAGTTTCCTTTCCCAGCCACACTCATTTTTGCCTTTGTTCTCAAGTACTTTCTGCCTCACTGCTCTATATGCTTTTATACTGAATCCCAAGGTGCAGGATGACTGTAGAAGATGGAGATATATTCCAATCTTTAATTACACTTGATATGTCCTAAATTTGGATTTTTCCCACGGTTCAGTCAGTTCAGGCAAGCTCTAGGTGGTCCAGGTTCAGGTTCAGCAAAAGATAGCCCCAAACCGAACTAAACTGAACTTTGGGAGCCCTAGGTGGTTGGCTGAGGGCAAGGGCAAGTAGACATGAGGACCCATGCAAGTTCTCACAGTGAGTAATGTTGTTGGCATAGTAGTAAATTTGTAACAAGTGAAGAAAAAGCATGCCTAGGGTTCATGGGGTTGTGAGAGGGTGGATATCATTGGGTTTTTCCTGTGAGTTCAGTATGGTATCAATTCATCATGGGATATAACTTTGCTAGATGGTGTGACAACCATCAAAGTGCATGGATATTTTGCACAGCTGGTGCCATGAGAATACTGAGTTATTAAAATACCTATAGCATTGAGAGAAAACTTCAGATTGCCAGAAATGGTTATGGTTCTCTATCAGAGCAGACTTCTTTCCCAATATCACAGTTGTGACAGTGTAACATTTCTTGTTATCCTTTTGATACTTGCACTTTATTGATTGATTATATACACATAGGTCTGGATCTCATTGGTACACTGTAGTAGTTATAAAGGGAGATCCCCCATGACAATATATTTCCATGCTTACTTTACAAGGATGAGACTACATGTAGCAAGGTTTGATCTGTTGCTGATGTAGTGTCACATATGCCACTGCTACCCACTACTGCACCACTACCACACCACCAATGTCTGCCTTACTGCTCCCTATGCATTTATGCTAAATTGAAGAAGTGCAGGACTGTTGTTTAAGAATGCAGATGTGTTCCAATATGCAATTACACCTCATATTTACTAAATATATAGTTTTCCCACGGTTCAGTCGGTTCGAACCGAACTGAACTCGAACTGAACTCGAACTTATCGGTTCAGGTTCGGTTCAGGCAAGCTCTAGATGGCCCAGGTTCAGGTTCGGCCAAAAATTGCCCTGAACCAAACTGAACCGAACTTTGGGAGCCCTAGTCCCTCAGGTTGCCTCCATTCATCTCGTCTCCTTTCCCTCTTCACCTTCACCTCAAAATGTGGATTCCAGACACATTTGATGGATGGTGTGTGAAGGCTGGCCAACACCAAGGAGGACAGCCACAACACAGCCATCCTACCAAAGCCCCCCGCCCCCCACAGAGAAGGGTGAGTGAGTAACATGAGGAAAAAAAAAAATTCCATGATTTTTGGTATTTCCATAGCTATAAGGTGGTAACCCCTTTCTGTTTTGTTGACCTTTTGTCCTGTCAACTACTTTCATTCTGCTAAATCTCCTGTATAGCTCCAGCAATCCTCTGCTGACAATTTCCTTCTGTCCATGTATTCTTTCCTGAGTTCTTGGTCTGTGCATACAGCCACTGGTGTATGTGTAGCAACAAAACCTTTTTCTCATTGATTGAACCTAAGTGGACGTTCAAATGTCCAGGATCTTTCCACATAAATCATCCCACCCTTAATCAAGGGGTGTCATCGCTTTATGACTCTGATGATCTTCTGATCTTTGACAATAATGAGTCAACCTTCCCCTCAGGCCTGATCCCATCCTTTGTTTGATCAACTTTTGCTCCTGCTGATCCTGATGGTCCTGAGTGGTTTACTCCTTCAGCTTTTAACCTTCAGCTGGTGACTTTGTTCTGGCAGTTAGTCTCTGCCCTGTTCCTGTGACTGCAACTGTTCTTGGCAACTCTAGTCCTGTAATTCCACAGATTTTTCTTGGATGCATTGAATATCATCTCTTATGAAAAAGAGAGCATTGTCCTGCTCCTATCCTTGGTTTCCAGACTACTTCTCATGCCAATTAAATGACCAGCCACTTTTGCTATTTGCTGTCTAACTTTGAATAGCTCCCAAACACTGCGGTCTTTACTGGAACCTGCATTTCCACTATAAAACACTGAAGGAATTCCTATTCCTTGAAATCCTTCCTGAAGAAATGACTGCCAAGATAATCTGTCCGCTGGGTCATGATCCATCTCCGGCAATCATTCATGCTTGCACTTTTTTCCAACTGGAGTGCCCCCAACCTTAGGGTAGTGCACAGACCACCTGTCGTAGTATATAAAGAGTGCAATCCAGCACCCAGAGTCCTCAGTCGAGTTCTCTTGGGTTTCCCCTCCCTCCTCTCCTCCTCCTGTCCTGTTCACTGTTTGGGGCTCTTAGGCATCACGCCAAGGGAGTCCTGATAGTAGAACTCGACTAGTTTGCTCAACAGCCCCACGCTTGCATACTCCCGGACCACAGGGATAAGTGGACAGAGATCAGGGGGAATACTCTGTCATACGCCGACGTTAAAATTGTGGTACCGGTTACCAGACACTGTTAAAAACTGCGCACCTGTGGCCCTGCCTCGTGGCCCTCGACTAACTTGGCATTACGTTCCCGGTCTACGCAAACCGAATGTTACGGTCAATGTCCACAACGTCGTTCAGCGTCCAAGTCTACAGCGACAAACAGAGTCTTGGTCTGTTCCCAGTCACTGGACAAGGGTTCTAGGCACTAAGTCTGACGATGACGAAGGCTAGAGAGAGAGCGAGGGGAGCGGTTGAGGCGACGAGCAAGAGAGCGTTCAAGTTATGGATAAGATTCAACTAAGTTGGAACTAAAGAGCTATGGTACATGAGAGGGGTTTATATACATTTAAAGAACAATAGAAATTAAAGGGGAAAGAGCATAGCTATCTAGAAAAGGAAAGGTGAAGGTAGCTATGAAAGGAGATAACGTCCAAGTGTAACTATGGGTTCATAACAAGTAAATGTAGTCCGTTAACAAAGGGAAAAGAGAACTGTAACATTACCCCCTTTGTATGCGAGAAGTCACCGACTTCTACCAGCCAGAAGTTGTCCAACCATGATCTGTCCTAGACTCGGCCCATTTGACGGCGTTGTCTAGTTCTTTTGTTGAAGTCTCCACCTTCCACTTGAGAGCCTCAGCAGCTTGATGCAGATTTTGTGCGTTGCGGAGAAAGGAGTCACGTTCCTCATAGGTCATCTCGTGTGGATCGATAGTGAGGGTGAGGGCGGCGAGATTGTCGGTTGCGGAGGAGAGGTTGGTGATAGAACACGTGGCGGTGGCGAGAGCGTCAGCGACGATGGTGAGCGTGGTGTTCCTTTTGATGAACTGGGCAAAATGCGGGAGGTGATGGTCTTCAGGGTGTATCTGGGGGAAGAGGTCAGCCGGATGGATATGGAGGTTGTCATCCTCGAAGTGGATGACTGTCGTGTTTTCTATGAAGACCTCGAGTGGGAGGTCTGGGATGGCAATGAAGGGCGAGAGGGCAGCGACGGTTTCATCGATGCGCCAGTGAGCGCAGGAGAGGAGGGCCAGGGCGACGAAGTAGGCGGTGAGGGCAAAGAAGGTGAACATGGCTTTTTGGTGTGAGTTTTGGAATTAGGTGGTGACACTTGAAGAATTTATACATATTCCAGATCACTGATTTTCATGTCTGAATCCAAACTTTCTATATCCAGCGGATCTTCGATGTCAGGGTCAGTGAGGAGTTCTCGTTCTTCTGTGATGAACCTGGTTAACGAATCTAGATGTTGAATTCCTGGTGTCGTTGTTGGGGTGACTAGGAATCTTCTGATTCTCCTGATGATGTCCGCTATTACTTCTCCTATTGCAATAGACAAATATTGAAGCTCATCCTGGATGTCTTCTATGAGAATGCGAGGTCTTCCTGGTATTCTGATTCTTCGGTCGATTAACCAGACTTGTGCGCTACACTCTCATATCTGTTTAGTGATCTCGTCCATCTGCTTATATTCTTCCGGACATAACAGTCTTCTGTGAGCGCTTTCATAAACGTTACTGCTTCTGATGGCTAGAAGTTGGTAGGCAGGTGGATCCTTATTATAGGCAGGTAGATCATCGGCTGCGAATCGTAGGTCATGATACTTGGGAAGATAGTTCTGGATGGCATTGCAGGGGAATTCTGTTGTTCCTGAAGGGTTCTTTTGGTGACGGTGATCGAGTTGAGGGGTGCAGTAGTATCGTGTGACCAATGCCACGGTTTGGGTGAGTTTTCCTGATGGGTTCGGTGCTCTAGGAGCGTGTCGGAAGGGGAGGTATTGTATACGGGTGTAGATGGTCTTTTCTTTAAGAGCTATAGTGTATTGAGAGAGTGTTGAACAGTTCCGTTTTGTGTAGTGGTAATTCTGTTTCAAGGCGTGGCGGTTTCTGTATCAAGTCATGGTTCAGAGGTGTCGGCATTGTTGGTATTCTGATAGGATATCAGTGGCGTTTGCAAGATTGCTATCAGGAACCCCCCGGCATGACGCCTAGGAGCCCCAACAGAGAACTGAGGAGAGGAGAGGAGAGGAGGGAATGAACCCGAGAGAACTCGACTGAGGACTCTGGGTGCTGAATTGCACTCTTTATATACTATGACAGGTGGTCTGTGCACTTACCCTAAGCCCTATTCTAAATATAGTACGGTATGAGTAAGACGACTGCGCATGTAGTAATGGTAGTGAGTCATCAGCGCCGAGCTCCGGTATCTTATCTACGGCTTTATCTAAGTGCCAAGCGATAGGCGCCTGCTTAGTCAGCATATGTTTATATAATATGAAGAAAATAAATAATAAAAGTGAAATGTCTTTAGTGAAAATGCCGAAGCTTTTCAGTCAGTCATGACAGTACCCCCTTTTTAGGATTTGACTTCCAGACAAATTCAAACTTCGTCGTCATCCTTCAGCGTGTTGCACTCTATCACGGATGGTTCCTCTAATTCCTCGATGATGGGTGAGAGTGGGCGGGATGGTGGGGTGAGGTCTTCAATCGTTTCAGCGCGAGGCGCTATATCATGCGATTGACGTAGGCACATGTTGCATTGACATGGCCCTTCCGCGTCTCCTGGCTCTATAAGGGTGTCTAAACCCTTTTTCCCTTTCCACTTTTGCCAGTTTTGCTCCCACTTTGCAGCTGGTGCTACTGCATTAACATCAATTTTTGACACTATTTTGTCCGAGGTTTGTGTGAAGTTTTTATAAGGTTTGAAAGTTAACCCATTAAAGGTTGCTTTGTCAAGCCTTCTGATAGCTCCAGGGTTTCTATCGTAAAAGTTTTTTATTTTCTTTTTTGCATTTTGTAAATTGTCCAATGGTTCCCAGGAGTTATGTTCTGCGGTGTATCCTTTCCACCTGACTAAGTACTCCATTTTGTTTCTTTTTAATCGTATGTCTATTATTTCTTCTACTTCGTATTCTTTTTCACCGTCTATTTCTATTGGCGGTGGGGGTTGTGCCTTTTGCCCTCTCATTGGTCGTTTCCAGGGGCGGATTCGTGAGACGTTTACTACAGGGTGGATTTGTTGGGAGAAGGGTAGATCCAATTCTACTGCGTTTGGTGACACTATCTTTTTGATTGGGTATGGCCCAATCCATCGTTCCACCAGTTTCCTAGTTGGTCGGCCTGTTAACCTTAGATCTTTGGTTGACAGCCATACTTTATCTCCAACTTTGTATTCTGGTGTGTCTGATCTGTGTCTATCTGCGTATAGCTTCATATCACCTTGTGATTTTAACAAAGCTGCCTGAGTTTCCTCGTGGATTTCTTTCATTTTCTGAGTGAAATCTGATGCAGCCGGGTGACTTCCTTCCCTTCTTGGTTCGATTCCCATCCTGGGGTGTTTGCCATAGTTGACAAAGAATGGTGTTTGTTTGGTGGACGCCTGTATTTTGTTGTTGTAGCTAAATTCGGCGATGGCTAACCATCCTGACCACGTTTCTTGTCTATGATCTACGAAAATCCTCAGGTACTGCTCCAAGTCCTGATTCATTCGTTCTGTTTGTCCATCTGTTTGTGGATGGAATGCGGTGGACAGATCTGTGCTAATGCCCAACATTTGGTTCAGCTCCTTCATCATTTGTGCGGCGAACTGTGGACCGTGATCTGAGATTATAGATTCAGGGAGTCCATGGAGTTTCCAGACATGGTCCCTAAATAATGTGGCTAACCCCTGCGCCGATGTTTCTTCTGATGTGGGGATGAAGTGCGCCATTTTTGACATTCTGTCACAGACTACCAAAATCACGTTGTGACCATGTGATTCTGGTAATTTTGTGATGAAGTCGGCGGAAATATGTGTCCAGGGCCTTGCTGGTGCCGAATTTGGCATTAGCTTTCCAGCAGGCGGCTCTGGGAAATTCTTATTTCGCTGACACTTGTCGCATCCACTAACATATTTTTTAATAAACCTGGTGACTCCAGGCCACCAGTAATTTCTTGTGACGAGTTCGATTGTCTTCCACTGTCCTCCATGTCCTGCAATAGGTGTGTCGTGATGTAGGCGGACGATCTCCATCCGTAGTTTCTCATCTTTTGGTACATAGACTTTTCCTTGCCAGAGGATTAGTCCCTGTTCCATCTCCCATTCTCGAGCGTTTAGTGTTTTAACACCAGCCTTTTTCATGGCTTCTACCGCTTTTACTACTGCTTTGTCACGTGCTTCAGAATGTCGAATTTTGTTTAGTAATTCTTTTTCTGAGCTATGAATAAAGACATGACCATGGCGTAGTGCAGCAATTTTGAAAAAGTCCGGTTTGAGGAGCGTGACGTCTTTGTTGTCGTTGTCCACCCCCTTTTTATGGTCTGGCCTCCTGGACAGAGAATCGGCCTTTCCCATAGTGACACCAGCTTTATGATGCAATACGAAATTAAATTGGCTGAGGTACAAAGCCCATCTGGCTTGCCTGCGATTCAACTTCTTTGCACTCATAAAGTACTCGAGATTTTTGTGATCAGTCCATATCTCGAACTGTTCACGTGCTCCTTCTAGATAATGACGCCAAGTTTCTAGGCAACGCATGATGCCTAGCATTTCCTTATCATGGACGTCATAATTGCGCTCAGTATCATTGAGCGACTTTGATAGGTAGGCCACGGGCCTCCATTTGTCATCTTTGCAGAGCATAGATAAG
The DNA here is from genome assembly GCA_023014395.1 of Amanita rimosa. Classification (NCBI taxonomy): domain Eukaryota; kingdom Fungi; phylum Basidiomycota; class Agaricomycetes; order Agaricales; family Amanitaceae; genus Amanita; species Amanita rimosa. The sequence goes on along the minus strand of JAEBUO010000105.1, from coordinate 11,067 downwards.
ACGCCACCCGTAGCGTAATCCGATGCATCTGACTCCACCCTGAACTTCCTGTCGGAATCTGGGGCAACTAATAAAGGTTGCTCCGTGAATATCTTTTTTAGGCTTTGGAAAGCCTTTTCTTGGCTTTCTGTCCATTCCCACGTTTTCTCTTTTCTGACCAGATCATGTAGTGGTCGTGCAATTTTAGCAAAGTCTTGAACAAAACGCCTATAGTAATTGGCTAGACCTAGGAATCTTTGTACGTCTTTGACACAAGAAGGGGTGGGCCAGCTAATAATAGCTTCGACCTTTTTTGTATCCATTTGGATTCCCTTAGGTCCTAGGATGACGCCCAGGAATTCCACTTCTTCTACGCACCACACGCATTTTTCTGGCTTTACGTACAGGTTGTTTTCTTCCAATCATTGCAAGACTTGTTGTACGATTGTGTCATGCTCCTCTTTTGTTTTAGTAAAGATGAGTATGTCATCAATGTACACAATGACTTTTCCTGCGTTGATCATATCGTGGAATATGTCATTCATCATTGCTTGGAAGGTGGCCGGTGAGTTGGTCAACCCAAAAAACATTACTACTGGTTCGAAAGAACCTTCTGGCGTAGTGAATGCGGCTTTCCATTCGTCACCTTCCTTGATCCGTACGTTATTATATCCCCACCTAAGATCTAACTTGGTGAAGTACTTGGCACTGCCTGCTCGATCTACGAGCTCGGATATTAAGGGTAGTGGATAGTTATTTTTAACCGTCCACTCGTTCAGGTATCTGTAGTCCTGAACCATCCGCTTCTTTCCATCTTTTTTGCTTACAAAGAAGACGGGTGACGTTTGTGGGGATTTCGAGGGTCGGATATATCCTTTGGCTAATTGATCATCCACAAAGTTCCGTACTTCTTGCAGCTCGTCTGGGGATAGGGGGTAGACTTTTCCCTTTCAGGGCTGATAGCCAGGTTTGGTATCTATTGCATGATCCCAAGGCTTCCTAGCCGGCATGCGCTCTGATGCTCCTTTCTCGAAGATTTTAAGGTATTGATGGTACTGTCCAGGTACCATCTCTTTTGCTGTGAGTTTTGCTAACTCCCGTACATGTCTCATTGATCCAGCCTTTGATCCGGTGGATGATGGAAACACTGGTAAGAATGGGTATTTATCTCCATACTTGTATTGACCCGGGTGTTTCATTTGTTCCATGTACGTGAGGTGCTTCTCACTTTCCTCCTTTTCCTCGAGCCAATGCGCGAAGTCTAATTCTTTCTCCTGTTCCCACAGATATTCCAGAACACGCCAGTGTTCTGCTGATCGGACCTTCTTCTCTCGCTTCTTGGTCCACTCCCTTTGCCTATGTCCACAGCTCCATGGACACCGTGTCAATTTGACATGACCGGTCTCCCAATTGATTTCCGGGTTGTGTTTTCGTAACCACGTGGATCCTATGATTACATTGGTTTTTCCCAGCTCGCATATCTCAAAGGTGGCTCGTTCCTTATGCCCTTGATAAGATAAAAGAAGATCAACCTCATGGGTGATCATTCCTCCTTCGTTATTTGTTCCGTCCACATTCCAAACTTGAATGGGGCGTTCCAAGGGTATTAATTTGAAGCCCATTCTTTTTGCATATGCCGCATGCATGAACATTCCTGTTGCTCCTGAATCGAGCAACGCGGTTTGTTGAGTTTGTTCATGGGTGTCCAACCTTTCCAACCCAATTTCCATTAAGATCTCGTCCTTCCGTCCTATTGTCCTAACTAAAAATTCCTTTTCTCCCTTTTTCAACCTCCTTTTCGGACAAGCAGTTTCAGCGCTGGGCGCTATATCATGCTGCTCCCCTTTTAAGTCTTTTTGTCCCTTCGTAGATACTTGTACTACTGTATTTCGTAATGAGGAATCAAGCACAGGTTTAGCCGCCCTGCCGCGCTCCTTGGGAGTGACACTTTCAGCGCTGTGCGCTATATCACGGTGTTTCACCTGGGAGTTTGCCTCTTGCGGGGACGTCCCAGAAGTCCTTGAGACTTCCGAGATGGTCCTTGCATCAACCCGGTCAGCGCTAGGCGCTATATCAAGGGGTTGTGCACTATCTAATCTATCTAGTACAGCGTATCTATTATGAGAGTCTAGTACGGGACCTACTGGCTCTCTTCCTCTTTTAAATTCTCTTCTCCCTTCTTGAAGTACTCCTTCATTTCGTCAAACGTCATTGTGCGAATATCGAGTCCTGATCTGCAGTTTCTGGAAATATGTCCGATCTTGCCACATTTGTAACAACGGAGGGGTGGTCTTTGATTTTGGTCAACGTCCATTGCATTAGGGTCCGGCCGATTTGCCGTACTACTTGAACTCGCGGAGGCTCCAGCTCCCAATCGTCCCTGACTTGCTGATCCTGATCTGAATTTCCATCGGGGTTTTGGCTGGGCAGGGGCTACCGGCTTCACCGTATCCGGGCCTTTGGATGCTCCTTCACTCCTATTGGTGGAGCTACTGGTCCGCGAGGAGTAATACTTCTCCTCGGCTTTCACCTGTCTCCATTGGCGATCCAATCTAACTGCTTTCTGGTACCATCCTTCAATGGTCCCAGGTACTTCATCGGCCTCCATTATCCTTTTACGGAGTCCGGTATTTAAACTACGTTTGAACTCTTTGATGAGAGCTCTTCCTAGGTATCCGGTGCCTCGTGATACCTTTTTAAATTTTTGTACGTGTTCTTCACACGTACTGGACCCTTGTGTCATGGTCCGCATCTCCGAGATCTTTGATGATTGCTCGTCAGTGTCACCAAAATCTCTTCTGATCTGCCTGAACAATTGTTCCGCCGTTTGTGGAATTCCTTCTTCATTGTTGGCCATCTGCTCCAACAGATTGTCCTTCCAATCTGCGGCAAAGCCTTCCGTCATGTACGATATGATCAATAAGATCCGTTCTTCCTCATCGGATTCCAGCATCTTCAATTGAATGTACAACCTGCATGCATTTATGAAATTTGTCACCTCGGACATTTTTCCGGAGAAGACCGGAGGTTTGGCTACATCTATTCTAGATGTTCCGCCGTTTCCGGTCCCGGGAATATTGAATACTGTCCCTGGCGGTATGTTGACAATGTTGGCAGGGGGAGGGGGGTGCGCTGCTGCGGCCGCGGCGGCCTGTGCAGCGTTTGTTTGCAGCTGTGTCAGCTGATTTTGAAGGGCTTGTATTGTTGCGGTTTGCGCATTGAGGAGATTCAGCAATTCTGCTGATGTCATTTCTTGGGGTGCCACCATACTGTGATAGTTTGGCGGTGGCGATGTGGGTGATGGTGTAAGCGGGGGTGGTGGTGATGAAAAGGGTGGTGCGGGTTCTCCGATGAAATCTGCGTCGGAGTTGAATAGTAGGTTTGGGTTTAATGTGGCTGGATTTGGTACTAAGATGGGAAACGGTGCTGCTTCCCACTGATGTGGTTCCTCTGTGATAGAGTTTGTGGAATGTGATGATGATGATGATGTAGATTCTCCTTCAGAGGAACTAAAACCCGCGTCGTTTGGATCAAGATCGCCTGTGACAGCGTCCCAAAATGTATCATTATTTGTGTCTCCTATTTTGTACTTGTACGTAAGTGAGGGAGGTCTTGGCCTGTCACTTGCTTGGGAATGTATGTACGAAACGTGCACTCAGGGTCTGCAACCACCCCTGCAGTGCTACAATTTATGATACTGACTACTTGTTTTATTTTAATTTGAAAGGTCTATCTAATCAGGGTCCAAACGGTTGTCCTGATACCACTACACCGTACGGGTGCGGGTCTTTCTCAGAGGCGCGTGACCAAGCGGCGGCTACCTCCAAGGAGTACCGAAAAAGGGTAAATACGTAAACTAATGATATAGCCTTCAGAGGCCTAGGCCAGGGCAATTTAACGCGCTAGGGGGCTGGCGAGGCTTGTCCCTAGATACGAGTGACGTATTGTGTCACCACCCCAGCACTGGTATCCTGTGCACAGGTGACCCTATCAACTGGGTTAGGTTCTTCGGTTTGCGTAGACCGGGAACGTAATGCAAAGCAAGTTAAGGGCCGCGATGCAGGGCCACTGGGTGCGCAGTTTTAATGGTGTCTGGCAACCGATACCGCAATTTTAATGTCAGTGTACGACAGTGTGAATCCCCCAGTTCTCGTCCACTTAACCCTGTGGTCCGGGTATAACAAGCGTTGGGGCTGCTAGAGAAGTAGTTGAGTTCTACTATCAGGAACCCCCCGGCGTGACGCCTAGGAGCCCCAACAGAGAACTGAGGAGAGGAGAGGAGAGGAGGGAATAAACCCGAGAGAACTCGACTGAGGACTCTGGGTGCTGAATTGCACTCTTTATATACGATGACAGGTGGTCTGTGCACTTACCCTAAGCCCTACTCTAAATATAGTACAGTATGAGTAAGACGACTGCGCATGTAGTAACGGTAGTGAGTCATCAGCGCCGAGCTCCGGTATCTTATCTACGGCTTTATCTAAGCGCCAAGCGATAGGCGCCTGCTTAGTCAGCATATGTTTATATAATATGAAGAAAATAAATAATAAAAGTGAAATGTCTTTAGTGAAAATGCCGAAGCTTTTCAGTCGGTCATGACAATTGTGAGCAGGTTCCCAAGAGTTATCATTTGATCCATAACCTTTCCATTTAACTAGGTAATGGTAGCCTGCGCCTCGCTTCCTGTGGGCTAGAATTGCCTCTACCTCGAATTCCTCTTGTCCATTTACGACATCAGGGGGTGGTTTCACATAGTTTGGGCCATGCGCAGTCGTTTCTCTATATGGGGTAAGGAGTGACGTATGAAACACAGGGTGAATGTGCCATTGTTTCGGGAGTTTCAATTTGTATGTTACTGGTCCCATCACTTGTTCGATTTCAAAGGGTCCTTCTCGTTTTGGTGCTAGCTTCCTGGACTGATATGGTATGTGAAGATTTTGGTTCTCAAGCCATACTTTGGTGCCCTTTTTGAATCGTATTGCTTTGTCCTTGCGTCGTCTTGCTATCAATTGTCTTGCTAGTTCATGTGCTGCTAGCGCTTCTTCTCTGGCCTTCCTTAGGAATTGAAGGCGCTCTTCTGCTGCTGGTGTGGTCATTCGTGTTGTAGCTGTGGGAAGTGCAACAGGGTCCATCCCATACATTAATCTGAATGGGGAAGTTTTGATCATGTCATGATGTCAGTTGTTGTGAGCAAACTCGGCTATCGGAAGAAGTGGTTTCCATAGATGTGGTTCATTGGAGCAGAACATTCGAAGGTAGACTTCTAGTTCCTGGTTGACTCGTTCCGTTTCTCCATTGGTTTGGGGATGATAGGCTGTGCTCATTCTATGGTCAATTCCTATCAGGAACCCCCCGGCGTGACGCCTAGGAGCCCCAACAGAGAACTGAGGAGAGGAGAGGAGAGGAGGGAATAAACCCGAGAGAACTCGACTGAGGACTCTGGGTGCTGAATTGCACTCTTTATATACTACGACAGGTGGTCTGTGCACTACCCTAAGCCCTACTCTAAATATAGTATGGTATGAGTAAGACGACTGCGCATGTAGTAATGGTAATGAGTCATCAGCACCGAGCTCCGATATCTTATCTACGGCTTTATCTAAGCGCCAAGCAATAGGCGCCTGCTTAGTCAGCATATGTTTATATAATATGAAGAAAATAAATAATAAAAATGAAATGACTTAGTTGAAAAAGCCGAAGCTTTTCAGTCGGTCATGACAGTACCCCCTTTTTAGGATTTGACTTCCAGACAAATTTAAACTTTATCGTCATCATTCAGCACGTTGCGCTCTATCACAGATGGTTCCTCTAATTCCTCGATGATGGGTGAGAGTGGACGGGATGGTGGGGTGAGATCTTCAATTGTTTCAGCGCGAGGCGCTATATCATGCGATTGACGTAGGCACATGTTGCATTGACATGGCCCTTCCGCTTCTCCTGGCTCTATAAGGGTGTCTAGACCCTTCTTTCCTTTCCATTTTTGCCAGTTTTGTTCCCACTTTGCAGCTGGTGCTACTGCATTAACATCGATTTTTGACACTATTTTGTCCGAGGTTTGTGTGAAGTTTTCATAGGGTCTGAAAGTTAACCTATTAAAGGTTGCTTCGTCAAGCCTTCTGATGGCTCCGGGGTTTCTATTGTAAAAGTTTTTTATTTTTCTTTTTGCATTTTGTAAATTGTCCAATGGTTCCCAGGAGTTATGCTCAGCAGTGTATCCTTTCCACCTGACTAAGTATTCCATTTTGTTTCTTTTTAGTTGTACATCGATTATTTCTTCTACCTCGTACTCCTTTTCACTGTCTATTTCTATTGGCGGTGGGGGTTGTGCCTTTTGCCCTCTCATTGGTCGTTTCCAAGGGCGGATTCGTGAGACATTTACCACAGGGTGTATCTGTTGTGAGAAGGGTAGGTCCAGCTCTACTGCATTTGGCGACACTATCTTTTTTATTGGGTATGGGCCAATCCATCTTTCCACCAATTTCCTAGTTGGTCGTCCTGTCATCTTTAAGTCTTTAGTTGACAACCATACTTTATCTCCAACTTTGTACTCTGGTGCGTCTGATCTGTGTCTATCTGCGTATAGCTTCATATCACCTTGTGATTTTAACAAAGCTGCCTGAGTTTCCTCGTGGATTTCTTTCATTTTCTGAGCGAAATCTGATGCAGCCGGGTGACTTCCTTCTCTTCTTGGTTCGATTCCCATCCTGGGGTGTTTGCCATAGTTGACAAAGAATGGAGTCTGTTTGGTGGATGCCTGAATTTTGTTGTTGTAGCTAAATTCAGCAATAGCTAACCATCCAGACCATGTTTCTTGTCTATGATCTACGAAAATCCTCAGGTACTGTTCTAAGTCCTGATTCATCCGTTCTGTTTGTCCATCTGTCTGTGGATGGAATGCTGTGGACAAATCCGTACTAATGCCCAACATTTGGTTCAGCTCCTTCATCATTTGTGTGGCAAACTGTGGTCCGCGATCTGAGATTATAGATTCTGGGAGTCCATGAAGTTTCCAAACATGGTCCCTAAATAATGTGGCTAACCCCTGCGCCGATGTTTCTTCTGATGTGGGAATGAAATGCGCCATTTTCGACATTCTGTCACAAACTACTAAAATCGCATTGTGACCATGTGATTCTGGTAATTTTGTGATGAAGTCGGCGGAGATATGTGTCCAGGGCTTTGCTGGTGCCGAGTTTGGCATTAACTTTCCAGCAGGCAGCTCTGGGAAATTCTTGTTTCGCTGGCACTTGTCACATCCACTAACATATTTTTTAATAAACCTGGTGATTCCAGGCCACCAGTAATTTCTTGTGACGAGTTCAATCATCTTCCACTGTCCTCCATGTCCTGCAATAGGTGTATCATGATGTAGGCGGACTATCTCTATCCGCAGTTTTTCGTCCTTAGGTACGTAGACTTTTCCTTGCCAGAGGATAAGTCCCTGCTCCATTTCCCATTCTCGGGCGTTTAGTGTTTTAACACCAGCTTTTTTCATGGCTTCTACCGCTTTTACTACTGCTTCATCATGTGCTTCAGAATGTCAAATTTTGTTTAGCAATTCTTTTTCTGAGCTATGAATGAAGATGTGACCATGGCGTAGTGCAGCGATTTTGAAAAGTCCGGTTTGAGGAGCGTGACATCCTTGTTGTCGTCATCCACCCCCTTTTTATGGTCTGGCCTCCTGGACAGAGAATCGGCCTTTCCCATAGTAACACCAGCTTTATGATGCAAGATGAAATTAAATCGGCTTAGGTACAAAGCCCATCTGGCTTGCCTGCGATTCAACTTCTTTGCACTCATAAAGTACTCGAGATTTTTGTGATCAGTCCATATCTCGAACTGTTCACGTGCTCCTTCTAGATAATGACGCCAAGTTTCTAGGCAACGCATGATGCCTAGCATTTCCTTATCATGGACGTCATAATTGTGCTCAGTATCATTGAGCGACTTTGATAGGTAGGCCACGGGCCTCCACTTATCATCCTTGCAGAGCATAGATAAGACGCCACCCGTAGTGTAATCCGATGCATCTGACTCCACCCTGAACTTCCTATCGGAGTCCGGGGCAACTAATAAAGGTTGCTCTGTGAATATCTTTTTTAGGCTTTGGAAAGCCTTTTCTTGAACCTCCGTCCATTCCCATGTTTTTTCTTTTCTGACCAGGTCATGTAGTGGCCGTGCGATTTTAGCAAAGTTCTTAACAAAGCGCCTATAGTAATTGGCTAGGCCTAGGAACCTTTGTACATCCTTAACGCAAGAAGGGATGGGCCAGCTAATAATAGCTTCGACCTTCTTTGTATCCATTTGAATTCCTTTGGGTCCTAGGACAACGCCCAAGAATTCTACTTCTTCCACGCACCACACACATTTCTCTGGTTTTACGTACAGATCGTTTTCTTCCAATCGTTGCAAGACTTGTTGTACGATTGTGTCATGCTCTTCTTTTGTTTTAGTAAAGATGAGTATGTCATCAATGTACACAATGACTTTTCCTGCATTGATCATATCGCGGAATATGTCATTCATCATTGCCTGGAAGGTGGCTGGTGAATTGGTTAGCCCAAAAAACATTACTACTGGTTCAAAAGAACCTTCGGGAGTAGTGAATGCGGCTTTCCATTCGTCGCCTTCTTTGATCCATACGTTATTATAACCCCACCTAAGGTCTAGCTTAGTGAAGTATTTGGCGCTGCCTGCTCGATCTACGAGTTCGGATATTAAAGGTAATGGATAGTTATTTTTAACCATCCATTCATTCAGGTATCTGTAGTCCTGAACCATTCGCTTCTTTCCGTCTTTCTTGCTTACAAAGAAGACGGGTGACGTCTGTGGTGATTTGGAGGGTCGGATATACCCTTTTGCCAACTGATCATCCACAAAGTTCCGTACTTCTTGAAGCTCATCTGGGGATAGGGGATAGACTTTTCCTTTCCGGGGCTGATAGCCTGGTTTGGTATCAATTGCATGGTCCCAAGGCTTTCTAGCCGGCATGCGCTCTGATGCTCCTTTCTCGAAGATTTTGAGGTATTGATGGTATTGTTCAGGTACCATCTCTTTTGCCGTGAGTTTTGCCAACTCTCGCACATTTCTCATTGATCCGGCCTTTGGTCCGGCGGGTGATGGAAACACTGGTAAGAATGGGTATTTATCCCCATACTTGTATTGACCCGGGTGTTTCATTTGCTCCATGTACGTGAGATGCTTCTCACTTTCCTCCTTTTCTTCGAGCCAATGCGCGAAGTCTAATTCCTTCTCCTGTTCCCACAGATATTCCAGAACACGCCAGTGTTCCGCTGATCGGACCTTCTGCTCCCGCTTCTTGGTCCATTCCCTTTGCCTATATCCACAGCTCCGTGGACAGCATGTCAATTTGACTTCGCCAGTCTCCCAATTGATTTCTGGATTGTGCTTTCGTAACCATGTGGATCCAATGATTACATTGGTCTTTCCCAGCTCGCATATCTCAAAGGTGGCTCGTTCCTTATGCCCTTGATAAGATAAAAGAAGGTCAACTTCGTGGGTGATCATTCCTCCTTCATTGTTGGTTCCATCCACATTCCGGACTTGAATGGGATGCTCCAAGGGTATGAGTTTAAAGCCCATCCTTTTTGCATATGCGGCATGCATGAACAATCCTGTTGCTCCTGAATCGAGCAACACAGTTTGTTGAGTTTGTTCATGGGTGTCCAACCTTTCCAACCCGATCTCCATTAAGATCTCGTCCTTCCGTCCTATTGACCTAACTAAAAATTCCTTTTCTCCCTTTTTCAACCTCCTTTTCGGACAAGCAGTTTCAGCGCTAAGCGCTATATCATGCCACTTTCCTTTTAAGTCCTTTTGTCCCTTTGTAGATACTTGTACTACTGTATTCAGTACTGAGGAATTAAGCACAGGTTTATCCGCCCTGCCGCGCTCCTTGGGAGTGACACTTTCAGCGCCGTGCGCTATATCAAGGTGTTTCACCTGGGAGTTCGCCTCTTGCGGGGACATCCCAGAAGTCCTTGAGACTTCTGAGATTGTCCTTGCATCAACCCGGTCAGCGCTAAGCGCTATATCAAGGGGTTGTGCACTATCTACCAATTTATCTAGTACACTGTATCTATTACGAGAGTCTAGTACGGTGTTACGGTCGATGTCCACAACGTTGTTCAGCGTCCAAGTCTACAGCGACAAACAGAGTCTCGGTCTGTTCCCAATCACTGGACGAGGGTTCTAGGCACTAAGTCTGATGATGACGAAGGCTAGAGAGAGAGCGAGGAGAGCGGTTGAGGTGATGAGCAAAAGAGAGCGTTCAAGTTATGGATATGATTCGACTAAGTTGGAACTAAAGAACTACGGTACATGAGAGGGGTTTATATACGTTCAGAGAACAATAGAAACTAAAGGGGAAAGGGCATAGCTATCTAGAAAAGGAAAGGTGAAGGTAGCTATGAAAAGGAGATAACGTCCAAGCGTAACTATGGGTTTGTAACAAGTAAATGTAGTCCGCTAACAAAGGGAAAAGAGAATTGTAACATTACCCCCTTTGTATGCGAGAAGTCACCGACTTCTACCAGCCAGAAGTTGTCCAACCGTGATCCGTTCTAGACTCGGCCCATTTGACGGCGTTATCTAGTTCTTTCGTCGATGTTTCCACCTTCCATTTGAGAGCTTCGGCAGCTCTGTGTAGATTTTGTGCGTTTCGGAGGAAGGAATCGCGCTCCTCATAGGTCATCTCATGCGGGTCAATGGTGAGGGTGAGGGCGGCGAGGTTGTCGGTGGCGGAGGAGATATTGGTGATGGAACATGTGGCGGCGGCAAGGGCGTCAGCGACGACAGTGAGTGTGGTATTCCTTTTGACGAATTGGGCGAAATGCGGGAGGTGGTGGTCGTCGGGGTATACCTGGGGAAGCAGGGTGGCAGGATGGATGTGTAAGTCGTCATCCTCGAAGTGGACGACAGTGGTATTTTCAATGAAGACCTCGAGCGGGAGGTCTGGGATGGCGAGGAAGGGTGAGAAGGCGGCAGCGGTTTCGTCGATGCGCCAGTGAGTGCAGGAGAGGAGAGCCAAGGCGATGAAGTAGGCGGCGAGGGCGAAGAAGGTGAACA
>JAEBUO010000104.1:0-64834 GCA_023014395.1 Amanita rimosa | reverse complement strand
GCAAGGTGTGAAAATTACCCCCTTTGTAAGACCATGGTCCACCGTGACCAGGATTGAGTCAAAGCCATCGGAAAGGGGTAGATCAGTGATGAAATCAAGGGTTACTTGCTGAAAGGGGCGGGTTGCTTTCGACGGAATTGGGTGAAGGGCTGGTACATTTGGGTGTGTTAATCTTCATCTGCTGACAGAGGGCGCATCCTTCTATCCATTCCCTGACATGTTTGAACATTCCGGGCCACCAGTAGTCACGCTTAAGGAGTTCAAGGGTCTTTAATCGTCCAGGGTGACCTGATGATTGTGCCTCGTGCGTTTCTTTAATCAATTTGGTCCGTAGCCCATCTTGGTCAGGGATGTAGGTCTTTCCGAGATAGTGAACAATGCCATTGGTGTAGGACCAATCTTGTATGTTTGATTTGATCAGTGGGGTGCGTTGCATGGTGATAACCTCGATTAGAATACGTCCGAAATCGTCTTTTGACATTGCTTTCTGAATTTCTGTGACTAGATCTTCTGCAATAAGACAAATAAAATGATCCTCTGGTAGGACTACAATGTCTTCTTGTAATTCACTGTTTCCCATATGATCAGGGCGTCGGGATAGGGCATCCGCTTCAAACATTTTTGTGCCAGGGACGTGCTCAATGCATAGGTCAAATTCTGATAATAGGGATGACCATCTAGCTTGTCTGGGCGTTAAGCGTTGGGCGGTTCGATAGTAGGATAGATTCTTGTGATCACAGTGAACTATAGTGGTGTGGGGTGATCCGTGTAGTAAATGTCGCCAGGTCATCAATCCTTTGATAATTGCCAACAGTTCTCAATCGTAGATCTGATAATTCTGTTCTGTTTGTGTTAATGCATGTGAGATAAATCCGCAGGGATGTAGAGATCCTGTTTCATCTGCTTGTTTTAAGACTGCTCCTATTGCCTTATTTGATGCATCAGTTTGAAGGATAAAGGGTCTAGTAGGATCTGGCATTAATAATACTGGCATAGATGCAAATCTTTTCTTCAGTATTTCAAAAGCATTGTTCCGTTCTGTGGTCCAGTCAAATGGTTCAGTTTTCTTAGTGAGGTTGGTAAGTGGTTTAGTGATGGCAGCAAAATTTCCAATGAAATGTTGGTAAAAGTTCCCAAATCCAAGGAATGATCGGACTTGTTTGACTGTGGTAGGGACTGGCCAATCGGCAATCCCTGCTAACTTTATTGGGTCCATCTGAATGCGTCCAGGGGTGATGATCATTCCTAGGAATTCAACTTCCTGCGTGGCAAACTTGCATTTCTCAAGTTTCAGGAATAGATTGTTATCTTGTAACCGTTGTAAAATTTGTTTTGTCTGCTCCTCCAGCTGTTCTAGTGTTCCCGCACAGATTAACATGTCGTCCATGTAAATGATCAGCCATCCTTCATTGATCATGTCCCTAAAGTATTTGTTCATCATAGTTTGAAAGGTTGACGGCGAGTTGCATAATCCAAAGAACATTACTGTTGGTTCATAGAGCCCTCAATTGGTAATAAAGGCTGCTTTCCATTCGTCTCCCTTCTTGATGCAAACATTGTTGTATCCCCATTGGAGGTCTAGTTTGGTGAAATACTTGGCACCTCATAATTTAGTCATGAGATTGGAAACAAGGGGAAGGGGATATGCGTTTTTGATGGTCCATTCATTCAGGTATTGGTAATCCTGACAGGGTCGGAGTGCTCCACTTTCTTTCTTTGCTACAAAGAAGAATGGTGACGCCTGCGGTGATGTAGATGGTTTAATATATCCTTTCTTGAGTTGTTCATCAATCCATTCGTCTAACAGCCCTTGTTCCTTGACTCATAGAGGGTAGAGTTTACTAGCTTTTGGGACAAAACCCTCCTTTGTGTTGATTGCGTGATCCCACGGTCGACTGGATGGGAAGCATTCTGATGCTTTCTTGTCAAAGATGGTGCACCATTGCTCATATTCTGTGGGTAGAGTGGTGGATGGTTCGTCTTTCTTTAACCTATGCTCTAGTTCCTGAGGTTTCGTCGATGCGCCAGTGAGCGCAGGAGAGGAGTGCCAAGGCGATGAAGTAGGCGGCGAGGGCAAAGAAGGTGAACATGGTTTCTTGTTACGAGGTAGGTTGGGTGTTAAGTGGTGATACTTGAAAATTTTATACAGATTCCAGGTCGCTGATTTCCGTGTCCGAATCCCAACTTTCTGTATCTAGTGGATCTTCGATTGCAGGGTCGGTGAGGAGTTCTTGTTCCTCAGTGATGAACCTGGTTAATGAATCTAAATGTTGGATTCCTGGTGCCGTTGTTGGGGTGACTAAGAATCTTCTGATTCTTCTGATGATATCCGCTATTACCTCTCCCATTGCAGTAGACAAATAGTCAAGATCATCAAGGATGTCTTCCATGAGAATGCGAGGCCTTCCTGGTATTCTGATTCTTCGGCTAATTAACCAGATTTGTGCGCTACACTCCCGTATCTGTTTAGTGATCTCGTCCATCTGCTTGTATTCTTCCGGACATAGCAATCTTCCATGAGCACTTTTATAAACGTCACTGTTTCTGATGGCTAGACGTTGGTATGCAGGTGAATCCTTATTATAGGCAGGTAGATCATCAGCTGCGAATTGTAGGTCATGGTACTTGGGAAGATAGTTCTGGATGGCATTGCAGGGGAACTCTGTTGTTCCTGAAGGGTTCTTTTGGTGACGGTGATCAAGTCGAGGGGTGCGATAGTATTGTGTGACTAACGCCACAGTTTGGGTGAGTTTTCCTGGTGGGTTTGGTGCTCTAGGAGCGTGTTGGAAAGGGAGGTATTGTATGTGGGTATAGACGGTCTTTTCTTTAAGAGCTATAGTGTATCGAGAGAGTGTTGAGCAGTTCCGTTTTGTATAGTGGTAATTTTGTTTCAAGACGTGGTGGTTTCTGTATCGAGTCATGGTTCAGAGGTGTCGGCGTTGTTGGTATTCTGATAGGATATCAGTGGCGTTTGCAAGATTGCAAGCAGGTTCCCAAGAGTTATCATTCAATCCATAGCCTTTCCATTTAACCAGGTAATGGTAGCCTGCGCCTCATTTCCTGTGAGCTAGAATTGCCTCTACCTCGAATTCCTCTTGTCTGTTTACGAGATCAGGGGGTGGTTTCACATAGTTCGGCCCATGCGCAGTCGTTTCCCTGTATGGGGTAAAGAGTGACGTATGAAACACAGGGTGAATGTGCCATTGTTTTGGGAGTTTCAATTTGTATGTCACTGGTCCCATCACTTGTTCGATTTCGAAGGGTCCTTCTCGTTTTGGTGCTAGCTTTCTGGACTGATATGGTATGTGAAGATTTCTGTTCTCAAGCCATACTTTGGTACCCTTTTCAAACCGTATTGCTTTGTCCTTGCGTCATCTTGCCACTAATTGTCTTGCTAGTTCGTGTGCTGCTAGCGCCTCTTCTCTGGCTTTCCTTAGGAACTGAAGGCGTTCTTCTGCCACTGGTGTGGTCATTCGCGTAGTAGCTGTGGGAAGCGCAACAGGGTCCGTTCCATACATTAGTCTGAATGGAGAAGTTTTGATAGTGTCGTGATGTCAGTTATTGTGAGCAAACTCGGCTATTGGGAGAAGCGGTTTCCATAGATGCGGTTCATTGGAGCAGAACATTTGAAGGTAGACTTCTAATTCCTGGTTGACTTGTTCTGTTTCTCCATCAGTCTGAGGATGATAGGCTGTGCTCATTCTATGGTCAATTCCTAATGCTTTTCATATTTCCTGAAATACTTTTGCAGAGAACTGTGGTCCTCGATCTGAGATTAGAACGTCGGGTAGGCCAAACCGTTTGAAAATTTCGGAGACGTAAAGTTCCGCAGTGCCTAGTGCATCGATTGTCTTCTTGCAAGGTGTAAAAATCACCCCTTTTGTAAGACCATGGTCCACCGTGACCAGGATTGAGTCAAAGCCATTGGAGAGGGGTAAATCAGTGATGAAATCAAGGGTTACTTGCTGAAAGGGGCAGGTTGCTTTTGACAGAATTGGGTGAAGGGCTGGTACATTTGGGTGTGTGTTAATCTTCATCTGCTGACAGAGGGTGCATCCTTCTATCCATTCCCTGACATGTTTGAACATTCCAGGCCACCAGTAATCACGCTTAAGGAGTTCAAGTGTCTTTAATCGTCCAGGGTGACCTGATGATTGTGCCTCGTGCGTTTCTTTAATCAATTTGGTCCGTAGCCCGTCTTGGTCAGGGATGTAGGTCTTTCCGAGATAGTGAACAATGCCATTGGTGTAGGACCAATCTTGTATGTTTGATTTGATCAGTGGGGCGCGGTGCGTGGTTGATGGCGAGTTGCATAGTCCAAAGAACATTACTGTTGGTTCGTAGAGTCCTCGATTGGTAATAAAGGCTGCTTTCCATTCGTCTCCTTTCTTGATGCAAACATTGTTGTATCCCCATTGGAGGTCTAGTTTGGTGAAATATTTGGTGCCTCGTAATTTAGTCATGAGATCGGAAACAAGGGGAAGGGGATATGCATTTTTGACAGTCCATTCATTCAGGTATCGGTAATCCTGACAGGGTCGGAGTGCTCCACTTTCTTTCTTTGCTACAAAGAAGAATGGTGACGCCTGCGGTGATGTAGATGGTTTAATGTATCCCTTCTTGAGTTGTTCATCAATCCATTCGTCTAACAGTCCTTGTTCCTTGACTGATAAAGGGTAAAGTTTACTAGCTTTTGGGACAAAACCCTCCTTTGTGTTGATTGCATGATCCCACGGTCGGCTGGATGGGAAGCATTCTGATGCCTTCTTATCAAAGATGGTGCGCCATTGCTCATATTCTGTAGGTAGAGTGGTGGATGGTTCGTTTTTCTTTAGCCTATGCTCTAGTTCCTGTGATGCTGATGTTTTAACTCTAATCCAATAGTCATCCTCGCCCCACTGCTGGGAGTCAAGGGCTAGCTGCCAGATTGCTTTTGGTGATGTGTTCAGATCTCCAATTTTCAGAGATTTCTCTCGCCAGTTGATGATCAGGTTATTTTCTTCTAACAAGGGTATTCCTAAAATCATTTGTTGATCGCCTAGCTTAGTGATCCAGAACCAATTGATAAATTGCTGTCCTTCGATCATGTAGCATATCTTGGTTCGATGTGTGATCATTCCTTTCACATTTACTGTTCCATCTGCATTTCTGACTTTAATCGGTTTCTTAAGTCGTTCTTTCCTGAGCTCCTTCACTGCTCCTTCGTCTACAAAGTTTCCTTCTGCTCCACAATCAATTAGGGCAGATGTTCCAGCGGGTAAATCGGTCGATTTGATAGTTAATGAAATGCACTTGTCATTGTTGGATAATACTATTACAGAATCAAGTGCTAACTGTTCAGATCTCGATAATAAGGAAGGGCCAACCGCTGAGTGACGCTTCCTAACTAAAAACCCTCGTTTTCGAATTCGTTTAAGAGGGCATTCTTCTCTTCAGTAGACATTGCTGAAAAGATTGCTCTAATTTCCTTCGCTGGTTCGTCTTCTTCTTTCTGTTGTTCCTCAGTGACGGAATGGACAGCCTTATTCTGATAAGAAGACCTGGATGAAGATGCATCATTGTGTTTTGGGCAGTTCCTGGAGATGTGTCCCTGTGTTCCACATCTGAAACACTTGCCAGTCTTTCGGTATTCCTCCTTTTGGTCATCTGTCAATCAGCTAGGAGTCGTGGTATTTATAACTCTGATTGCTCCGGATCAATTGTTGTTTCGACTGAAACGTGTTCCAGATCCATCAGTGGTTCTCCTGTTCCCTTGTCCTGTCATGTCCCAGGCGTTATGGTGATCTTCAGCCTTATCATAGGCTTCTTGCATCGTCTTGATCTTCCTTTGGTCCTGTAAGATTGTTCTAGCAACTTCTAAGGGTAATCCTTTGATGAATGCCTGCAACTGAGCAGGTATTCCAGTGAGCCCAGAGGTTCCTATATCCATGCGAAATTTCCTGATGTATTCTGGGACTGAAACACTGTTTCCGACTCTTAATTTGGATAGATTGTTCAGGGCTCGAAGGGCACTGTTGACTTCTCCCCAGTCATTGATGAAACGTGTTTCAAATGCTTCATAGTTGCTCCATTTGAACATGGCTGTGGTACTGCCTCTGTTGTCATTCAATTCGCCTCGGATAATAGTTTTCCAGTCGTCTAGTTCTGGTCCCATGCATGCAAGCGCATATCTGACTTTCTTCTCATCCTTTCCTTCATAGTTCTGTTCATTGAGGGTAAAGTAATCCTCAAGCTGTCCTAAAAATGACCTTGCTTCGATTTGTTTGCCTGTAAAAGGTCGTATAGGCTGCGGTTTGATATCTCCTTTAGAGCTAGCACTGGTTTCAGACGCCATTCTTGGTTCAGGAGTGATCGGTGGTTCGGGGTTAATCAGTGGTTCAGGGGATGGTGTTCTGGTGATCGGTTTCGGTTCTGGAGTAGGGGTTCTACTCGGGGTTCTGGGTTTCAGAGATGGGGGTGGTCCTTGTTTTGAGTAATCTGTATCAAACGGGTTTTCCTCAAGCTTGGCTTGTTCAATTCGTAGTAATTCCTCCCACTCTGCTAAAAGGCTAGCTGTGATTCCGTGTCGGTCACTTCCACTAAAGAATTTCTTATAGAGGGTCCTTCCTGGTTTGTTTTCTGGTTCCTTAACAAGGTAGAGCGGTTCTCCTTGTACTTCACTACCCCAGTCTAGGTAGATTTGATTGGGTAAATCAAATTCAAAGGCTCCTGAGTAGAAGTCTCCTGAAAAATATTTGTCTGGGACTGGTTCGTTTCGTTTCCATCCTTCTGTAACAAAGTACCAAGTTCGTTGGTAGAGAAAAACTTCTCGTCGTCCAAGGTAGGTTTTCCCCTTATAGGTGACGGATCCGTTCGGGGGTCATTCCTGAGAGCTGCGGGTCTCAATGGTGTCGGCTAGGGATGATACCCTGAGCTGGTCCTGAGTTCCAACTTATGTTACAGTTGATGTCCACAACGTCGTTCAGCGTCCAAGTCTACAGCGACAAACAGAGTCTCAGTCTGTTCCCAATCACTGGACAAGGGTTCTAAGCACTAAGTCTGACGATGACAAAGGCTAGAGAGAGAGCGAGAAGAGCGGTTGAGGCATCGAGCAAAAGAGTGTTCAAGTTATGGATATGATTCGACTAAGTTGGAACTAAAGAACTACGGTACATGAGAGGGGTTTATATACGTTGAGAGAACAATAGAAACTAAAGGGGAAAGAGCATAGCTATCTAGAAAAGGAAAGGTGAAGGTAGCTATGAAAGGAGATAACGTCCAAGCATAACTATGGGTTTGTAGCAAGTGAATGTAGTCTGCTAACAAAAGGAAAGGAGAATTGTAACAGTAGTCATCCTCACCCCATTGCTGGGAGTCAAGGGCTAGCTGCCAGATTGCTTTTGGCGACGTGTCTAGATCTCCAATTTTCAGAGATTTCTCTCGCCAGTTAATGATCGGGTTATTTTCTTCTAACCAGGGTATTCCTAGAATCATTCGTTGATCGCCTAGCTTAGTGATCCAGAACCAATTGATAAACTGCTGTCCCTTGATCATGTAGCATATTTTGGTCCGATGTGTGATCATTCCTTTCACGTTTACTGTTCCATCTGCATTTCTGACTTTGATTGGTTTCTTAAGTCGTTCTTTCCTGAGCTCCTTCACTGCTCCTTCGTCTACAAAGTTTCCTTCTGCTCCACAATCGATTAGGGCAGATGTTCCAGCGGGTAAATCGGTCGATTTGATAGTTAACAAAATGTGCTTGTCATTGTTGGATAATACTATTACAGAATCAAGCGCTAACTGTTCAGATCTTGATAATAAGGAAGGGCCAACCGCTGAGTGACACTTCCTAACTAAAAACCCTTGTTTTCGAATTCGTTTAAGAGGGCATTCTTCTCTTCAGTAGACATTGCTGAAAAGATGGCTCTAATTTTCTTTGCTGGTTCGTCTTCTTCCTTCTGTTGTTCCTCAGTGACGGAACAGACTGCTTTATTCTGATAAGAAGACCTGGATGAAGACGCATCATTGTGTTTCGGGCAGTTCCTGGAGATGTGTCCCTGTGTTCCACATCTGAAACACTTGCCAGTCTTTCGGTATTCCTCCTTTTGATCATCTGTCAATCGGCTAGGAATCGAGGTATTTATAGCTCTGATTGTTCCGGATCGATTATTGTTTCGATTGAAACGTGTTCCAGATTGTTACGATATGGACTTTTTTCTGTATTTTTCGCTATTTTATTCAGAGGCCTACGGACGTATAACAAGACGCGAGCATACGGCGCGGGACCCCTATCCAGATATGGCAGGAGGATTATATAACCCAGGGTGGCTATACGATCAGGGCTATTAGGGGATATTGGGTGAAACGGCGTTCGCGGGAAGGGACCAGGAGTCTGGGTAAGTCTGGACAGGTCTGGGAGATGGGTCTAGGTCTTGTTGCTGTGCGTGCATAGCCTTAGCGGCTCCGACAACAGATAGCCTCATCTTATCGTTATAAGGTGACTATGGCCAATTGGCTACTGGCAATAAAACAGTATTAGACGAGAGCTTGGAGCACGCTGTAGTCGACCGGGCAGGGTCTTGCAGGCACCAGCACTAGTACTGTGTAAAAGGGGGCGGAACCCTCGAAGACAATCCACTTGTGTGCCGTGTATCAAGGAGATACAGTCTGAGAACACCAATTACGTATCGGATCTATCGATCTGAGCACGAGGACATCTCAGTGAAGACCCGGGCACCACACATCTGGGTCAATTGAAGGAATTAAATCGAACATTCGAGTGCGGGTGCGTTATTGACTGCATCGGACAGTGAACGTATTAGGAAGTACGTTTACGGAAGAAGAGGCAACATCCCTCTACTTGAGGCGTCATTGGAATCGCGGATCTAAAAAGATCAAAAACAATCGGAATGGCAGGGCTGTTCAATTACATATTGCCAAGGGCCGGCATGACCCTTGAAGAAATCGGGATCATCTTCTCGATTGGATGGGCGCAGGGGTGCGCAGCAAAGAAATTACCTGCTACAGTAACCAAGGAGGTTCGGACCGACAACCAACCTCGCGATGCACATGTCAGGGCTTGGCAGCGCTGGCAGAAGGAACAGAGACGTCTTCAAAAGGAAATGAAGCGTCAAGAGAAATTAGCGGCATGGCGTGCTGAAGAAGCGGCCATCAAGGAACAAGAGGACGCGTGGCAAGAATTGCTAAAACTACGTCACGAACAGCTATTACAGAAGCGTCAGTTCAAGGAACTTGAGCAGCAGATAGCCAGGGAAAAGAAAACCCTGGAGGATGTTCTAAATCAATTAGAACCTGGATTGGCCGTATGGGAGGCATTGTTCAATATGCAATCAAATATTAAACTGCTATTGATCAGTTTCAACACCTATACATTGAAACATGATGGTCTGGTTTTAACCACCAAGGAACGGAATCGGTTAATGCATGCCCTAAATGGGAATATAGAAGGAGCAGTAGAAATCCATCGTCGATACAGCAATTTTTTGGTTCATCCTGATATCCCCGGATATTGTCACCTCAGTATGATTAAAGTGCAGTATTGGAATCAATACAATTGGCCAGCCTATCCCCAAATATTTGAATTGGTGTCATGGGATCCCAGATTAAGGAATACCAGAGCACGGATCACCATCAGACCCACTCAAGGGGTTGATAATTGCTATCATGTGGAGCCTTGTCTGGATGGACTTCAAGCCTGGAGATATATGTTCTTTTTGGAACGAAAAGGATCAGGACATAAATGGCTGGGAGTATTTCGGTTTACAACTGATATGCTGGCACATATGTATAATGCATTAACTGGATGGCGGACCGCATGGGCTGAAGATACAGAACTACCTGCTCCTGCAGGCGGTACCCCAGCTCAAATAGCGGCTCAGGAAGATATCATCCAGAGACAACAAATGCAGCGGGAGGAAACCATTACAGCAATCGGACAGGTGGTGGCTGGAATAGTAAACGAGTATCGACAAGCCAATCCAATCCCACCACCCACACCTCTTACCAAAGCCGAGATGCCAGATTATTATGAAGGAGACCCCCGCATGGTAGATGGATGGCTGAGGCAGATGAGAACATACTTCACACTGGCTCGAGAAACTCAATTAGATCGAAAGATCTCCATCTGTTTGTACCGGATCCAAAAGGGAAAAGATAATCGAGCAGGAGATTGGGCAGGAGTGAAACTCAAAGCAGTTCAGGATGCAGACCAAGAATACCAAAATGAAATGGTTAATTCTGGGTGGCCAACTAACCTGTCCTGGGCCTCGCTAAATCAAGGTGTGATCGTAAATGACCATGAGATCCGACAACCGTTGAGAAATCAATTCCCTTTTACTTCATGGGAAGATTTTACAACACAGATGCATGAATTCTTCATGTCGACCGAAACTCGAGAAAAGGCGATGGATGCAATTCTTGCATTAAAACAAGGAAACACAATGATTGAAGATCATGTGGTCAGGTTCAATGCCTTGGTGCCATTGGTTGGATGGGACAATAGAGCATTGATCGCATTATTCAAACAAAATATCAACCCTGCATTAGGACGGGACTTGATCAGACATGGAAATCTAGGGGATGATGCAACCCTGAAGCAGATCCAGGATCGGGCGATAGAGCTTGCCTGAGCTTATCGTAAGGCAACGGAAGCGTATGGGCCGGATAGACAAAAAGGCGGTTACAAAGAAAAAACGGTTGTTATAGATAGCAAACCAAACCAGTTTCAATATAGTACACCGACAGCATCTAAAGACCCGAACGCTATGGACGTGGACAAAAGTAAGAAACCAGTTACCAGGAGTTGCTACAATTGCGGCAAAGAAGGACACTTTGCACGAGAATGCCCAGAACCTAAGAAACCCTGATGGAAGGATATGGGAAAGTGGGGAGCAAGAGAAACCAGGATAGAGGAGCTTACCGAGGAGCAATGGAAAGAACTCGGAAAGGAGAAGGGTTTTGGCGAAAGCCAGTAGGCGAGCGCTCAGCACTGCTGGCTGATAGAGTTTCGAAATCGAACAATGACTCCTGTGTAAACGTACAAGGATTGTTATATGAATATTCGTCTCATATTCATCGGATTCAAAACTTAAGTGTGAGCGCCAAACCCAGGATTAAACAATGGACCCCTGCATGGGTAATGAGAAGGATATGGCAACAAAGCGAAACTGTTGCTATAGATTGTTTGAAGGGATGGGTTCCTGAAAAACGTTTATCTGAAGTAACACCACACCTGTTAAAGGAACTGAACCAGCAATCAGAGTCAGAAGCCATGTGGAACTTGGCACAGCTATGACAACAAATTGTCAAAGCTTCAGGAAAACAAGAGATGAACCTTAAAGGAATCATAACCACTATGGATACAGGATCCACAATTCCTGTTACAGCTTTAGTTGACTCAGGATGCACAGGATCGTGTATCAATGATGAGTTTGTAGAAAGACACCGGATGAACAAGCGACGCCTCTTACGACCAGTGCCAGTCTATAATGCAGATGGAACCCGTAATACCATGGGGAATATCGAATACATGGTTCAGTTTAAACTACACATTGGAGATCATGAAGAAGTTATGGATTGTTGTGTCACAAGACTAGGGAAAACAGACTTATTTTTGGGTATGACTGGTTACAATTGCATAATCCCAGTATGAATTGGAAGAAGCATGAAGTAACTTTCAGCTGTTGTCTGGGAACTTGCTGGAATCAGTCCAGTGTAAACGAACCTGAGGAGGAGGTAGACGAAACCGAATCCTTAGAAGATGGGGAACGTCTACTTGCTGTACATGTAGGACCAGAGGAGTTGAAATTACGACCGCTCTCAACCGACATTGCAGCAAAAGAAGCGCTGGCTAGTAAAAAGCGATCGTTGGAAGAGACGGTACCAGGACATTATCTCAAATACAGAAAGGTGTTTGAGAAGGAAACGTTTGATGAATTACCACCAAGACGGCCATGGGATCATGCCATCAAGTTTATTCCAGGAGGACAGCCGACTGACTGTAAAGTATACCCGTTGAATAAAGAAGAATGGGAACAGTTGGATGAGTTCTTAGAAGAAAACTTGAAGTCTGGACGGATCAGACCAAGCACCTCTGAGCAGGCATCACCGTTCTTCTTTGTCAAAAAGAAGGATGGTAAATTGAGACCAGTACAGGACTATCGAAAATTGAATGACATCACGAGGAAGAACCGATATCCATTACCATTAATTGGTGAATTGATTGATCGCTTATCAAAAGCCAAGGTTTTCTCGAAAATGGATATCAGATGGGGTTATAATAACATTAGGATCAAAGAGGGTGATGAGTGGAAAGCGGCTTTCAAAACTCACCAAGGCCTGTTTGAACCCCTGGTCATGTTTTTTTGCCTTTGCAACTCTCCAGCAACATTTCAAACAATGATGAACAATATCTTCCGGCACAAAATTGCAGAAGGTTGGGTCATCATTTATATGGATGATATTCTGGTGTTTTCCCAATCACAGGACGCACACATGATGCATGTTAACCGCATCTTAGCGAAACTGGAAAATCACAAGTTATCATTGAAACCGGAGAAATGTTGGTTCGATCAACCTCAAATTGACTTCCTGGGACTAGTCATTAGTCAGGACTCCATTCAGATGGAGAAAGGCAAAGTACGGGCGGTGGTTGATTGGCTGATTCCTACATGTAAACGCGAACTCCAGCAGTTTTTAGGCTTCATTGACTTTTACCGGCACTTTGTCCAAGGATTTGCTAAAATGGCGAAACCTCTGACAGGTCTTACTGGAAAAGTTGAGTGGCAATGGACGGATCAGCAGACATTGGCCTTTCAGGGACTGAAAGACCTTGTGGCGAGGGAGGTAGTCCTCAAAATTCCTGACAATGATGGTCAATTTCGTGTTGAAGTAGACGCGTCTGACTTTGCAATTGGTGGAATTTTATCTCAGCAAAGCAAGGACGGCACATGGCAACCTGTGGCTTTCATTTACAAATCGTTAAATGAAGCGGAACGGAATTATGAGATTTATGACAAGGAAATGCTTGCAGTCATGCATGCGTTTTATGAATGGTCTCATTACCTGAAAGGTGCAAAGGACCAGATTGAGGTTTTAACGGATCATCAAAACCTCACGTATTTCCGAAAACCACAAAATCTGAATAGACGACAGGCATGATGGGTCATGGACTTGCAGGAGTTCAACTTTGTCATTAAACACCGGTCTGGGAAATCCAACTCAAAGGCGGATTTATTGTCAAGAAGAGCAGGACATGAAAAGGGACAAAATGACAATGAAGGGGTGGTACTCCTGAAGGATCATTTGTTTGTAAGGGTCTATGATGATGATCGGGCAATCGAAGACATCATCAAGGAGATCCAAAAGGTCTCGGCTCAGCAATGGGAAAATCAGGTTCGGCAAGGAATCGAACAGCAGGACCCAGACTTTAAAGTCGAAAAAGGAATAGTTGAGTGGAAGGGTCGAATTTACGTTCCAGCGGACGCGCGAATCAGGGGCGATCTGATTCAGATTCATCACTCCTGGGGGCATTCAGGGGTAGTCAAAACCGTGGAAAGTCTCACTCGCAATTTCTGGTGGCCACAAATGCGAAAGGACATTGAACGCTTTATACGAGGATGTGAAACGTGCCAGAGGGCAAAGCCGGATCGACAACCAAGAGCAGCACCATTAAACCCAAATGAGATCCCGGACGCACCATGGGAAGTCATCTCAGTCGATTTAATCGGACCGTTACTGGATTCCAAAGGAAATGACATGATCATGGTCGTAGTAGATCGGTTCACAAAAAAGGCGTACTTCCTTCCAACAACGTCGTCAATCATGTCTCAAGGAGTAGCGGTTCTGTTCCGAGACAACATCTTCAGGGAACATGGTTTACCAAGAAAGGTTATCAGTGATCAAGGACCGCAGTTTGTCTCGAAATTCATGGACAATTTGTATGGGATCTTGGGAATACAGGCCAATAGATCCACGGCTTATCACCCGCAAACCGATGGACAAACAGAACATGTCAACCAGGAAGTCAAAGAATTCTTGACAATGTTTGTCAACCATTGACAGGATAATTGGAGTGATTGGCTTGCAGTGGCTCAATTCTGCCATAACGACCGGATACACTCGTCTACTGGGTTTTCACCGTTTTTCATGAACTATGGAAGACATCCCAACAAGGGGATGAATCCACTGTATCAACCGAAAACCGTGGTCATGGAGGAACTAGTTAAAGAAATCGAGGATGTCCACACTAAAGCTAAAACCGCGCTGGAGGAAACCGCTGAAGCAATGAAAAAGCAGTGGGATGCTCACAGAACACCAGCACAAAATTACCAACCTGGTGACAAGGTGTACCTTAGTACTGAAAACCTGCCTACGCTTCGAGCAACTAAGAAGTTAGACGGCAAATTTGTGGGACCCTTGGAAGTGATTGAGAAAGTTGGCACATCTGCATACCGATTAAAAATCCCTGCTGCTTGGAAGATTTATAACGTCTTCAACGAAATACTCTTGAAACCTTACACTGCTCCGGAATTCCCCAATCAGATCGAAAAGATTGCCAAACGTAAAGAGGCACAGATGGTGGAGGAATCCGAGGACGACAAATACGAGGTTGAAAAAGTCATGGACAGCAGAGTCAGCGGACGAAACGGTGGCAGGTTGGAATACTTGGTCAAATGGAAAAACTATCCTGTGGAAGAATCAACATGGGAACCAGCAGAGAACCTGGCTAATGCTAAGAAAGAGGTTCAGAAGTTCCATAGGCAAAATCCAAGCGCACCCCGGCGACTGGCAATCACGGACTTACGGTTTAAAAATTGGCACAACTACACGGATACAAAGGCTCCCAAACGGTTGTTCGGTTGGGAAAATGGCAAATTTGAGCGTGACTACCTCAACAAACTAAAACGGAATTGGCAACGGTGGAAAGGCAACCGCAAACTCATTTACACTGAACCCGACACGGAAGGGGCGTTCTCAAGAGACCTTGAGCGCGGTGGGCCGGTTAAACCCACACTTGATTCCCCTAAGGCAAACCATCGCATGATATAGCGCCCGGCGCTGAAGCAATTTATGACCAACGCATGACTTCCCGGGACGTGAAGTCTTAAGGAGGAGGTCATGTTACGATATGGACTTTTTTCTGTATTTTTCGCTATTTTATTCAGAGGCCTATGGACGTATAACAAGATGCGAGCATACGGCGCGGGACCCCTATCCAGATATGGCAGGAGGATTATATAACCCAGGATGGCTATACGATCAGGGCTATTAGGGGATATTGGGTGAAACGGCGTTCGCGGGAAGGGACCGGGAGTCTGGGTAAGTCCGGACAGGTCTGGGAGATGGGTCTAGGTCTTGTTGCTGCGCGTGCATAGCATTAGTGGCTGCGCAGACTGTGCGCACAGACCAACGACTCAGGTATATAAAGAGTGCGTTCTGTAGGTAGGAGTCCTTAAGACTCTAGATTGTTTCCTCCTTGTAGGTCACAGACTATTGTGTCTATAGGCTTCGTCTCAATTCTATTTCATCTCTGAAGCTTGTGATTGTGTATAAGGATTAGTCCTAACACAGATCCATCATTGGTTCTCCTGTTCCCCTGTCCTGTCATATCCCAAGCGTTATGGTGATCCTCAGCCTTATCATAGGCTTCTTGCATCGTTTTGATCTTCCTTTGGTCCTGTAAGATTGTCCTAGCAAGTTCTAAGGGTAATCCTTTGACGAATGCCTGCAACTGAGCGGGTATTCCAGTGAGCCCAGAGGTTCCTATATCCATGCGAAATTTTCTGATGTATTCTGGGACTGAAACGCCATTTCCAACTCTTAATTTGGATAGATTGTTCAGGGCTCGAAGGGCGCTGTTGACTTCCCCCCAGTCATTGATGAAACATGTTTCAAATGCTTCATAGTTGCTCCATTTGAACGTGGCTGTGGTACTGCCTCTGTTGTCATTCAATTCGCCTCGGATAATAGTTTTCCAGTCGTCTAGTTCTGGTCCCATGCATGCAAGTGCATATCTGACTTTCTTCTCATCTTTTCCTTCATAGTTCTGTTCGTTGAGGGTGAAGTAGTCCTCAAGCTGTCCTAAAAATGACCTTGCTTCGATTCGTTTGCCTGTAAAGGGTCGTATAGGCTGCGGTTTGATATCTCCTTTAGAGCTAGCATTGGTTTCAGATGCCATTCTTGGTTCAGGAGTGATTGGTGGTTCGGGGTTAATTGGTGGTTCAGGGGATGGTGTTCTGGTGATCGGTTTCGGTTCTGGAGTAGGGGTTCTACTCGGGGTTCTGGGTTTCGGAGATGGGGGTGGTCCTTGTTTTGAGTAATCTGTATCAAACGGGTTTTCCTCAAGCTTGGCTTGTTCAATTCGTAGTAATTCCTCCCACTCTGCTAAAAGGCTAGCTGTGATTCCGTGTCGGTCGCTTCCACTAAAGAATTTCTTATAGAGGGTCCTTCCTGGTTTGTTTTCTGGTTCCTTAACAAGGTAGAGCGGTTCTCCTTGTACTTCACTACCCCAGTCTAGGTAGATTTGATTGGGTAAATCAAATTCAAAGGCTCCTGAGTAAAAGTCTCCTGAAAAATATTTGTCTGGGACTGGTTCGTTTCATTTCCGTCCTTCTGTAACAAAGTACCAAGTTCGTTGGTAGAGAAAACCTTCTTGTCGTCCAAGGTAGGTTTTCCCCTTATAGGTGACGGATCCGTTTGGGGGTCGTTCCTGAGAGCTGCGGGTCTCAATGGTGTCGGCTAGGGGTGATACCCTGAGCTGGTCCTGAGTTCCAACTTATGTTATGGTCGATGTCCACAACGTCATTCAGCGTCCAAGTCTACAGCGACAAACAGAGTCTCGGTCTGTTCCCAATCACTGGACAAGGGTTCTAGGCACTAAGTCTGACGATGATGAAGGCTAGAGAGAGAGTGAGGAGAGCGGTTGAGGCGACGAGCGAAAGAGCGTTCAAGTTATGGATAAGATTCAACTAAGTTGGAACTAAAGAACTACGGTACAAGAGAGGGATTTATATACGTTAAGAGAACAATAGAAACTAAAGGGGAAAGAGCATAGCTATCTAAGAAAGGAAAGGTGAAGGTAGCTATTAAAAGAGATGATGTCCAAGTGTAACTATGGGTTTGTAACAAGTAAATGTAGTCCGTTAAACAAAGGGAAAGAGAACTGTAACAGTTCCAGTGTTTCTGCACATATTAACATATCGTCCATGTAGATGATTAACCATCCTTCATTGATCATGTCTCTGAAGTATTTGTTCATCATAGTTTGAAAGGTTGATGGCAAATTGCATAACCCAAAGAACATAACTGTTGGTTCATAGAGCCCTCGATTGGTAATAAAGGCTGCTTTCCATTTGTCTCCCTTTTTGATGCAAACATTGTTGTATCCCCATCGAAGGTCTAGTTTGGTAAAATATTTGGCGCCTCGCAGTTTAGTCATCAGATCGGAAACAAGGGGAAGGGGATATGCATTTTTGATGGTCCATTCATTCAGGTATCAATAATCTTGACAGGGTCGGAGTGCTCCACTTTCCTTTTTTGCTATGAAGAAGAATGGTGATGCTTGTGGTGATGTCGATGGTTTAATATATCCTTTCTTGAGTTGCTTGTCAATCCACTCGTCCAACAGTCCTTGTTCTTTGACAGATAGAGGATAAAGTTTACTAGCTTTCAGGATAAAACCCTCCTTCATGTTGATTGCGTGATCCCATGGTTGACTAGATGGGAAGCATTCTGATGCCCTTTTGTCAAAGATAGTGCGCCATTGCTCATATTCTGTTGGTAGAATGGTAGACGGTTCGTCCTTCTTTAGCCTATGTTCTAGTTCCTGTGATGCCAATGTTTTTACTCTAATCCAATAATCATCTTCGCCCCATTGCTGGGAGTCAAGGGCTATCTGCCAGATTGCTTTCGGCGATGTGTCTAGATCTCCAATTTTCAGAGATTTTTCTCGCCAGTTGATAATTGGGTTATTCTCTTCTAACCAAGGTATTCCTAGGATCATTCATTAATTGCCTAGCTTAGTGATCCAGAACCAATTGATAAATTGTTGTCCCTCAATCATGTAGCCTATCTGGGTCCAGTGCGTGATCATTCCTTTTGCATTTACTGTTCCATCTGCGTTTCTGACTTTAATTGGTTTCTTGAGTCGTTCCTTCCTGAGCTCCTTCACTGCTCCTTCATCTACAAAGTTTCCTTCTGCTCCACAATCAATTAGGGCAGATGTTCCAGCGGGTAAATTGGTCAATTTGATAGTTAATGAAACGCGCTTGTCATTGTTTGATAATACTATTACAGAATCAAGTGCTAACTGTTCAGATCTCGATAATAAGGAAGGGCCAACCGCTGAGTGATGCTTCCTAACTAAAAACCCTCGTTTTCGAATTCGTTTAAGAGGGCATTCTTCTCTTCAGTAGACATTGCTGAAAAGATGGCTCTAATCTTCTTTGCAGGTTCATCTTCTTCCTTCTGTTGTTCCTCAGTGACAGAATGGACAGCCTTATTCTGGTAAGAAGACCTGGATGAAGATGTATCATTGCATTTCGGGCAGTTCCTGGAGATGTGTCCCTGTGTTCCACATCTGAAACACTTTCCGGTCTTTCAGTACCCTTCCTTCTGATCATCTGTCAATCGGCTAGGAGTCATGGTATTTATAGCTCTGATCATTCCGGATCGATTGTTGTTTCGATTGAAACATGTTCCAGATCCATCATTGGTTCTCCTGTTCCCTTGTCCTGTCATATCCCAGGTGTTATGGTGATCTTCAGCCTTATCATAGGCTTCTTGCATCGTTTTGATCTTCCTTTGGTCCTGTAAGATTGTCCTAGCAAGTTCTAATGGTAATCCTTTGACAAATGCCTGTAACTGAGCAGGTATTCCTGTGAGCCCAGAGGTTCCTATGTCCATGCAAAATTTCCTGATATATTCTGGGACTGAAACGCCGTTTCCAACTCTCAATTTGGACAGATTATTCAGGGCCCAAAGGGCGCTGTTGACTTCTCCCCAGTCATTGATGAAACGTGTTTCGAATGCTTCATAGTTGTTCCATTTGAATGCAGCTGTGGTGCTGCCTCTGTTGTCATTCAATTCGCCTCAGATGATGGTTTTCCAATCGTCTAGTTCTGGTCCCATGCATGCAAGCGCATACCTGACTTTCTTTTCATCTTTTCCTTCATAGTTTTATTCATTGAGGGTAAAGTAATCCTCAAGCTGTCCTAGAAACAACCTTGCTTTGATTCATTTACCCGTAAAAGGTTGTATAGGCTGCGGTTTGATATCTCCTTTGGAGTTAGCATTGGTTTCAGATGCCATTCTGGGTTCAGGAGTAATTGGTGGTTCAGGGTTGATCAGTGGTTCAGGGGTTGGTGTTCTGGTGATTGGTTTCGGTTCTGGAGTAGAAGTTCTACTCGGGGTTCTTGGTTTTGGAGATGGGGGTGGTCCTCATTTTGAGTAATCTGTATCAAATGGATTTTCCTCAAGCTTGGCTTGTTCAATTCGTAATAATTCCTCCCACTTGTCATGACCAACTGAAAACTTCATTTTCACTAAGTGATTTTATATTCATTTTTCTCTTTATTATATAACACTGGCTGACTAAGCAGGCGCCTATCAGTCAGCGCTTAGATAACAGATAGGGATTAGATAAGATTAGATAGCGGATCATGGCAAGGATGAGTCAATGTCTGGACTCATTGCACAGCAATGCGCAGCGCCTCACCGTTACCTCATGTAGTGTACGCACAGACCATGTACTTAGGTATATAAGGAGTGCAACTAGCACCCAGAGTCCTCAGCCGAGTTCTCTCGGGTTTTGTCCCTTCTTCACTCCTCCTCCTCTACAGTCTACTGAGTGGGGCCCTGAGTCGTCTCGATGAAGGGTTCCTGATAGTAGAACTTGGCTAGTCACTCTCACCGCCCCACTCAATTCTCACACCCGGACCACAGGGTTAAGTGGACAGGGATCAGGGGGATCTTCACACAGTCATACACTGACTTTAAAATTGCAGTATTAGTTGCCGGACACTATAAAACTGTGCACCTGTGGCCCTGCCTCGTGGCCCTCGACTTACTTGGCACTACGTTCCCAGTCTACGCAAACCGAAGGACCTAACCCAGTCGATAGGGTTACCTGTGCACAGGACACCAGTGCCGGAACTATCACATGATACGTGATACGCATCTAGGGACCAGCCTCGCCAGCCCCCTAGCACGTTAAATTGCCCTGGCCTAGGCCCCTTAAGGCTATACAGTAGAATACGTAATTACCCTTTCCTTACACCTTGGAAGTAGCCGGCGCTTGCTCACGCACTTCTGAGAGAGGACCGCACCCGTAGGGTGTAGTGTCAGCAGGACAACCATTTGGCCCCTGCTTAGATAAAATTTGTTCTACCCAAACAGGTGACAGGCCAAGACCTCCCTCACCTTAGAAGAAGATACGATTACATGCTTATCTACTCCATTCAAATAAATCTTTTTCATCCATCATGTCTCAATCACAGAGTCTGGTGGCACGCCTACATCAGCGTTTGCAAACAAACGCAAACATCATTCAAGCCCTGCAAACACAAATCCATCAACTGCAGGCAAACCAAGCAGCTGTCACAGCTGTAACACACCCAACACCCATAGTTCGCATACTGCCTGGGACGGTATTCAATATTCCCATGCCAGATGACGAAGATGAAGAGAGTCTTGTCGCACCGCCACCTGTTTTCTCAGGTCAGATGACTGAGGTAAACAGATTCATTAATGGTTGCCGGATATATTTGCATTTTCAAATGGCAAATACTACGGAAAAGGAAAGGATTTGCACAATCCTATCTTACATGTCAAAAGGATTGGCAGTAGATTGGCATGATAATCTACTTGAAGCAATGGCAGACAATGATAACACGGTTCCACAAACGGTGGAAGCCCTTTATAGGAGGATAAAGGAAGAATTTGGAGATACAGATGAACAGTCATCTAAGATCTCGGAACTTCGCCTAATGGAGCAGGGATCAAGTACATGTGAGGAGCATGTACAGAAGTTTAAAACAGTAGCACAAGGCACTGGCTACTTTGGAAGAGCATTGATCGAGGAATTCAAGCGCAGCTTGAATAATAGCTTATGACAAAGAATTATGGAGTCAGAGACTGTTCCAAATTCGGTAGAAGAATGGTACCAGCGCGCAGTCAAGCTAGATCGACAATGGAGGCAAGCAAGAGCTGAGGAGCAGTACTACTCCTCCTGGACCAGTAACTCCGCTAAGAGGAGCGAAGGAGCATCCAAAGGCCCAAATTCAGCAAGAACGGTAGTCCCTGGCCAGCCCAAACCCAGATTGGATCTCAGATCTGAATCAGTGCGTCAGGGGCAATTGGGAGCTGGAGCCTCCAGGAGTTTCAGTAATACAGCAACTTGGCCCGAACGGATGGATCAAATGCAACAATTACCAATCAGATGTTACAAGTGTGGAAAACTAGGTCATATCTTACGCAACTGCAGATCAAAACTCGACATCAGAACCATGATGTACGAGCAGATGAAAGTGTTCTTTGCAAATGGACAACAAGCAAAGACCAAAGTATCAGTGAGTCCTGTGTTAGACTCTAGGAACCGGTTCTTGGTACTTGATTCAGACATTACAGTAGGAAAGGATGTCTCAGAGAAATCCAAGACATCTCCACAAGGGGCAATCTCAAAGGAGAAACACTGTGATATAGCGCCCAGCGCTGAAAGTGTCTCTTCCCACAAGCACGGCAGAGCAGTTAAATCTGTGCTTAATTCTCCTTCTATGTTTTCTACTCCGAAGAAAAGTAAGGAAGTACAGAAGCAATGTGATATAGCGCCTCACACTGAAGTTGTAACTGTACAACCACAAGAATCAAAGAGAGATCTACATCTGGTCTGAACAATTGGCCAGAAGGATGAAATTTTTATGGAGATTGGGTTGGAGACATTGGACACTCACGAGCAAACGCAGCAGAAGGCTTTGCTAGACTCCGGTGCTACTGGATTGTTTATGAATGCCAAATATGCAAAGGAAAAGGGGTTCAGACTTATCCCTTTGACATGTCCCATTCAAGTACGGAATGTGGATGGAACAAATAATGAAGGTGGAATGATCACACACAAGGTTGATCTTCTGCTTTCCTTTAAAGGTCATAAGGAACAAGCTACCTTCGAGATTTGCGAGTTAGGCAAAACAAATGTAATCATTGGATCTACATGGTTATGAAAGCACAATCCAGAGATCAATTGGGAAACTGGACAAGTAAAGTTAACTCGATGCCCACGGTCATGTGGACATAGGCAAAGGGAGTGGACCAAACGTCGGGAAAAGAAAGTGCGCACAGCAGAACATTGGCAGGTGCTGCAATATTTGTGGGAACAGGAGAAGGAATTGGATTTCGCTCATTGGCTTCAGGAAAAAGAAGAGGAAGAGCAGAACCTCACATATTTGGAACAGATGAAACATCCAAGGGAATACAAATATGGGGATAAATACCCATTTTTACCTTTGTTTCCATCAGGATCTGCTGGACCAAAAGCAGGGTCATCCTTACGTGTGCAGGAACTAGCTAAGATAACTGCTAGTGAGATGGTACCCAAACAATACCATCAATATCTCCAAATCTTTGAAAAGGAAGCTTCTGAGAGGATGCCAGTGCAGAAGCCATGGGATCATGCGATCGATACCAAGCCTGGGTATCAACCAAGAAAGGCCAAAGCATATCCCTTATCTCCTGACGAGTTGCAGGAAGTACGTAACTTTGTTGATGATCAATTGGGCAAAGGTTACATACATCCCTCAAAGTCACCACAAACATCACTGGTGTTCTTTGTGAGCAAAAAGGATGGGAAAAAGAGGATGGTACAAGATTATCGGTACCTTAATGAGTGGACAGTTAAGAATAACTATCCCTTACCGTTAATCTCAGAGTTGGTTGATCATGCAGGAAGTGCAAAGTACTTCACGAAGTTGGATCTTCAATGGGGGTACAATAATGTATGGATCAAAGAAGGTGATGAATGGAAGGCTGCATTTACAACACCCAAAGGTTCTTTTGAACCAATTGTAATGTTTTTTGGGCTGACCAATTCACCGGCCACTTTCCAAATGATGATGAACGATATTTTCCGAGATATGATTAATCAAGGAAAAGTAATAATCTACATTGATGATATCCTCATCTTTACCAAGACAATGGAGGAGCATGATAGGATTGTTCTGGAAGTTCTCAAAAAATTGGAAGAGAATGATTTGTATGTTAAACCAGAGAAGTGCACATGGTGCGTGGAGGAGGTAGAATTCCTAGGTGTAATCATTGGCGCCAAAGGAATTCAAATGGATACCAGAAAGGTGGATGCCATTGTTCAATGGCCAATACCGACATGTGTCAA
This sequence comes from Amanita rimosa, assembly GCA_023014395.1. Taxonomy (NCBI): domain Eukaryota; kingdom Fungi; phylum Basidiomycota; class Agaricomycetes; order Agaricales; family Amanitaceae; genus Amanita; species Amanita rimosa. The sequence continues at coordinate 41,454 of JAEBUO010000104.1, read as the reverse complement.
AGATGTGCAGAGGTTCTTAGGATTGGCAAACTATTATCGACGGTTTGTCCAAGACTTTGCAAAATTGGCATGGCCATTGCATGACCTGGTACGAAAAGATAAAGCATGGGAGTGGGCAGAGGCCCAAGATAATGCATTTAAAACTCTCAAAAAGATTTTTACGGAACAGCTGTTGTTGGTGGCACCGGACTCAGATCAAAAGTTCCACATTGAGTCTGATGCATCAGATTATGCCACGGGAGGAGTTCTCTCTATGCAATGTGACGATGAGAAATGGCGACCAGTTGCCTACCTATCCAAATCCCTTAATGATACTGAACAAAATTATGATGTTCATGATAAAGAGATGTTGGGGATTATGCGCTGCCTTGAAACCTGGCAGCATTATTTGGAAGGTGCAAAAGAGACATTTGAGATTTGGACGGATCACAAGAACCTCGAGTATTTCATGGGTGCCAAGAAGCTTAATCGGCGCCAAGCTCGATGGTCTCTGTATCTCAGTTGCTTTAATTTTGTGTTGTTGCATAAAGCGGGGAGTTCCATGGGAAAGGCTGATTCTCTGTCCAGGAGGCCCGATCACAAAATGGGGGTGGATGATGATAATAAAAACGTCACCCTCTTGAAGCCTGACTTTTTCAAAATTGCTGCCTTACAGCATGGTCATGTGCTCATTGATAGTTCAGAAAAAGCATTACTGAACAAAATCAGAAAGTCGGAAGCACGAGATGAACAAGTAGTAAAAGCAGTAGAAGCAATGAAGAAAGCAGGTGTGAAAACGCTGAATAGCAGAGAATGGCAGTGGGAGCAAGGACTGATCCTCTGGCAAGGAAAAGTCTATGTCCCAAAAGATGACAGTTTACGGATGGAGATAGTCCGTTTACACCACGATACACCCATTGCAGGACATGGAGGACAATGGAAGACGATTGAACTCGTCACAAGGAATTATTGGTGGCCTGGAATCACCAAATATATCAAAAAATATGTTAGTGGATGTGATAAGTGCCAGTGGAACAAGAATTTCCCTGAGCCTCCAGCTGGAAAGCTAATGCCAAATTCAGCACCAGCAAGGCCTTGGACGTACATTTCTGCAGACTTTATTACAAAATTACCAGAATCACATGGTCACAATGCGATTTTAGTGGTTTGTGATAGAATGTCCAAAATGGCACATTTCATACCTACGTCAGAGGAAACATCAGCACAAGGGTTGGCAAGCTTGTTCAGGGATTACATTTGGAAATTACATGGACTCCCTGAATCCATTATTTCGGACAGAGGTCCACAATTTGCAGTGCAAATGATGAAGGAGTTAAATCAGATGCTGGGAATTTCAACAGACCTGTCCACTGCATTCCATCTGCAAACTGATGGACAAACAGAAAGAATGAATCGGGACTTGGAACAGTTCCTGAGAATATTTGTAGACCATAGACAAGAAGATTGGTCTGGGTGGCTGTCTATTGCTGAATTCAGCTACAATAACAAGATACAGGCATCTATGAAGCAGACACCGTTTTTCGTAAATTACGGAAAACATCCACGAATGGGAATAGAGCCCAGACGAGAAGGGAGTCATCCAGCAGCAGAGGAATTTGCTCACAAAATGAAGGAAATACACAAGGAAACCCAAGCTGCTCTCTGTAAATTGCAGGATGAGATGAAGTTGTATGCAGATCGACATCAGTCAGACATTCCTGAATATAAAGTTGGTGATAAAGTATGGTTGTCAGCCAAGGATCTACGGTTGACAGACCAACCAACCAGGAAATTGGCAGAACGATGGATTGGTCCGTACCCAATCAAGAAAATCATTTTGTCAAATGCAGTGGAATTAGACCTTCCTTTCTCACAACATATACACCCAGTTGTGAATGTGTCTAGAATACGTCCTTGGAAACGACCAATGAGAGGACAAAAGGCTCAACCACCTCCTCCAATAGAGATTGAAGGAGAAAAGGAGTATGAAGTTGAAGAAGTATTGGATGTACGATTAAAAAGAAATAAGCTGGAATATCTGGTCAGGTAGAAAGAATACACCGCAGAACATAATTCTTGGGAACCAAAGGACAATTTGAAAAATGCAAAAAAGAAAATAAAACATTTTTATGACAAAAACCCAGGAGGAATCAGAAGGCTTGACAAGGCCACCTTTGATGGTTTAGCTTTCAAAACCTATGAAAACTTCACTGAATCCTTGGACAAAGCTGTGTCCAGAATCGATATCAATGCAGTAGCACCAGCTGCAGAATGGGAATGGAATTGGCAAAAGTGGAAAGGCAAGAAAGGCCTGGAAACCTTGGCAACAGAACCTGGAGAAGAGAAAGGACCATGTACTTGTAACATGTGTCTTCGACAACAGTTGCATGATATAGCGCAATGCGCTGAAACAACTACTCAGAAACTCCAAGCCAAGTATGATCTAGAAACACCGCCGTCATGGCCATTGTCACCCATTATTGAAGAAGTAGAGGATGACAATTCATCATCCATGATAGAGCGCAATGCGCTGAAAGATGATGATGAAGTTTAAATTTGTCTAGGAAGCCAAATTCTAAAAAGGGGGTACTGTCATGACTGTTACGGTCGATGTCCACAACGTCGTTCAGCGTCCAAGTCTACAGCGACAAACAGAGTCTCGGTCTGTTCCCAATCACTGGACAAGGATTCTAGGCACTAAGTCTGATGATGACAAAGGCTAGAGAGAGAGCGAGGAGAGCTGTTGAGGCGACGAGCGAAAGAGCGTTCAAGTTATGGATAAGATTCGACTAAGTTGGAACTAAAGAGCTACGGTACATGAGAGGGGTTTATATACGTTTAAAGAACAATAGAAGCTAAAGGGGAAAGAGCATAGCTATCTAGAAAAGGAAAGGTGAAGGTAGCTATGAAAGGAGATAACGTCCAAGCGTAACTATGAGTTTATAACAAGTAAATGTAGTCCGTTTAACAAAGGGAAAAGAGAACTGTAACATTACCCCCTTTGTATGCGAGAAGTCACCGACTTCTACCAGCCAGAAGTTGTCCAACCATGATCCGTCCTAGACTCGGCCCATTTGACAGCATTGTCTAGTTCTTTTGTCGACGTCTCCACCTTCCACTTGAGAGCTTCGGCAGCTCTATGCAGATTTTGTGCGTTTTGTAAGAAGGAGTCGTGTTCCTCGTAGGTCATCTCGTGTGGGTCGATGCTAAGAGTGAGGGAGGCGAGGTTATTGGTGGCAGAGGATAGGTTGGTTATAGAACAGGTGGCGGCGGCGAGGGCATCCGTGACGACGGTGAGCGTGGTATTTCGTTTAACAAATTGGGCAAAGTGAGGAAGATGGTGGTCGTCAGGATGTACCTGGGGGAGCAAGGCGGCGGGGTGGATGTGTAAATCGTCGTCCTCGAAGTGGACGACAGTGGTATTTTCGATGAAGACCTCTAGTGGGAGGTCTGGGATGGCGAGGAAAGGTGAGAAGGTGGCGGCGGTTTTGTCAATGCGCCAATGAGTGCAGGAGAGGAGAGCCAGGGTGATGAAGTAGGCGGCGAGGGCGAAGAAAGTGAACATGGTTTTTTTGATGCGGGTTTTGGCGTTAGGTGGTGATACTTGAAGAATTTATTCATATTCCAGATCACTGATTTCCATGTCGGAGTCTGAACTTTCTATGTCTAGTGGATCTTCGATTGCAGGATCAGTAAGGAGTTCTCGTTCTTCTATGATGAACCTGGTTAATGAATCTAAGTGTTGAATTCCTGGTGTCGTTGTTGGGGTGACTAGGAATCTTCTGGTTCTCCTGATGATGTCCGCTATTACTTCTCCCAGTGCAATAGACAAATATTGAAGCTCATCCTGGATGTCTTCTATGAGAATGCAAGATCTTCCTGGTATTCTGATTCTTCGCTCGATTAACCAGATTTGTGCGCTACACTCTTGTATCTGTTTAGTGATCTCGTCCATCTGTTTATATTCTTCTGGACATAACAGTCTTCCATGAGCGCTTTCATAAACGTTACTGCTTCTGATGGCTAGAAGTTGGTAGGCAGGTGGATCCTTATTATAGGCAGGTAGATTGTCGGTTGAGAATCGTAGGTCATGATACTTGGGAAGATAGTTCTGGATGGCATTGCAGGGGAATTCTGTTGTTCCTGAAGGGTTCTTTTGGAGACGGTGATCAAGTCGAGGGGTGCAGTAGTATCGTGTGACCAATGCCACGGTTTGGGTGAGTTTTCCTGATGGGTTCGGTGCTCTAGGAGCGTGTAGGAAGGGGAGGTATTGTATACGGGTGTAGACGGTCTTTTCTTTAAGAGCTATAGTGTATCGAGAGAGTGTTGAACAGTTCCGTTTTGTATAGTAGTAATTCTGTTTCAAGACGTGGCGGTTTCTGTATCGAGTCATGGTTCAGAGGTGTCGGCGTTGTTGGTATTCTGATAGGATGTCAGTGGTGTTTGCAAGATTGCGAGCAGGTTCCCAAGAGTTATTGTTCGATCCGTAGCCTTTCCATTTAACTAGGTAATGGTAACATGCGCCTCGCTTCCTGTGAGCTAGAATTGCCTCTACCTCGAATTCCTCTAGTCCATTTACGAGATCAGGGGGTGGTTTCACATAGTTCAGCCCATGCGCAGTCGTTTTCCTGTATGGGGTAAGGAGTGACGTATGAAACACAGGGTGAATGCGCCATTGTTTTGGGAGTTTCAATTTGTAAGTCACTGGTCCCATCACTTGTTCAATTTCAAAGGGTCCTTCTCGTTTTGGTGCTAGCTTTCTGGACTGATATGGTATGTGAAGATTTCGGTTCTCAAGCCATACTTTGGTGCCCTTTTCAAATCGCGTTGCTTTGTCCTTGCGTCGTCTTGCCACTAGTTGTCTTGCTAGTTCATGTGCTGCTAGTGCTTCTTCTCTGGCTTTCCTTAGGAACTGAAGGCGTTCCTCTGCTGCTGGTGTAGTCATTCGTGTTGTAGCTGTGGGAAGCGCAACAGGGTCCGTCCCATACATTAATCTGAATGGGGAAGTTTTGATTGTGTCATGATGTCGGTTATTGTGAGCAAACTCGGCTATTGGGAGAAGCGGTTTCCATAGATGCGGTTCATTGGAGCAAAACATTCGAAGGTAGACTTCCAGTTCCTGGTTGACTCGTTCTGTTTCTCTGTTGGTTTGGGGATGATAGGCTGTGCTCATTCTATGGTCAATTCCTAGTGCTTTTCGTATTTCCTGAAATACTTTTGCAGAGAACTGTGGTCCTTGATCTGAGATCAAAATGTCAGGTAGGCCAAACTGTTTGAAAATTTCAGAGACGTAAAGTTCCGCAGTGCCTAGAGCATTGATTGTCTTCTTGCAAGGTGTGAAAATTACCCCATTTGTAAGACCATGGTCCACCGTGACCAGGATTGAGTCAAAGCCATCGGAAAGGGGTAGATCAGTGATGAAATCAAGGGTTACTTGCTGAAAGGGGCAGGTTGCTTTTGACGGAATTGGGTGAAGGGCTGGTACATTTGGGTGTGTGTTAATCTTCATCTGTTGACAGAGGGCGCATCCTTCTATCCATTCCCTGACATGTTTGAACATTCCGGGCCACCAGTAGTCACGCTTAAGGAGTTCAAGGGTCTTTAGTCGTCCAGGGTGACCTGATGATTGTGCCTCGTGCATTTCTTTAATCAATTTGGTCCGTAGCCCATCTTGGTCAGGGATGTAGGTCTTTCTGAGATAGTGAACAATGCCATTGGTGTAAGACCAATCTTGTATGTTCGATTTGATCGGTGGGGCACGGTGCATGGTGATAACCTCGATTAGAATACGTCTGAAATCGTCTTTTGACATTGCTTTCTGAATTTCTGTGACTAGATCTTCTGCGATAAGGCGAATAAAACGATCCTCTGGTAGGACTACAATGTCTTCTTGTAATTCACTGTTTCCCATATGATCAGGGCGTCGGGATAGGGCATCCGCTTCAAACATTTTTGTGCCAGGGACGTGCTCAATGCATAGGTCAAATTCTGATAATAGGGATGACCATCTGGCTTGTCTGGGCGTTAAGCGTTGGGCGGTTCGATAGTAGGATAGATTCTTGTGATCACAGTGAACTATGATGGTGTGAGGTGATCCGTGTAGTAAATGTCGCCAGGTCATCAATCCTTTGATAATTGCCAAGAGTTCTCGATCGTAGATCTGGTAATTCTGTTCTGTTTGTGTTAATGCGTGTGAGATAAATCTGCAGGGATGTAGAGATCCTGTTTCATCTGCTTGTTTTAAGACTGCTCCTATTGCCTTATTCGATGCATTGGTTTGAAGAATAAAGGGTCTAGTAGGATCTGGCATTAATAATACTGGCATAGATGCAAATTGTTTCTTCAGTATTTCAAATGCGTTGTTCTGTTCAGTGGTCCAGTCAAATGGTTCTGTTTTCTTAGTGAGGTCGGTAAGTGGTTTAGCGATGGCAGCAAAATTTCCAATGAAATGTTGGTAAAAGTTCCCAAATCCAAGGAATGATCGGACTTGTTTGACTGTGGTAGGGACTGGCCAATCGGCAATCCCTGCTAACTTTATTGGGTCCATCTGAATGCGTCCAGGGGTGATGATCATTCCTAGGAATTCGACTTCCTGCGTGGCGAACTTGCATTTCTCAAGTTTCAGGAATAGATCGTTATCTTGTAACTGTTGTAAAATTTGTTTTGTCTGCTCCTCCAGCTGTTCTAGTGTTTCCGCACAGATTAACATGTCATCCATGTAAATGATCAGCCATCCTTCATTGATCATGTCCCTAAAGTACTCGTTCATCATAGTTTGAAAGGTTGACGGCGAGTTACATAATCCAAAGAACATTACTGTTGGTTCATAGAGCCCTCAATTAGTAATAAAGGCTGCTTTCCATTCGTCTCCCTTCTTGATGTGAACATTGTTGTATCCCCATCGGAGGTCTAGTTTGGTGAAATACTTGGCACCTCGTAATTTAGTCATGAGATCAGAAACAAGGGGAAGGGGATATGCGTTTTTGACGGTCCATTCATTCAGGTATCGGTAATCCTGACAGGGTCGGAGTGCTCCACTTTCTTTCTTTGCTACAAAGAAGAATGGTGACACCTGTAATGATGTAGATGGTTTAATATATCCAAAGATGGTGCGCCATTGCTCATATTCTGTAGGTAGAGTGGTGGATGGTTCGTCTTTCTTTAACCTATGCTCTAGTTCCTGTGATGCCGATGTTTTAACTCTAATCCAATAGTCATCCTCGCCCCATTGCTGGGAGTCAAGGGCTAGCTGCCAGATTGCTTTTGGCGACGTGTCCAGGTCTCCAATTTTCAGAGATTTCTCTCGCCAGTTGATGGAAAATTTTGCATGGATATAGGAACCTCTGGGCTCACTGGAATACCTGCTCAGTTGCAGGCATTCGTCAAAGGATTACCCTTAGAACTTGCTAGGATAATCTTACAGGACCAAAGGAAGATCAAAACGATGCAAGAAGCCTATGATAAGGCTGAGGATCACCATAACACTTGGGATATGACAGGACAGGGGAACAGGAGAACCAATGAGGGACCTGGAACACATTTCAATCGAAACAATAATCGATCTGGAACAATCAGAGCTATAAATACCTTGATTCCTAGCCGATTGACAGATGATCAAAAGGAGGAATACCGAAAGACTGGCAAGTGTTTCAGATGTGGAACACAGGGACACATTTCCAGGAACTGCCCGAAACGCAATGATGTGTCTTCATCCAGGTCTTCTTATCAGAATAAAGCAGTCCGTTCCGTCACTGAGGAACAACAGAAGGAAGAAGACGAACCAGCAAAGAAAATTAGAGCCATCTTTTCAGCAATGTCTACTGAAGAAAAGAACGCCCTCTTAAACGAATTCAAAAATGAGGGTTTTTAGTTAGGAAGTGTCACTCAGTGGTTGGCCCTTCCTTATTATCGAGATCTGAACAGTTAGCGCTTGATTCTGTAATAGTATTATCCAACAATGACAAGCGCATTTCGTTAACTATCAAATCGACCAATTTACCCGCTGGAACATCTGCCCTAATTGATTGTGGAGCAGAAGGAAACTTTGTAGACGAAGGAGCAGTAAAGGAGCTCAGGAAAGAACGACTTAAGAAACCAATCAAAGTCAGAAATGCAGATGGAACAGTAAATGTGAAAGGAATGATCACACATCAAACCAAAATATGCTATATGATCGAGGGGCAGCAGTTTATCAATTGGTTCTGGATCACTAAGCTAGGCGATCAACGAATGATTTTAGGAATACCCTGGTTAGAAGAAAATAACCCGATCATCAACTGGCGAGAGAAATCTCTGAAAATTGGAGACCTGGACACGTCGCCAAAAGCAATCTGGCAGCTAGCCCTTGACTCCCAGCAATGGGGCGAAGAGGACTATTGGATTAGAGTTAAAACATCAGCATCACAGGAACTAGAGCATAGGTTAAAGAAAGACGAACCATCCACCACTCTACCTACAGAATATGAGCAATGGCGCACCATCTTTGACAAGAAAGCATCAGAACGCTTCCCATCCAGTTGACCATGGGATCACACAATCAACACAAAGGAGGGTTTTGTCCCAAAAGCTAGTAAACTTTACCCTCTATCGATCAAGGAACAAGGACTGTTAGACGAATGGATTGATGAACAACTCAAGAAAGGATACATTAAACCATCTACATCACCGCAGGCGTCACCATTCTTCTTTGTAGCAAAGAAAGAAAGTGGAGCACTCCGACCCTGTCAGGATTACCGATACCTGAATGAATGGACTGTCAAAAACGCATATCCCCTTCCCCTTGTTTCTGATCTCATGACTAAATTATGAGGTGCCAAGTATTTCACCAAACTAGACCTCCGATGGGGATACAACAATGTTTGCATCAAGAAGGGAGACGAATGGAAAGCAGCCTTTATTACCAATCGAGGGCTCTACAAACCAACAGTAATGTTCTTTGGATTATGCAACTCGCCGTCAACCTTTCAAACTATGATGAACAAATACTTTAGGGACATGATCAATGAAGGGTGGCTGATCATTTACATGGATGACATGTTAATCTGTGCGGAAACACTAGAACAGCTGGAGGAATGGACAAAACGAATTTTACAACGGTTACAAGATAACGATCTATTCCTGAAACTTGAGAAATGCAAGTTCGCCACGCAGGAAGTCGAATTCCTAGGAATGATCATCACCCCTGGACGCATTCAGATGGACCCAATAAAGTTAGCAGGGATTGCCGATTGGCCAGTCCCTACCACAGTCAAACAAGTCCGATCATTCCTTGGATTTGGGAACTTTTACCAACATTTCATTGGAAATTTTGCTGCCATCACTAAACCACTTACCGACCTCACTAAGAAAACAGAACCATTTGACTGGACCACTGAACAGAACAACGCATTTGAAATACTGAAGAAACAATTTGCATCTATGCCAGTATTATTAATGCCAGATCCTACTAGACCCTTTATCCTTCAAACCAATGCATCGAATAAGGCAATAGGAGCAGTCTTAAAACAAGCAGATGAAACAGGATCTCTACATCCCTGCAGATTTATCTCACACGCATTAACACAAACAGAACAGAATTACCAGATCTACGATCGAGAACTCTTGGCAATTATCAAAGGATTGATGACCTGGCGACATTTACTACACGGATCACCTCACACCATCATAGTTCACTGTGATCACAAGAATCTATCCTACTATCGAACCGCCCAACGCTTAACGCCCAGACAAGCCAGATGGTCATCCCTATTATCAGAATTTGACCTATGCATTGAGCACGTCCCTGGCACAAAAATGTTTGAAGCGGATGCCCTATCCCGACGCCCTGATCATATGGGAAACAGTGAATTACAAGAAGACATTGTAGTCCTACCAGAGGATCGTTTTATTCGCCTTATCGCAGAAGATCTAGTCACAGAAATTCAGAAAGCAATGTCAAAAGACGATTTCAGACGTATTCTAATCGAGGTTATCACCATGCACCGTGCCCCACCGATCAAATCGAACATACAAGATTGGTCTTACACCAATGGCATTGTTCACTATCTCGGAAAGACCTACATCCCTGACCAAGATGGGCTACGGACCAAATTGATTAAAGAAATGCACGAGGCACAATCATCAGGTCACCCTGGACGACTAAAGACCCTTGAACTCCTTAAGCGTGACTACTGGTGGCCCGGAATGTTCAAACATGTCAGGGAATGGATAGAAGGATGCGCCCTCTGTCAACAGATGAAGATTAACACACACCCAAATGTACCAGCCCTTCACCCAATTCCGTCAAAAGCAACCTGCCCCTTTCAGCAAGTAACCCTTGATTTCATCACTGATCTACCCCTTTCCGATGGCTTTGACTCAATCCTGGTCACGGTGGACCATGGTCTTACAAAGGGGGTAATTTTCACACCTTGCAAGAAGACAATCAATGCTCTAGGCACTGCGGAACTTTACGTCTCTGAAATTTTCAAACAGTTTGGCCTACCTGACATTTTGATCTCAGATCAAGGACCACAGTTCTCTGCAAAAGTATTTCAGGAAATACGAAAAGCACTAGGAATTGACCATAGAATGAGCACAGCCTATCATCCTCAAACTGATGGAGAAACAGAACGAGTCAACCAGGAACTGGAAGTCTACCTTCAAATGTTCTGCTCCAATGAACCGCATCTATGGAAACCGCTTCTCCCAATAGCCGAGTTTGCCCACAATAACCGACATCATGACACAATCAAAACTTCCCCATTCAGATTAATGTATGGGACGGACCCTGTTGCACTTCCCACAGCTACAACATGAATGACTACACCAGCAGCAGAGGAACGCCTTCAGTTCCTAAGGAAAGCCAGAGAAGAAGCACTAGCAGCACATGAACTAGCAAGACAACTAGTGGCAAGACGACGCAAGGACAAAGCAACGCGATTTGAAAAGGGCACCAAAGTATGGCTTGAGAACCGAAATCTTCACATACCATATCAATCCAGAAAGCTAGCACCAAAACGAGAAGGACCCTTTGAAATTGAACAAGTGATGGGACCAGTGACTTACAAACTGAAACTCCCAAAACAATGGCACATTCACCCTGTGTTTCATATGTCACTCCTTACCCCATACAGGGAAACAACCACGCATGGGCTGAACTATGTGAAACCACCCCCTGATCTCGTAAATGGACAAGAGGAATTCGAGGTAGAGGCAATTCTAGCTCACAGGAAGCGAGGCGCATGTTACCATTACTTAGTTAAATGGAAAGGCTACGGATTGAATGATAACTCTTGGGAACCTGCTCGCAATCTTGCAAATGCCACTGATATCCTATCAGAATACCAACAACGCCGACACCTCTGAACCATGACTCGATACAGAAACCGCCACGTCTTGAAACAGAATTACCACTATACAAAACGGAACTGTTCAACACTCTCTCGATACACTATTGCTCTTAAAGAAAAAACTGTCTACACCCGTATACAATACCTCCCCTTCTGACACACCCCTAGAGCACCGAACCCATCAGGAAAACTCACCCAAACCATGGCATTGGTCACACGATACTACTGCACCCCTCGACTTGATCACCGTCTCCAAAAGAACCCTTCAGGAACAACAGAATTCCCCTGCAATGCCATCCAGAACTATCTTCCCAAATATCATGACCTACGATTTGCAGCCGACGATCTACCCGCCTATAATAAAGATCCATCTGTTTACCAACTCCTAGCCATCAGAAACAGTAACGTTTATGAAAGCGCTCATGGAAGACTGCTATGTCCAGAAGAATATAAGCAGATGGATGAGATCACTAAACAGATATGGGAGTGTAGCACACAAATTTGGTTAATTAACCAAAGAATCAGAATACCAGGAAGGCCTCGCATTCTCATGGAAGACATCCTTGATGATATACAATATTTGTCTACTGCACTGACAGAGGTAATAGCGGACATTGTCAGAAGAATCAGAAGATTCTTAGTCACCCCAACAACGACACCAGGAATCCAACATCTAGATTCGCTAACCAGGTTCATCACAGAAGAACGAGAACTCCTCACTGACCCTGCAATCGAGGACCCACTGGATACAGAGAATTGGGACTCCGACCTGGAAATCAGCAATCTGGAAGATGAATAAATTCCCCAGGTATCATCACTTAACACCCAACCTATCGTAACAAGAAACCATGTTCACCTTCTTCGCCCTCGCCGCCTACTTCATCGCTTTGGCACTCCTCTCCTGCACCCACTGGCGCATTGACGAAACCGCTGCCGCCTTCTCACCCTTCCTCGCTGTCCCAGACCTCCCGCTCGAGGTCTTCATTGAAAATACCACTGTCGTCCACTTCGAGGATGACAATTTACATATCCATCCTGCCGCCCTACTTCCCCAAACATACCCAGACAATCACCACCTTCCCCACTTCGCCCAATTCATCAAACGGAACACCACGCTCACCGTCATCGCCGACGCCCTTGCTGCCACCACCTGTTCCATCACTAATCTCTCCTCCGTGACCAACAACCTCGCCGCACTCACCCTCACCATTGACCCCCATGAAATGACTTATGAGGAACACGACTCATTCTTACGAAACACCCAAAATCTGCATCGCGCCGCTGAAATGCTCAGGTGGAAGGTGGAGACCTCAACAAAAGAATTGGACAACGCTGTCAAGTGGGCTGAGTCCAGAATGGACCACAGCTGGACAACTTCTGGCTGGTAGAAGTCGGTGACTTCTCGCATACAAAGGGGGTAATGTTACAGTTCTCTTTTCCCTTTGTTTAACGGACTACATTTACTTGTTACAAACCCATAATTATGCTTGGACGTTATCTCCTTTTTATAGCCACCTTCACCTTTCCTTTCCTAGATAGCTATGCTCTTTGCCCTTTAGTTTCTATTGCTCTCTTAACATATATAAACCCCTCTCATGTACCGTAGCTCCTTAGTTCCAACTTAGTCGAATCTTATCCATAACTTGAACACTCTTTCGCTTGTCGCCTCAACCGCTCTCCTCGCTCTCTCTCTAGCCTTTGTCATCGTCAGACTTAGTGCCTAGAACCCTTGTCCAGCAATTGGGAACAGACCGAGACTCTGTTTGTCGCTGTAGACTTGGACACTGAACGACGTTGTGGACATCGACCGTAACAGTCGCTGTCTCTAAAGAATTCTCTGTAGAGGGTCCTTCCTGGGTTGTTTTCTGGTTCTCGGACAAGGTAGAGCGGTTCTCCCTGTACTTCACTACCCCAGTCTAGGTAGATTTGATCGGGTAAGTCGAATTCAAAGGCTCCTGAGTAGAAGTCTCCTGAAAAATATCTGTCTGGGACTGGTTCATTTTGTTTCTGTCCTTCTGTAACAAAGTATCAGGTTCGTTGGTAAAGAAAAACTTCTCTTTGTCCAAGGTAGTATTTCCCCTTATAGGTGACAGATCCATTTGGGGGTCGTTCCTGAGAGCTGCGGGTCTCAATGGTGTCGGCTAGGGATGATACCCTGAGCTAGTCCTGAGTTCCAACTTATGTTACGGTCGATGTCCACAACGTTGTTCAGTGTCCAAGTCTACAGCAACAAACAGAGTCTCGGTCTGTTCCCAATCACTGGACAAGGATTCTAGGCACTAAGTCTGACGATGACAAAGGCTAGAGAGAGAGCAAGGAGAGCAGTTGAGGTGACAAGCAAAAGAGCGTTCAAGTTATGGATAAGATTTGACTAAGTTGGAACTAAAGAACTACGGTACATGAGAGGGGTTTATATATGTTAAGAGAACAATAGAAACTAAAGGGGAAAGAGCATAGCTATCTAGGAAAGGAAAGGTGAAGGTAGCTATAAAAGGAGATAACATCCAAGCGTAACTGTGGGTTTGTAACAAGTAAAATGTAACTCATTAACAAAGGGAAAAGAGAACTGTAACACAGTACTGGTTGCTAGACACCGTTAAAACTATGCACCCAGTGGCCCTGCCTCGTGGCCCTTGACTTACTTGGCATTGCATTCCTGGTCTATGCAAACCAAAGTACCTAACCCAGTAGATAGGGTTACCTGTGCACAGGAGACCAGTGCCAGAGTGATCAAACAATATGTGATCCATATCTAGGGACCAGCCTTGCCAGCCTAGTGCAATAAATTGCCCTGGCCTAGGCCCCTGAAGGCTATAGAATTAAATATGTACATACACCCCTTCTCTTACCCTTGGAGATAGCTGCCACTTGGCCATGCATCTCTGAGAAAGGCCTGTACCTGTATGGTGTAGCAGCATCAGGACAACTGTTTGGACCCTGATTAGATACACCCTTCATCCATAAACAAAACCAGTAGTCAGTAAAGTAAATTGTAGCACTGCAGGGGTGGTTGCAGACCCTGACTGCCTGTTTCCATATCTATGTTCTCAAGCAGGTGACAGGCCAAGACCTCCCTCACCTTTACATACAAGATAGGAGATACAAATAATGATACTTTTTGGGATGTCGTCACAGGCAATCTTGATCAAAACAATGCGGGATTTAGTTCATCATCAGAAGGGGAATCAACTTCATCATCATCAAAATCAACAAACTCTATCACAGAGGAACAACATTAGTGGGAACCAGCACCATTTCCCATCCTATTACCAAACCCAGCCACACTTAAGTTTTGAATCTGATGAATATAAGAGGAATATTCATATAACACATCCTGTACATTTACACAAGAGTCATTGTTTGATTTGGAAACTCTACTAGCCAGCAGCGCTGAGCGCTTGCCTACTGGCTTTTGCCAAAACTCTTTTCCTTTCCGAGTTCTTTCCATTGCTCCTTGGTGAGCTCTTCTATCTTTACTTCTCTTGCCCTCCATTTCTCTTTATCCTTCTATTGAGGTTTCCTAGGTTCCAGACAATCACATGCAAAATGTCCTTCCTTTCCGCAGTTGTAACAATTTCCAGTATTTGTCCTTTTCAACTTGTCAATGTCCATGGCATTTGGGTCCTTAGACGTTGTTGGCATGCTTTATTGGAACTGGTTCAGCTTGCTGTCTTTAGCAACTGTTTTCTCCTTATATCCACCTTTTTGCCTATCTGGTCCATATGCTTCTGTTGCTTTTTGATAAGCTTGTGCCAATTCCATTGCCTGATCCTGGATCTGCTTCAGGGTCGCATTGTCTCCCAGGTTTCCATGCCAAATTAGATCTTGTCCAAGTGCAGGGTTGATGTTTTGCTTAAACAATGAGATCAACACCCTGTTGTCCCAACCAACCAATGGTAACAAAGCATTGAACCTGACCACATGATCTTCAATCATTGTGTTACCTTGCTTTAATGCCAAAATTGCATCGGTTGCCTTCTCTCGGGTCTCTGTTGACATAAAGAACTTGTGCATTTGTGCTGCAAAGTCTTCCCAGCTTGTGAAAGGAAACTGATTTTGTAAGGGCCACCAAATTTCATGGTTGTTAACTATGACACCTTGGTTAACTACTTCCCATGATAGATTGGCTGGCCATCCCGATGCATCTATCCAGTTAATGCATTGTACATATTGGCAAGCATATCGCCAGTGAACCGGAATGCTCCAAGTCATTTATGTCCCGAGCCAGATCTATTCATTAGATCCAAATGTGCCCATCTATCATACCCATTCATTTGCTTATCAATGTGATAGCAATGCTCTGGACCGTGAGTTCAACAAATGGAGATCCTGATTCGTTTGTTTCGCAGATTTGGGTCCCATGCTATCACCTCATAAATCTGGGGATAGGCAGGCCAGTTATACTCATCCCAATATTGTGCTTTGATCAAAAACCGGTAACAGAATCCTGGAATATCTGGATGAAGCATATGCCTATCATATCTAGGCTTTGGATGCAAATACGGAGTAGAAATATCTTTTTTAATTTCACGTCTACAATTGTCAATCTCTCGTTTCCACGCTTCCATATTGGACGAACTGGGTGCATCTAGGTCCTCTTTTACCCAGTCTAATGGGTTGGCTACTGATCTGCCATTCCAAGTCCAATCTGCCCCTTGTGTTCTAGTCAACACCTTGCTAGGTCTGAATGCGCTTATAACTGCCTGGGAGTAGGACTTTTTGACTGTCACTTGTCCTAATTTGGGAAGAGATCTGACCAATGGCTTCTTGGATACTCCTTGTACAAAGGAGGATATTGTTACTGGCAACTTGGATCTAGGCTTTTTGGATTTACCCTGTCCTCCAAATCTAGCTTTTTCATTGAATTTTCCATGCCACTCCAAGTGCTCCAAGTCCTTCCATGTGTAGATCTCATCCTTCTTGAGACTCAATTCTGCCCATTCTAGCACATGGAATTTGTCTGGTTTGATGTTATCCTGTAGCCCAAAAACAGCCAAATAATCCCTGAGTTCCAGCTCCCATGAAAGGATTCAATCCAATGTAGGCCATTCCAGCCAGTGAAACTGATTATGGAATTCTTTCTTAAACAGATATAGCAGTATCTGTTTACCTTCCAGGGCGCTGATTTAGGAATCGCCATTGTATAAGATCCAGGTAGCACTGGTTTCTCCATTGAGATACCTTGCACCCAGCACTGTGTGAATTCTACATCTTCTCCTAATTTGGACAAGAAGTAGTTGTGATCAGGAGGCATGAAAAGTTCTTCCCCATATTGGGAAATGCGAGGCGGTGTATGGTTTCTTGGCAACTGCCATTGAATATATGCAGAAAGATATGGATCATATCTTTCCCCACAAAGTCGCTCCTCATTTTGAAGCCATCTTTCATTTCTCATGACTCACCCTGTGTTCATGATATTCCCGTTTAGAGCATGCATCAATCAGTTCTGCTCTTTTGTGGTTAAGACCAGTCCATTGTGTTGAAACTAATCAATAATAATTCAATATTGGAGGGTGTGTTGAATAGTGCCTCCTGCACTGCTGATCCTGGTTCTAACTGGTTTAGGATGTCTTCCAGGGTTTTCCTTTCCCTGGTGATCTGCTGCTCCAGTTCCCTGAACCGGTGCTTTTGTAACAATTGTTCGTGGCATATTTTTAGCAATTCTTGCCATGCGTCCTCCTGTTCCCTGATGGCCACTTCTTCAGCACACCATGCCACTAATCTTTCTTGGTGTCTTTGTTCTCATTTAAGATGTCCCTGCTCTTTGGTCCAGAGCCTCCATGCCCTCACATGGGCATCACGTTGCTGGTTGTTGGTCCAGACTTGCACTGATTTGGATAATTTTTCTACTGCACATCCCTGTGCCCATTCAATCAAGAATGCTTTCCTGATATGAACAAGGGTCATGTTGGCCCTTGGCAATACAAATTTGAGTAGCCCTGCCATTCTAATTTCTGGTTGATCTTCCTTAGATCCACAATGAGACGCCTCAAGTAGAGGGATGTTGCCTGTTCTTCTGTAGTAGTACTTCCTAATACTACCACTGTCCAATGAGGTCAACAATGCACCCGCACTTGAATGTTTGATTTAATTCTGTCAAATGACCCAAGTGTGTGGTGCCCGAGTCTTCACTAGAATGTCCTCATGCTCAGATCAAATAGATCTGATATGTAATTGGTATTTCTAGACTGTATCTCCTTGATACACAACACACAAATGGATTTTCTTCAGGAGGTCCACTCCCTTTTCTGCAATACTAGTGCTGGTGCCTGCAAGACCCTGCCTGGTTGACTACAGCGCACTCCAAGCTCTTGTCTAGTACTGTTTGGTTGCCAGTAGCCAATTGGCCATAGTCACTCTACAACAGTAAAGTGAGGCTATCTGTTGTCAATGTCGTTGTCACCTAGATTCCTTGAGGCTGTCTGTAGGCATGTGTTGTAACATGTACAGAGTCAGACGGTTTACTGATCAATGAGATCCTCTTGGTCACTGTCCACAATGATGAGCAATGTGTGCTCTGCATCATGACCAACAATGAAGGGTGTGATGTAGAAGACTCTAGATTATGTTAGGACTAATCCTTATACACAATCACAAGCTTTGGATAAGAAATGTATATAGAGACAAAGCCTCAGACACAATAGTCTGTGACCTACAAGGAGGAAACAATCTAGAGTCTTAAGGACTCCTACCTACAGAATGCACACCTTATATACCTGAGTTTCTGGTCTGTGTGCACAGTCTGTGCAGCCACTAAGGCTATGCATGCACAGCAACAAGACCCAGACCCATCTCCCAGACCTGTCCAGATCCCCCCAGACTCCCAGTCCCTTCCCACAAATGCCGTTTCACCCAATATTGCCTAACGGCCTTGATCATATAGCCACCCTGGGTTATGTAAGCCTCCTGCCATATCTGGATAGGGGTTCCTTGTTGTATGCACAGCTGGGTGAGCCATATTTTGCACATGGCAAAATCAGTGCAAAATGCAATGTGTGATGTTTAAATTTAGCTGTAGATTTGTAGCAGAGCAAAATATAACATTTTTATAAGGATTTTGGATAATATAAAACGCAAAAGAATTTATAAATCTTTTTGGGACCCAAACATATTGTTTTGCATTACAATGTTTTGCCATGTGCAAGATCCAAATGAAATTTTAAATGAAATGATAATACAAGTTTTAAATTTTGCCATTCATTTTACACTTACATGACACAAAATGTTTTTAAAACTTCAAAGTTCACTGGATGCAAAACAAGATGTGGAAACTGTAATGTGGCTTGTGTTTTGCCATGTGCACAATTCAAATAATTTTTTAAATGACTGAGCTATATATAATTTCAAGTTTTGCATAGCAAAATTTGCTAACATGCACCACAAAAAATATGAAAATAGATTTTATGTGTGACAACATTTTTTAAAAACATCAAAATTTGCATGTATGCAAAACAAGCTGTGACATGCATTGCACACTGTAGTGTGACTAGCACATGATAGCACCTACCCAGCACACACTCAGCGCACACTTGATGAGCACTGTGTGACACCATGACATTGAGATGTTTTGCATACATGCAAATTTTGATGTTTTTAAAAAATGTTGTCACATGTAAAATCTATTTTCATATTATTAGTGGTGCATGTTAGAAAATTTTGCTATGCAAAACTTGAAATTATATATAGCTCAGTCATTTAAAAAATTATTTGAATTGTGCACATGGCAAAACACAAGCCACATTACAGTTTCCACATCTTGTTTTGCATCCAGTGAACTTTGAAGTTTTAAAAACATTTTGTGTCATGTAAGATTCATTGTCATATTTTTTGTATAGCATATTATCAAATGCTTACTGTAAAATGAATGGCAAAATTTAAAACTTGTATTATCATTTCATTTAAAATTTCATTTGGATCTTGCACATGGCAAAACATAATGCAAAACAATATGTTTGGGTCCCAAAAAGATTTATAAATTCTTTTGTGTTTTACATTATCCAAAGTCCTGATAAAAATGTTATATTTTGCTTTGCTATGAATCTACAGCTAAATTTAAACATCACATGTTGCATTTTGCACTGATTTTGCCATGTGCAAAATGTGGCTCACCCAGCTGTGATGCTTGCATCTTGTTATGCGTCCATAGTCCTCTGAATAAAATAGAGAAAAATAAGAAAAAGTCCACATTGTAACAGAGTCCTGATATTATGCACTTCTTACTTTGTCTTTTATGCCAGAGTCCTTATTATCACATGCAAGTACTTCATTTATCACATGCCTTCCACTTATTATCACATGCCACTCTGTTTATCATATGTATACCAACTCTCATGTATGTATATAAGCTTGTCTAATGCACAGACTGGATCTCCAGTCTAGTTTTAACAGTCAAACTGTTCTAGTGAACTATAAGCTTGTCTTTGCACACTCATTCTCTCACTATTATACTTGTGTAGGAGCTCAACTGTCCCTTGAGGAGATTCTGCTCTCATTGCCCTTGACATTGATGATTCTCAACACAGTAAAAGTGTAACAACTGTCAAGGATTCATGTCACCCCTCACTCACCTTCAAAAGCCATCACTCTCAATCAAGCATCTTCATAATTTATCATTCCTTCCACTAAGAGAGTTTTGTCAAGGGTAGATGTTTGAGTTTTAGAGAGCCCTGCTAGGCTGCTTTCTTGAAAAGGTCTTCTCACTGTTGATTGATATCTAATCTCTAATCAATGAATTATGATTATCTAATGTGATAAGAAGTGAACTAAGTGGGTTTTAAGTCAAAACCATGTATATGTTTTAACACTGTAGACATCAGTTTCAGGCTAGCTGGAACCAATTAATTACAACAAGCACTGCCATTTACCACTATTGAACCTATCAAGCCTGACCACCACTCTATCAGGAACCCCTCGGCGTGACGCCTAAGAGCCCCAACAGTGAACTGACAGGAGGAGAGGAGGGAGGGGAGAAGCCTGAGAGAACTCGACTGAGGACTCTGGGTGCTGAATTGCACTCCTTATATACTACGACAGGTGGTCTGTGCGCTACCCTAAGCCCTACTCTAAATATAGTATGGTATGAGTAAGACGACTGTGCATGTAGTAATGGTAATGAGTCATCAGCGCCAGGTTCCGGTATCTTATCTACAGCATTTATCTAAGCGCCAAGCGATAGGCGCCTGCTTAGTCAGCATGTGTTTATATAATCTGAAGAAAATAAATAATAAAATGGAAATGACTTAGTGAAAAAGCCAAAGCTTTTCAGTTGGTCATGACAGTACCCCCTTTTTAAGATTTGGCTTCCAGACAAATTTAAACTTCATTGTCATCTTTCAGCGCATTGTGCTCTATCACGGATGACTCCTCTATTTCCTCAATAATGGGGGAGAGTGGGCGTGAAGGTGGGGTGAGATCTTCAATCATTTCAGCGTGAGGCACTATATCATGTGATTGACGTAGGCACATGTTGCATTGACATGGCCCTTCCACATCTCCTGGCTCTGTAAGGGTGTCTAAACCCTTTCTGGTCTGGCCTCCTGGACAGAGAATTGGCCTTTCCCATAGTAACACCAGCTTTATGATGTAATACAAAATTAAACTGACTAAGGTACAAAGCCCACCTGGCTTGTCTGCAATTTAACTTTTTTGCACTCATAAAGTACTCGAGGTTCTTGTGATCAGTCCATATTTCGAACTGTTCATGTGCTCCTTCCAAATAATGACGCCAAGTTTCTAAGCAATGCATGATGCCTAGCATTTCTTTATCATGGATGTCATAATTGCACTCAGTATCATTGAGCGACTTTGATAGGTAGGCCACGGGCCTCCACTTATTATCCTTGCAGAGCATAGATAAGACACCACCCGTAGCGTAATCCGATGCATCTGACTCCACCCTGAACTTCCTATCTGAATCCGGGGCAACTAGTAAAGGTTGCTCCGTAAATATTCTTTTCAGGCTTTGGAAAGCCTTTTCTTGGACCTCCATTCATTCCCATGTTTTTTCTTTTCTGACCAGATCATGTAGTGGCCGTGCAATTTTAGCAAAGTCCTGT
This sequence comes from Amanita rimosa, assembly GCA_023014395.1. Lineage (NCBI taxonomy): Eukaryota > Fungi > Basidiomycota > Agaricomycetes > Agaricales > Amanitaceae > Amanita > Amanita rimosa. Next base: position 20,090 of record JAEBUO010000104.1, on the reverse strand, counting down.
ACAAAGTGCCTATAGTAGTTGGCTAGGCCTAAGAACCTTTGTACGTCCTTGACACAAGAAGGGGTGGGCCAACTAATAATAGCTTCGACCTTCTTTGTATCCATCTGGATTCCTTTAGGTCCAAGGATTACCCCTAGGAATTCGACCTCTTCTACACACCACACACATTTCTCTGGTTTTACGTATAGATCGTTCTCCTCCAATCGTTGCAAGACTTGTTGCACAATTGTGTCATGCTCTTCTTTTGTTTTAGTGAAGATGAGTATGTCATCAATGTACACGATAACTTTTCCTGCGTTGATCATATCGTGGAAAATGTCATTCATCATTGCTTGGAAGGTGGCCGGCGAGTTGGTCAGCCCAAAAAACATTACTACTGGTTCGAAAGAACCTTCAGGGGTAGTGAATGCAGCTTTCCATTCTTTGCCTTCCTTGATCCGTACGTTATTATAACCCCACCTAAGATCTAGCTTAGTGAAGTATTTTGCGCTCCCTGCTCGATCTACAAGCTCTGATATAAGTGGTAGTGGGTAGTTATTTTTAACTGTCCACTCATTCAGGTATTGGTAGTCCTGAACCATCCGCTTCTTTCCATCTTTCTTGCTTACAAAGAAAACAGGTGACGTTTGTGGTGATTTTGAGGGTCGGATATACCCTTTTGCCAACTGATCATCCACAAAGTTCCGTACTTCTTGAAGCTCATCTGGGGATAAGGGGTAGACCTTCCCTTTCCGGGGCTGATAGCCAGGTTTGGTATCAATTGCATGATCCCAAGGCTTCCTAGCCGGCATGCGCTCTGATGCTCCTTTTTCAAAGATCTTGAGGTATTGATGGTACTGTTCAGGTACCATCTCCTTGGCGGTGAGTTTTGCCAACTCTCGCACATGTTTTATTGATCCGGCCTTTGATCCAGCGGATGATGGAAACACCAGTAAGAATGGGTATTTATCCCCATACTTGTATTGACCTGGGTGTTTCATTTGTTCCATGTACGTGAGATGTTTCTCACTTTCCTCTTTTTCTTCGAGCCAATGCACAAAGTCTAATTCCTTCTCCTGTTCCCACAGATATTCCAGAACACGCCAGTGTTCCGCTGATCGGACCTTCTGCTCCTGCCTTTTGGTCCATTCCCTTTGCCTATGTCCACAGCTCCGTGGACAATGTGTCAATTTGACTTGACCGGTCTCCCAATTGATTTCAGGGTTGTGTTTTCATAACCATGTGGATCCAATGATTATGTTGGTCTTTCCCAGCTCGCATATCTCAAAGGTGGCTCGCTCCTTGTGCCCTTGATAAGACAAGAGGAGGTCTACTTCATGGGTGATCATTCCTCCTTCATTGTTTGTTCCGTCCACATTCCGAACTTAAATGGGCCGTTCCAAGGGTATTAATTTGAAGCCCATCCTTTTTGCATATGCGGTGTGCATGAACAATCCTGTTGCTCCTGAGTCAAGCAACATGGTTTGTTGGGTTTGTTCATGTGTATCCATCCTTTCCAACCTGATCTCCATCAAGATCTCGTCTTTTCGTCCTATTGACCTAACTAAAAACTCCTTTTCTCCCTTTTTCAACATCCTCTTTGGGCAAGCAGTTTCAGTGCGAGGTGCTATATCATGCTGCTTTCCTTTTAAGTCCTTTTGTCCCTTTGTAGATACTTGTACTGCTGTATTTTGTAACGAGGAATTAAGCACAGGTTTAGCCGCCCTGCCGCGCTCCTTGGGAGTGACACTTTCAGCACCGTGCACTATATCATGGTGTTTCACCTGGGAGTTCGCCTCTTGCAGGAACGTCTCAGAAGTCCTTGAGACTCCCGAGGTCATTCTTGCATCAACCCATCAGCGCTAGGCGCTATATCAAGGGGCTGTGCACTATCTAATCTATCTAGTACAGCGTATCTATTACAAGAGTCCAGTATGGGACCTACTGACTCTCTTCCTCTTTTAAATTCTCTTCTCCTTTCTTGAAGTACTCCTTCATTTCGTCAAACGTCATGGTGCGAATATCGAGTCCTGATCTGCATTTTCTGGAAATGTGTCCGATCTTGCCGCATTTGTAACATCTGAGGGGCGGTCTTTGGTTCTGATCGACGTCCATTGCATTAGGGTCTGGCCGATTTGCTGTACTACTTGAACTCGTGGAGGCTCCAGCTCCCAATCATCCCTGACTTGCTGATCCCGATCCGAATCTCCATCGGGGTTTTGGCTGGGCAGGGGCTGCCGGCTTCACTGTATCTGGGCCTTTGGATGCTCCTTCACTCCTATTGGCGGAGCTACTGGTCCGCAAGGAGTAGTACTTCTCCTCAGCTTTCGCCTGTCTCCACTGGCAATCCAATCTCACTGCTTTCTGATACCATCCTTCAATGGTCTCAGGTACTTTGTCGGCCTCCATTATCCTTTTTCGGAGTCCGGTATTCAAACTGCATTTGAACTCTTCGATAAGAGCTCTTCCCAGGTATCCAGTGCCTCGCGATACCTTTTTAAACTTTTGTACATGTTCCTCACATGTGCTGGACCCTTGCGTCATTGTCCGCATCTCTGAGATCTTCGATGATTGCTCATCAGTATCACCAAAGTCCCTTCTGATCTGCCTGAACAACTGTTCCGCCGTTTGTGGAATTCCTTCTTCGTCATTGGCCATCTGCTCCAACAGATTGTCCTTCCAATCTGCGGCAAAGCCTTCCATCATGTACAAGATGATCAACAAGATCTGCTCCTCCTCATCAGATTCCGGCATCTTCAATTGAATGTACAATCTGCATGCGTTGATGAAATTTGTCACTTCGGACATCTTTCTGGAGAAAACCAGAGGTTTGGCTACATCTATTCTAGATGCTCCGCCGTTTCTGGTTCCGGGAATATTAAATACCATCCCTGGTGGTATGTTAACGATATTGGCGGGGGGAGGAGGGTGTTCTGCTGCAGCCGTGGTGGCCTGTGCAGCATTTGCTTGTAGCTGTGTCAGCTGATTTTGGAGGGCTTGGATGGTCACGGCTTGTGCGTTGAGGAGGTTCAGCAGTTCTGCTGATGTCATTTCTTGGGGCGCTGCCATACTGTGATAGTTTGGCAGTGGCGATGTGGGTGATGATGTAAGTGGGGGTGGTGGTGATGAAAACGGTGGTGCGGGTTCTCCAATGAAATCAGCGTCGGAGTTGAAAAGTAGGTTAGGATTTAGGGTTGCTGGATTAGGTACTAGGATGGGAAATGGTGCTGCTTCCCACTGATGTGGTTCCTCTGTGATAGAGTTGGTAGAGTGTGATGATGATGAGGAAGTAGATTCTCCTTCTGATGAACTAAAACCCGCATCATTTGGATCAAGATCACCTGTGACAGCATCCCAAAAGGTATCGTTATTTGTGTCTCCTATTTTGTACTTGTACGTAAGTGAGGGAGGTCTTGGCCTGTCACTTGCTTGGGAACGTATGTACGAAACATGCACTCAGGGTCTGCAACCACCCCTGCAGTGCTACAATGTATGATACTGACTACTAGTTTTATTTATGGATGAAAGGTCTACCTAATCAGGGTCCAAACAGTTGTCCTGATACCACTACACTGTATGGGTGCGGGTCTTTCTCAGAGGCGCGTGACCAAGTGGCGGCTACCTCCAAGGAGTACAGGAAAAGGTATTTACGTAGGTATAAATCTATAGCCTTCAGGGGCCTAGGCCAGGGCAATTTAACGCGCTAGGGGGGTGGCAAGCCTTGTCCCTAGATACGGATTGCATATTGTGCAATCACCCCAGCACTGGTATCCTGTGCACAGGTAACCCTATCAACCGGGTTAGGTTCTTTGGTTTGCGTAGACCGGGAACGTAATGCAAAGCAAGTTAAGGGCTGCAATGCAGGGCCACTGGGTGCGCAGTTTTAACGGTGTCTGGCAACCAATACCGCAATCTTAACGTCGGCATACGATGGTGTATATCCCCCTGTACTTGTCCACTTAAGCCTGTGGTCCAGCTATAGCAAGTGTGGGGCTGTTAGAGAAGATAGTCGAGTTCTACTATCAGGAACCCCTCGGCGTGACACCTAAGAGCCCCAACAGTGAACTGACAGGAGGAGAGGAGGGAGGGGAGAAGCCCGAGAGAACTCGACTGAGGACTCTGGGTGCTGAATTGCACTCCTTATATACTACGACAGGTGGTCTGTGCGCTACCCTAAGCCCTACTCTAAATATAGTATGGTATGAGTAAGACGACTGCACATGTAGTAATGGTAATGAGTCATCAGTGCCGGGTTCCGATATCTTATCTACAGCGTTTATCTAAGCGCCAAGCGATAGGTGCCTGCTTAGTCAGCATGTGTTTATATAATCTGAAGAAAATAAATAATAAAATGGAAATGACTTAGCGAAAAAGCCAAAGCTTTTCAGTCAGTCATGACACACTCCATCACAAACAAACAATGAAATGCAGCACAATAATGCATACTCTCTCACACCTCATCTAGCTGTTGGCACTCACTCATTCACTTGTCTTGTCTTGCACTTGTTGTTGTGGTCTTGTCTCTTGTCACACCCATCATACAGGTTTTCACTCACTCTTTGTCATCCACTAACTGGTGCTTACTCACAGTCTCCTCCTCAAAACATTTTCTTGCTTTCTCTTGTTTAGAACTTGATTTTAGGCCTTGCATCACTTGTTTTTCACACTTTTACATCCCACAGTGCTAATCAGTTTGCACTGATGGCAAGACAGGAGTTGGTTCTACAACAAGCTAAGGCCCAATAATCTTCCAAAAACAAGAATATGAAAGAAAATCACAATGATTCATCCATCAGATCATCTGTCTCATTGGCCTATTTGTATATTAAAATTCATGAACACTCAAGTAATTGCTCTATACTCACAGTGTTCAAAATAGTCTTAAGGTGATGTGCATGTACATAGTTGAACTGGCCCAATGGCAGTGCACTTGCATACACTTGAATTGGCCACTTCCAACTGTCCAATTTCTGGTCATCTCGGGCTTTCTTTGCACTCTCCAAGTCTGGACCTATCATTGCTAGGTGCCATTTGACATTTCTGTTGTGTTTCATCCCATCATGGATATTGATAAGATCATCTGTCACATCTCTATGTTCTCCACATATTGTGTACTGTAATGCCCAAACATTGTCACCAGAGCAAATGATGGCATCAACAGCTTTAACATTGGACTTGAGAGGTTTCCAGTAAAAATTGTGTGGTGGCAGGGTGTTCTTCAGTGCAGTGCAGCCTGCAATGATTTCAGCAGGCACAGGAATGTGGTGGACTGTGCCATCCTGCCTATGTATTTTAAGTGGCTTGTGACATGGTGCAGAGAGGTGATTATTTGCATAATCTTCAAATAGCCATCTTCCAGCAGCACGAAAAGATGGACAACTGAAGAGTGGAAAAGGCACATGACTGTCAAGTAACCTGAAAAAAGTTTGTTGTTGGTCTGCTTTCTGGGAGACCATAGCTGAGCTGAAGGTATGACAAAGAAATGATGTTGAGATCTCAAAAGTATGCTCTCCTCGTGACATGTTATTTTTTGGCCTGATGGTAAGTATTTCATCAGGCACATCACCAGTGAGATCCATATCATACAGCTGTGGAACAGCTGCTGACAGTTTACATGCCAGCCTGGAGGCTGCACTTTCAACTTCATATTTATATGTATCATGCCTCCCAATGAGAATACGGATGATGGTCCTTGGGCTTGGTCCATATTTCTTAAAGAGGCCCATACCTTTTAGAGTATCAAGGTTCTTGAGAGTGCTGGAACAAATACATCAGTTGGAATCATAGTGTAGTACATATGTGGTATCACACACAGCAATGTTTGAAATTCCTCTGGCAACCACACATCCATGATATACTTGCTAGCACCAAGCTTTAGCAAATGCTTCCAATGGGAGGGAGATGGCGAGCTTGTGTGCACAAGATGGAATGTTGGCTGCCAGAAGGCCATGCAAATGCCATGTTGACCAGATATATAGGAATCAGAAAGTGCCCAAGCACCTTGTGGAGCACGCATAGAAGATGTTGCCGAATGTAAAGTGACACCATGGTGACTGAAAAAAACAAATCTCTTCTCATTGAGCTGAAAAGCAACAGGGTTCTGGTCTTGGAGTCGACGGGCCAAAACATAACATAAGAATAGAGTCTTCCCTATTGAGCTAAATCAGCTGGGGTCATGCACTCAAGAGTCAACGCACCAATTCCTGGTTGACCTGTAATTATTGTCACAGACCTCCGCTGTTGGGCTGGTATCGGGTTATAGAGCGTATCCGCAACAAGATAATTGTATGCCAAGACATACTCGTTACGGATGAGGAGGATGTTACCTGAACAAAGATAACTGAGGGCCTGGAAAAGCTCAAGGTCGAGAGTTGAGCAAGCCAATTGATCATTGCGCTCAATCCGGTCTTTACCCCACAAATGAGTGTGGAGCTTGTGAAGGCTTGTGAGTAGATATCTGTCACTTTCTGAATAGCCACGGGAACTTGGAGTGATTGTGGCTGATGAGATCGGTATGGTACAACATCAGAGGCAAGATAGCGTCGGCGATTTGTGAGGGCGGTTAGACGGGCAGCATGGGATGAGATCATATTTAGTTGGTAACAATTGATATTTCAAGGTTATCCACTCACTACCAACCGGACGTGGTAATATCACACTAAGAACATACTCCTCAGGATCTTCCTTCCAATAAGACGAAATCTTCTCCCACGGTTTCAACGGTTGGCGGTCTCCAAGCTGAAAGTTTTGCGCACAATTGTCATCGAAAGATTCCAGAGATTGTTCGACCTGCTATGAGTCTATCTTCAAGTAGAAACTTATCTATTCCATTCACCCACCTGAAAAAGGTCTATGGAGTGAGCAGCGATGTCTTTGAATGATGGTTTTTGCCCATGAATGGCTTTCTTGAGATCTTGGATGGTAGCGCTGCGTGTGATGGAAACACCAAAGACACAGTTGCGTGGATCACCAAGGACCCAGCACCACAGCTTGATCTCGTCGAGCTTGGACATGTTCCTCAAGGTTTTGAATAAATAGGGGGTGAGACAAGGACAGCTTTTGTGCTGTTTTGTTATGTTTTTGTTTATAGAAACTGGTTATATTGAGAAATAGGCGGGGTACAGGAAAGTACGACCGAGCAGAGAATGACCCACAGTAGGTCATGTGTGGAAAGCACGGGTAGCTACGGGAACTGTATGAGGACTACGTACAGGATCTCAGAGTTAGTCATAGAAAAGCACCGTGTGAGAACGACGGCGGCGGGGGCGATGTGTGTACGGGATCAAGTTGTCAAAAGTAACGGCGGAGGGGGAAGCTTTAAGGAACGCCACAAGATCTATATAATTATTGTCGCGACGGAGGAAGGAAAGGAATGAAGGAAAAGGACGTGCATAAAAGGGGTACTCACAGATGAGGTGGGCGCAGGTCAGGTGGGTTTGAGCTTGGGGAAAAAACCGTTGACGATATTCGGCGGAAGGCATGTGTCCTGTGACATATCGGACGAAACGAGAGAAGAGCTCTGGTGAGTCGTTGCATTCGACACCTCTTTTGTTGTATAGTCGGATTCTATGATCTACAATGATAATAGAAAGCCAGGTAAGGAGGAGGGCATTAATGAATCATAAGGTAACTCGCCATTTAACGGGTGTAAAACTGCCTGCTTGCGCAATTTATGCAGACAGCGGAGATGCAAAGATAGTCGATGATCCTTATGTGCTGCTGAGCTTTTTTTTTTTGGCATAGGAAAGATGATGTATTGAAAAAGTAACGGGACATAGGGAAGCTATACACCCAAGGCGACGAACAAACTAATATAATTCGTGTGTAAGGAAACGGCGGAGCGTAAAAGGGACAAATGCGAAGAAACGTAGGGGGGACAAACTTCAGTCAGGGAAAAGAGGGCGGAACCTGGGGTGGGATACGGATGGGCGTGAAGTATAAGGCGCAATAGCGTTGAATGTAACAGCTGAAGGGTTAGCTTTAAGGAAGGCAATGAGGCCGACATAATTGTTGTCCCAACGGAGGAACGAAGAGAAAGAGGAAAATGGAGGCGGATACCTCAGGCACTTACACAAGATGTGGGAACGGGTCAAGGGGGTGCGTTGCGGACAGACACAACAATGGTCGAAAAAATCGGTGGCGATATTCAGCGGACGGCATGTGGCCCGTAGCGAAGCGGACAAATCGGGGTTTTGCAGAGTGATGGAAGCTTGCTGGAGGCGGGTATAATATGAATGATCTACAGACTGGAGAACCTTAGAAAGAGGCCGGCGTTGGGGGGTGGTGGAAGAGGAAACAATAGGGTTTGAAGGGAAGCGGCGTTTAAGAGGGAGAAAGTGCATACGTTCCGTCTTTGCAGGTTCAAGGATCAAGCCGATCTTGGCAAGGATGGCCGAGAAAGAGGCGTAGAGGCCTGCCAGGGCGCGGAGATTCCGGTCGAAGTCCGAGTCGGAGCGGCACAAGATTGAGTCGTCGACGAAGCTTAGAACAGCTGTGTGGGACGTAGGCCTAAATGGGAAGTGAGTGCGTAGTGGGACCGCCGTGTACATGCATGTAATGATGGGGGGTTCTGTCGGAGTAGTAGTTATCGAGGAAGGCAATGAGTGGCGGGGGGAAACCCTGTTTTCGTAAAATGGTGAGTAATACTGTTCGTATGGAGGGGAAATATTATGCAACATCGACGGCGAGGCACAACGTGAATTTGCCCGCCTCCCGAGCTTGGTGGATCCAGTTGGTTAGGAAGAGAAGGCCACGTCGTAGTCTTGGTTGACAACGCCGCAGCTGCCAAAGGGGTCTTTTCCAACACTTCCGACGGTCAACACATTGCCGTCAGGTTCTGCACTATAATGTCCGTGCCTGGCTACTGGGTTCGACCTCGCACCGCCTCACCATCTCCTGGTGCCCCAGCCACATGAATGTTTCCGAAAATGAACACGCCGATTCGTTAGCTTGCCACACATCGTCGCTTCCGCACCACCATGGGTCTTCATTGACGTCTCGCGTGGCTCCGATCTCAGAGGTATCGCGGCCACAACTTGACCCGCTTGACCCGCAATCGACTATGGGCACTAGACGCAAATGCTTCATTAACAAGTGCGAAGATTCGCCAATTCTGTTTTCCCGCTTCGTGCGCTTTACTGCCTGCCAACGGTCGCCCCCACCCATTCCACGTCTTGCCACCCAAGGTTCCCTCTGACTCGCTTCCACATCATCTGTGAGTGCCCCTGTTATTCCGTCCTTTGTGCAGCGTGACAATAACTATGTCGGCATCATTGCATTCTTGAAAGCTAACCAACACCGCGCCGGGTCCAGCAGACCCTCTTCCCTGACTAGCATGTACCACTTCCCTTTTACCTACTTGCCGCATATGCCTGTTTGGCTTTCTACACACGGGCCTTCTTAGTTTCGTTCACAATTCATCTATCGTTGTTACGCTTCTATGTGTACCCCTATTAATTTACAAAAGAAAAAAAAGAGAGACAAGCACAGCCAACTAGGGGAAAGGGGGGTCTTAGACACCAGCTGACGAGCAACATAAAGCATCCATTCGATAGGGGCCTGGGCCATCAGCACGTACGCAACCACGATGTCTGCCCCCCTTCAGCTTAATTGTCTCATAGAAGGCGAATCTATCGTCTTTATAGTTACTACGACGGGCAATGATACTATTAGTAACTTGAAGAAACTTATACAAGGGGAGCGAGACCTGGATAGTTTAAAGGGTGTTGATCCTCACACTCTAACATTGTGGAAGGTGAGCACCATCAATGAGTCGCTATGTGAAATGACACTGCTTTTCTTAGCTCAAGGATGCCAACCCCATCGCCGCCAGCCCAAAGGACGATCTCGTTGAGCGTACTAGACTCCGGGGAGATGACCTTTCAAAATTTGCAGACAAATTGGGCGCTACACACAGCCTCTTCACTATCTTTCCGACACAGCCTCCCAGCGAATACATCCACATAATCATTGCAAGGGTCTCACATAACAGTGAGTGTGATATTGATTGTTACCAACTGAATTTGATCTCATCCAATGCCGCTCGTCTAAGCAATCTCATCAGCCGCAATCACTCCAAGTTCCCGTGGCTATTCAGAAAGTGACAGATATCTACTCACAAGCCTCCACAAGCTCCACACTCATTTGTGGGGTAAAGACCGGATTGAGCGCAATGATCAATTGGCTTGCTCAACTCTCGACCTTGCACTTTTCCAGACCCTCAATTATATTTGTCCAGATAACATCCTCCTCATCCGTAACGAGTATGTCTTGGCATACAATTATCTTGTTGCGGATACGCTCTATAACCCGATACCAGCCCAACAGCGGAGGTCTGTGACAATAATTACAGGTCAACCAGGAATTGGTGTGTTGACTCTTGAGTGCATGACCCCAGCTGATCTAGCTCAATAGGGAAGACTCTATTCTTATTTTATGTTTTGGCCCGTCGACTCCAAGACCAGAACCCTGTCGCTTTTCAGCTCAATGAGAAGAGATTTGTTTTTTTCAGTCAGCATGGTGTCGCTCTACATTCGGCAACATCTTCTATGCGTGCTCCACAAGGTGCTTGGGCACTTTCTGATTCCTATATATCTGGTCAACATGGTGTTTGCATGGCCTTCTGGCAGCCAACATTCCATCTTGTGCACACAAGCTCGCCATCTCCCTCCCATTGGAAGCATTTGCTAAAGCTTGGTGCTAGCAAGTATATCATGGATGTGTGGTTGCCAGAGGAATTTCAAACATTGCTGTGTGTGATACCACATATGTACTACACTATGATTCCAACTGATGTATTTGTTCCAGCACTCTCAACAACCTTGATGCTTTGAAAGGAATGGGCCTCTTTAAGAAATATGGACCAAGCCCAAGGACCATCATCCGTATTCTCATTGGGAGGCATGATACATATGAAAATGAAGTAAAAAGAGCAGCCTTCAGGCTGGCATTCCAACTGTCAGCAGCTGTTCCACAGCTGTATGATATAGATTTCACTGGTGATGTGCCTGGTGAGATACTTACCATCAGGCCAAAAAATAATGTCTCACGAGGAGAGTACACTTTTGAGATCCCAACATCATTTCTTTGTCGTACCTTTGGCTCAGCTATGGCCTGGCAGGGAGCAAACCCACAACAAACTTTTTTCAGGTTGCTCAACAGTCATGTGCCTTTTCCACTGTTTGGTTGTCCATCTTTTCATGCTGCTGGAAGATGGCTATTTCATAATCGCCTCTCTGCACTGTATCGCGAGCCACTCAAGGTACATAGGCAGGATGGCACTGTAGACAACATTCCTGTGCCTTCCAAAATTATTGCAGGCTCCACCCATGTGCTGAAGAACATTCTGCCACCACACAATTTTTACTGGAAACCTCTCAAGTCCAATGTTAATGGTGTTGATGCCATCATTTGCTCTGGTGACAATGTCTGGGCATTACAGTACACAATAAGTGGAGAACATAGAGATGTGATAGATGGCCTTATCAATATCCATGATGGGATGAAACACAACAGAAATGTTAAATGGCACCTAGCAATGATAGGTCCAGACTTGGAGAGTGCAAAGAAAGCCCGAGATGACCAGAAATTGGACAGTTGGAAGTGGCCAATTCAAGTGTATGCAAGTGCACTGCCATTAGGCCAGTTCAATCATATACATGCACAACACCTTGAGACTATTTTGAACAATGTGAGTATACAGCAATTACTTGGGTGTTCATGAATTTTAATATACAAATAGGCCAATGAGACAGACTCAGTGCAAGCAGATTCAAATGATTTGATGGATGAATCATTGTGATTGGCTGTCATATTCCTGTTTTTTTATTATTATTGCCTTAGCTTGTCATAGAAACAACTCAGCATGAGTGTGCACATTGTAAAACTACATATCAGGTGGATGCCAGGCTAGCAACCTTGGTTGGTAATTTTCTTCCACTTTTTGTCAGTACTTTTTCTCTGCTTGAATGGACTGCTTGATTTTTCATTAGTACTACTTTCATTTAAATTGTTGTCCAGCATGGCAAGAATAGCAATGAACTTTGTGTGGAGGCTTGTTGCTAGGGTAGTGGTACTCTGGTCCTGTAGAGTAACATCAGCAAGCCCTGGTGTTGCTCCAGAGCACTCCAGAGCACATGGAATAGCATAATGCCTGAAGTGCATGTCTATGACCCTGGAGTGTTCCATAATGTTCAAAATTCATTTAGCATTCCATACCATTGTACCTTACAGTCACAAAAATAGATATAAAAATGATTTATTAATGCTAACTATACATTCACATAAAACTAAAGAGTAGGGTGGAGGTGATGGCAATGGCAGGGCGACAACAGGGTGATGGTGGTAGCAACAGCAGTGGCAAAATGGAAATGGTAAGAGAGCAGGGGTGAAGGTGAAAGGCAATGTTTGGGGTGAAGGTGATATGGAGGTGATGGTGACAGTGGTGCAAGGGTGTTACGGTCGATGTCCACAACGTCATTCGGCGTCCAAGTCTACAGCGACAAACAGAGTCTCGGTCTGTTCCCAATCACTAGACGAGGGTTCTAGGCACTAAGTCTGACGATGACGAAGGTTAGAGAGAGAGCGAGGAGAGCGGTTGAGGCGACGAGCAAAAGAGCGTTCAAGTTATGGATAAGATTTGACTAAGTTGGAACTAAAGAACTACGGTACATGAGAGGGGTTTATATACGTTAAGAGAACAATGGAAACTAAAGGGGAAAGAGCATAGCTATCTAGAAAAGGAAAGGTGAAGGTAGCTATGAAAGGAGATAACGTTCAAGCGTAACTATGGGTTTGTAACAAGTAAATGTAGTCCGTTAACAAAGGGAAAAGAGAAGTGTAACATTACCCCCTTTGTATGCAAGAAGTCACCGACTTCTACCAGCCAGAAGTTGTCCAACCATGGTCCGTTCTGGACTCAGCCCACTTGACAGCGTTGTCCAATTCTTTTGTTGAGGTCTCCACCTTCCACTTGAGCACTTCAGCAGCGCGATGCAGGTTCTGAGCATTCCGTAGAAATGAGTCGCGTTCCTCATAGGTCATTTCGTGAGGGTCAATGGTGAGGGTGAGCGCGGCGAGGTTGTCAGTTGCGGAGGAGAGGTTAGTGATGGAGCAGGTGGCGGCAGCAAGGGCGTCGGCGACGACGGTGAGCGTTGTGTTCCATTTGACGAATTGGGCGAAGTGGGGAAGGTGATGGTCGTCTGGGTATACTTGGGGAAGCAAATCGGCCGGATGAATGTGGAGGTCATCATCCTCGAAGTGGACGATGGTGGTGTTTTCGATAAAGACCTCGAGAGGGAGGTCTGGGAGGGCGATGAAGGGTGAGAGGGCGGCGACGGTTTCATCAATGCGCCAGTGGGTGCAGGAGAGGAGGATCAGGACGGTGAAGTAGGCAATGAGGGCGAAGAAAGTGAACATGGTTTCTGTTACGGTCGGTTGGGTGTTAAGCGGTGATATTTGGAAATTTATACGGATTCCTGGTCGCTGATTTCCGTGTCTGAATCCCAATTTGTTGTATCTAACGGGTCTTCAATTGCAGGGTCGGTGAGGAGGTCTCGTTCTTCTCTGATGAACCTGGTTAATGAATTTAAATGTTCGATCCCTGGTGTCGTTGTCGGGGTGATTAAGAATCTTCTGATTCATCTGATAATATCCGCTATTACCTCTGCCATTGCAGTAGACAAATAATCAAGATCATCAAGGATGTCTTCCATGAGAATGCGAGGCCTTCCTGGTACTCTGATTCCTCGGCTGATTAACCAAATTTGTGTGCTACACTCCCGTATCTGTTTAGTGATCTCATCCATCTGTTTGTACTCCTCTGGACATAGCAATCTTCCATGAGCACTTTTATAGACATCACTGTTTCTAATGGCTGGAAGTTGGTATGTAGGTGGATCCTTATTATAGGCAGGAAGATCATCGGTTGCGAATCATAAGTCATGGTACTTAGGAAGATAGTTCTGGATGTCATTGCAGGGGAACTCCGTCATTCCTGAAGGGTTTCTTTGGTGACGGTGATCGAGTCGAGGGGTGCAGTAGTATCATGTGACCAATGCCACAGTTCGGATGAGTTTTCCTGGTGGGTTCGGTGCTTTAGGAGCGTGTTGGAAGGGGAGGTATTGTATGCGAGTATAGACGGTTTTTTCTTTAAGAGCTATAGTGTATTGGGAGAGTGTTGAGCAGTTTCGTTTTGTATAGTGGTAATTTTGTTTCAACACGTGGCGGTTTCTGTATCGAGTCATGGTTCAGAGGTGTCGGCATTGTTGGTATTCTGATAGGATATCAGTGGCGTTTGCAAGATTGCGAGTGGGTTCCCAAGAATTGTCATTCGATCCATAGCCTTTCCATTTAACCAGGTAATGATAGCCTGCGCCTCGTTTCCTATGAGCTAGAATTGCCTCTACCTCGAATTCCTCTTGTCCATTTACGAGATCAGGGGGTGGTTTCACATAATTTGGCCCATGTGCAGTCGTTTCCCTGTACGGGGTAAGGAGTGACGTATGAAACACAGGGTGAATGCGCCATTGTTTTGGGAGTTTCAATTTATATGTCACTGGTCCCATCACTTGTTCGATTTCGAAGGGTCCTTCTCGTTTTGGTGCTAGCTTTCTAGACTGATATGGTATGTGAAGATTTCGGTTCTCAAGCCATACTTTGGTACCCTTTTCAAACCGTATTGCTTTGTCTTTGCGTCGTCTTGCCATTAGTTGTCTTGCTAGTTCGTGTGCTGCTAGTGCTTCTTCTCTGGCTTTCCTTAGGAACTGAAGGCACTCTTCTGCTGCTGGTGTGGTCATTCGCGTAGTAGCTGTGGGAAGCACAACAGGGTCCGTTCCATACATTAATCTGAATGGGGAAGTTTTGATAGTGTCATGATGTCAATTATTGTGAGCAAACTCGGCTATTGGGAGAAGCGGTTTCCATAGATGCGGTTTGTTGGAGCAGAACATTCGAAGGTAGACTTCCAATTCCTGGTTGACTCGTTCTGTTTCTCCATCAGTCTGGGGATGATAAGCTGTGCTCATTCTATGGTCAATCCCTAGTGCTTTCTGTATTTCCTGAAATACTTTTGCGGAGAACTGAGGTCCTCGATCCGAGATCAAAACGTCAGGTAGGCCAAACCGTTTGAAAATTTCGGAGATGTAAAGTTCCGCAGTGCCTAGTGCATCGATTGTCTTCTTGCAAGGTGTGAAAATTACCCCCTTTGTAAGACCATGGTCCACCGTGACCAGGATCGAGTCAAAGCCATCAGAAAGGGGTAGATCAGTGATGAAATCAAGGGTGACTTGCTGAAAGGGGCAGGTTGCTTTCGACAAAATTGGGTGTAGTGCTGGTATGTTTGGGTGTGTGTTAATCTTCATCTGCTGACAGAGGGTGCATCCTTCTATCCATTCCCTGACATGTTTGAACATTCCAGGCCACCAGTAATCACATTTAAGGAGTTCAAGGGTTTTTAATCGTCCAGGGTGGCCTGATGATCGTGCCTCGTGCATTTCTTTAATTAATCTGGTCCGTAATCCGTCTTGGTCAGGGATGTAGGTCTTTCCGAGATAGTGAACAATGCCATTGGTATAAGACCAATCTTGTATGTTCGATTTGATCGGTGGGGCGCGGTGCGTGGTGATAACCTCAATTAGAATACGTCCAAAATCGTCTTTTGACATTGCCTTTTGAATTTCTGTGACTAGATCTTCTGCAATAAGACGAATAAAACGATCTTCCAGTAGGACTACAATGTCTTCTTGTAATTCGCTGTTTCCCATATGATCAGGGCGTTGGGATAGAGCATCTGCTTCAAACATTTTTGTGCCAGGGACGTGTTCAATGCATAGGTCAAATTCTGATAATAGCGACGACCATCTAGCTTGTCTGGGCATTAGGTGTTGGGCGGTTCGATAGTAGGATAGATTCTTGTGGTCGCAGTGAACTATAGTGGTGTGGGGTGATCCATGTAGTAAGTGTCGCCAGGTCATCAATCCTTTGATAATTGCCAAGAGTTCTCGATCGTAGATCTGGTAATTCTGTTCCGTTTGTGTTAATGCATGTGAGATAAATCCGCAGGGATGTAGAGATCCTGTTTCGTCTGCTTGTTTCAAAACTGCTCCTATTGCCTTATTTGATGCGTCGGTTTGAAGGATAAAGGGTCGAGTAGGATCTGGCATTAATAATACTGGCATAGATGCAAATCGTTTCTTTAGTATTTCAAAAGCTTTGTTCCGTTCAGTGGTCCAGTCAAATGGTTCTGTTTTCTTGGTGAGGTCGGTAAGTGGTTTGGCGATGGCGGCAAAATTTCCAATGAAACGTTGGTAAAAGTTCCCAAATCCGAGGAATGATTGGACTTGTTTGACAGTGGTAGGGACTGGCCAATCGGCTATCCCTGCTAACTTTATTGGGTCCATCTGAATGCGTCCAGGGGTGATGATCATTCCTAGGAATTCGACTTCCTGCGTGGCGAACTTGCATTTTTCGAGTTTCAGGAATAGATCGTTATCTTGTAGCCGTTGTAAAATTCGTTTTGTCCGCTCCTCCAGCTGTTCTAGCATTTCCGCACAGATTAACATATCGTCCATGTAAATGATCAGCCATCCTTCATTGATCATGTCCCTAAAGTATTCGTTCATCATGGTTTGAAAGGTTGACGGCGAGTTGCATAATCCAAAGAACATTACTGTTGGTTCGTAGAGTCCTCGATTGGTGATAAAGGCTGCCTTCCATTCGTCTCCCTTCTTGATGCGAACATTGTTGTATCCCCATCGGAGGTCTAGTTTGGTGAAATATTTGGCACCTCGTAACTTAGTCATGAGATCGGAAACAAGGGGGAGGGGATATGCGTTTTTGACGGTCCATTCATTCAAGTATCAGTAATCCTGACAGGGTCGAAGTGCTCCACTTTCCTTTTTTGCTACGAAGAAGAATGGTGACGCCTGCGGTGATGTGGATGGTTTAATGTATCCTTTCTTGAGTTGTTCATCAATCCATTCGTCCAACAGTCCTTGTTCCTTGACCAATAGAGGGTAGAGTTTACTAGCTTTTGGAACAAAACCTTCTTTTGTGTTGATTGCGTGATCCCATGGTCGGCTGGATGGGAAGCGTTCTGATGCCTTTTTGTCAAAGATGGTGCGCCATTGCTCATATTCCGCGGGTAATGTGGTTGATGGCTCGTCTTTCTTTAGCCTATGCTCTAGTTCCTGTGATGCCGATGTTTTAACTCTAATCCAGTAATCATCTTCACCCCATTGCTGGGAGTCGAGGGCTAACTGCCAGATTGCTCTTGACGACGTGTCCTGATCTCCAATTTTCAGAGATTTCTCTTGCCAGTTGATGATCGTGTTATTTTCTTCTAACCAGGGTATTCCTAGAATCATTTGTTGATCGCCTAGCTTAGTGATCCAGAACCAATTGATAAACCGCTGTCCCTCAATCATGTAGCATATTTTGGTCCGATGTGTGATCATTCCTTTCGCATTTACTGTTCCATCTGCATTTCTGACTTTAATTGGTTTCTTAAGTCGTTCTTTCCTGAGCTCCTTCACTGCTCCTTCGTCTACAAAGTTTCCTTCTGCTCCACAATCAATTAGGGCAGATGTTCCAGCGGGTAAATCGGTCGATTTGATAGTTAATGAAATGCGCTTGTCATTGTTGGATAATACTATTACAGAATCAAGCGCTAACTGTTCAGATCTCGATGATAAGGAAGGGCCAACCGCTGAGTGACGCTTCCTAACTAAAAACCCTTGTTTTCGAATTCGTTTAAGAGGGCATTCTTCTCTTCAGTAGACATTGCTGAAAAGATGGCTCTAATTTTCTTTACTGGTTCGTCTTCTTCCTTCTGTTGTTCCTCAGTGACGGAACGGACGGCTTTATTCTGATAAGAAGACCTGGATGAAGACGCATCGTTGCGTTTTGGGCAGTTCCTGGAGATGTGTCCCTGTGTTCCACATCTGAAACACTTGCCAGTTTTTCGGTATTCCTCCTTTTGATCATCTGTCAATCGGCTAGGGGTCGTGGTATTTATAGCTCTGATTGTTCCGGATCGATTGTTGTTTCGATTGAAACGTGTTCCAGATCCGTCATTGGTTCTCCTGTTTCCTTGTCCTGTCATGTCCCAGGCGTTATGGTGATTCTCAGCCTTATCATAGGCTTCTTGCATCGTCTTGATCTTTCTTTGGTCCTGCAAGATTGTCCTAGCGAGTTCTAGAGGTAATCCTTTGACAAATGCCTGCAGTTGAGTGGGTATTCCTGTGAGTCCAGAGGTCCCTATGTCCATGCGGAATTTCCTAATGTATTCTGGGACTGAAACGCCGTTTCCAACTCTTAATTTGGATAGATTGTTCAGGGCCCGAAGGGCGCTGTTGACTTCCCCCCAGTCATTGATGAAACGTGTTTCAAATGCCTCATAGTTGCCCCATTTGAATATGGCTGTGGTACTGCCTCTGTTGTCGTTTAGTTCGCTTCGGACAATGGTCTTCCAATCGTCTAGTTCTGGTCCCATGCATGCGAGCACATATCTGACTTTCTTCTCATCTTTTCCTTCATAGTTCTGTTCATTGAGGGTAAAATAATCCTCAAGCTGTCCTAAAAATGACTTTGCTTCGATTCGTTTACCTGTAAAGGGTCGTATTGGCTGTGGTTTGATATCTCCTTTAGAGCCTGTACTGGTTTCGGACGCCATTCTTGGTTCAGGAGTGATCGGTGGTTCGGGGTTAATCGGTGGTTCAGGGGTAGGTGTTCTGGTGATTGGTTTCGGTTCTGGAGTAGGGGTTCTACTCGGGGTTCTGGTTTTCGGAGATGGGGGTGGTCTCTGTTTCGAGTAATCTGTATCAAACGGGTTTTCCTCAAGCTTAGCTTGTTTGATTCGTAATAATTCCTCCCACTCTGCTAAAAGGCTAGCTGTGATTCCGTGTCGGTTGCTGTCACTAAAGAATCTTCTGTAGAGGGTCCTTCCTGGTTCGTTTTCTGGTTCTTTGACAAGGTAGAGCGGTTCTCCTTGTATTTCACTACCCCAGTCTAGGTAGATTTGGTCGGGTAAATCGAATTCAGATACTCCTGAGTAGAAGTCTCCTGAAAAGTATTTGTTTGGGACTGGTTCGTTTCGTTTCCGTCTGTCTGTAACGAAGTACCAGGTTTGTTGGTAGAGAAAAACTTCTCATCGTTCAAGGTAGTATTTCCACTTATAGGTGACGGATCCGTTCGAGGGTCGTTCCTGAGAGCTGCGGGTCTCAATGGTGTCGGCTAGGGATGATACCCTGAGCTAGTCCTGAGTTCCAACTTATGTTACGGTCAATGTCCACAACGTCGTTCGGCGTCCAAGTCTACAGTGACAAACAGAGTCTCGGTCTGTTCCCAATCACTAGACGAGGGTTCTAGGCACTAAGTCTGACGATGACGAAGGCTAGAGAGAGAGCGAGGAGAGCGGTTGAGGCGATGAGCAAAAGAGCGTTCAAGTTATGGATATGATTCGACTAAGTTGGAACTAAAGAACTACGGTACATGAGAGGGGTTTATATACGTTAAGAGAACAATGGAAACTAAAGGGGAAAGAGCATAGCTATCTAGAAAAGGAAAGGTGAAGGTAGCTATGAAAGGAGATAACGTTCAAGCGTAACTATGGGTTTGTAACAAGTAAATGTAGTCCGTTAACAAAGGGAAAAGAGAAGTGTAACAAAGGGTGACAGTGAGGTGATGACAATGGCAGGATGATGGTGGAGGTGAAAGTGAGAGCAACAGTGATGGCAAGAGGGTGACTCAAGGGCAGCAGTAGAGGTGAGAGGATGGAGAGGGCAATGGGAAGGGAGAGGGCAAGAGGGATTACAATCTCTGTAGACATTATCAGGATGACTAACTGGTCACCTTTCTCTCTGTGGCCTAGATGGCCTAGCTTCTGGTTCATCAGGAGTTTCACCTGGTTCACCCCAAATCTCCAGGTCATCATCAGAATCTGGGTTCTCAAGATCTTTTCTAATCTGAGATTTGTCATCTGATGATTCTGATTCTGATTCTGAGTCTGATGAGTCATTGATCTGTCTTTTGATGGTGTAAATGGAGTTAGGTCTTCTACTTTGTTCTCAGGGTTTCTGAACATGGGAGTCTCAGGATTTTTGACATTTAGGGAA
>JAEBUO010000103.1:0-68774 GCA_023014395.1 Amanita rimosa | reverse complement strand
TGATAGTGTCATGATGTCAGTTGTTGTGAGCAAACTCGGCTATTGGAGAAGCGGTTTCCATAGATGCGGTTCATTGGAGCAGAACATTCGAAGGTAGACTTCTAATTCTTGGTTGACTCGTTCTGTTTCTCCATCAGTCTGAGGATGATAGGCTGTGCTCATTCTATGGTCAATTCCTAGTGCTTTCCGTATTTCCTGAAATACTTTTGTGGAGAACTGAGGTCCTCGATCCGAGATCAAAACATCGGGTAGGCCAAACCGTTTGAAAATTTCGGAGATGTAAAGTTCTGCAGTGCCTAGTGCATTGATTGTCTTTTGCAAGGTGTGAAAATTACCCCCTTTGTAAGACCATGGTCCACCGTGACCAGGATTGAGTCAAAGCCATCAGAAAGGGGTAGATCAGTGATGAAATCAAGGGTTACTTGTTGAAAGGGACGGGTTGCTTTCGACGGGATTGGGTGAAGGGCTGGTACATTTGGGTGTGTGTTAATCTTCATCTGTTGGCAAAGGGCGCATCCTTCTATCCATTCCCTGACATGTTTGAACATTCCGGGCCACCAGTAGTCACGTTTAAGGAGTTCAAGGGTCTTTAATCGTCCAGGGTGACCTGATGATCGTGCTTCGTGCGTTTCTTTAATCAATCTGGTTTGTAATCCGTCTTGGTCAGGGATGTAGGTTTTGCCAAGATAGTGAATAATGCCATTGGTATAAGACCAATCCTGTATGTTCGATTTGATCGGTGGGGCGCGGTGCGTGGTGATAACTTCTATTAGAATGCGTCCGAAATCGTCTTTTGACATTGCTTTCTGAATCTCTGTGACTAGATCTTCCACAATAAGACGAATAAAGCGATCCTCCGGTAGAACTATGACGTCTTCTTGTAATTCACTGTTTCCCATATGATCAGGGCGTCGGGATAGGGCATCTGCTTCGAACATTTTCGTGCCAGGGACGTGCTCAATGCGTAGGTCAAATTATGATAATAGGGATGACCATCTAGCTTGTCTGGGCGTTAAGCGTTGGGCGGTTCGATAGTAGGACAGATTTTTGTGGTCGCAATGAACTATAGTGGTGTGGGGTGATCCGTGTAGCAAGTGTCGCCAGGTCATCAATCCTTTGATAATTGCTAAGAGTTCCCGATCATAGATCTGGTAATTCTGTTCCGTTTGTGTTAATGCGTGTGAGATAAATCCGCAGGGATGTAGAGATCCTGTTTCATCTGCTTGTTTCAAGACTGCTCCTATTGCCTTATTTGATGCATCGGTTTGAAGGATAAAGGGTCAAGTAGGATCTGGCATTAATAATACCGGCATAGATGCAAATCGTTTCTTCAGAATTTCAAAAGCGTTGTTCCATTCAGTGGTCCAGTCAAATGGTTCTGTTTTCTTAGTGAGGTCGGTAAGTGACTTAGCGATGGCAGCAAAATTCCCAATGAAACATCGGTAAAAGTTCCCAAATCCGAGGAATGATCGGACTTGTTTGACTGTGGTGGGAACTGGCCAATCTGCAATCCCAGCTAACTTTATTGGGTCCATCTGAATGCGTCCAGGGGTGATGATCATTCCTAGGAATTCGACTTCCTGCGTGGCGAACTTGCATTTTTCAAGTTTCAGGAATAGATCGTTATCTTGTAGCCATTGTAAAATTTGTTTTGTCCGCTCCTCCAGCTGTTTTAGTGTTTCCGCACAGATTAACATGTCGTCCATGTAAATGATCAGCCATCCTTCATTGATCATGTCCCTAAAGTACTCGTTCATCATAGTTTGAAAAGTTGACAGCGAGTTGCATAGTCCAAAGAACATTACTGTTGGTTCGTAAAGCCCTCAATTGGTAATAAAGGCTGCTTTCCATTCGTCTCCCTTCTTGATGCGAACATTGTTGTATCCCCATCGGAGGTCGAGTTTGGTGAAATACTTGGCACCTCGTAATTTAGTCATGAGATCGGAAACAAGGGGAAGGGGGTATGCGTTTTTGACGGTCCATTCATTCAGGTATCGGTAATCCTGACAGGGTCGGAGTGCTCCACTTTCTTTCTTTGCTACAAAGAAGAATGGTGACGCCTGCGGTGATGTAGATGGTTTAATGTATCCTTTCTTGAGTTGTTCATCAATCCATTCGTCTAACAGCCCTTGTTCCTTGACCAATAGAGGGTAAAGTTTACTAGCTTTTGGAACAAAACCTTTCTTTGTGTTGATTGCGTGATCCCATGGTCGACTGGATGGGAAACGTTCTGATGCCTTTTTGTCAAAGATGGTGCGCCATTGCTCATATTCTGTAGGTAATGTGGTGGATGGTTCTTCTTTCTTTAGCCTATGCTCTAGTTCCTGTGATGCCAATGTTTTAACTCTAATCCAGTAGTCATCTTCACCCCATTGCTGGGAGTCGAGGGCTAGCTGCCAGATTGCTTTTGACGACGTGTCCAGATCTCCAATTTTCAGAGACTTCTCTTGCCAGTTGATGATTGGGTTATTTTCTTCTAACCAGGGTATTCCTAGAATCATTCGTTGATCGCCTAGCTTAGTGATCCAGAACCAATTGATAAATCGCTGTCCTTCAATCATGTAGCATATCTTGGTTTGATGTGTGATCATTCCTTTCACATTTACTGTTCCATCTGCGTTTCTGACTTTAATTGGTTTCTTAAGTCGTTCTTTCCTGAGCTCCTTCACTGCTCCTTCATCTACAAAGTTTCCTTCTGCTCCACAATCGATCAGGGCAGATGTTCCAGCGGGTAAATCGGTTGATTTGATAGTTAATGAAATGCGCTTGTCATTGTTGGATAATACTATTACAGAATCAAGCGCTAACTGTTCAGATCTCGATAATAAGGAAGGGCCAACTGCTGAGTGACGCTTCCTCACTAAAAACCCTTGTTTTCGAATTCGTTTAAGAGGGCATTCTTTTCTTCAGTAGACATTGCTGAAAAGATGGCTCTAATTTTCTTTGCTGGTTCGTCCTCTTCCTTCTGTTGTTCCTCAGTGACGGAACGGATGGCCTTATTCTGATAAGAAGACCTGGATGAAGATGCATCGTTACGTTTCGGACAGTTCCTGGAGATGTGTCCCTGTGTTCCACATCTGAAACACTTGCCAGTCTTTCTGTATTCCTCCTTTTGATCATCTGTCAATCGGCTAAGGGTTGTAGTATTTATAGTTCTGATTGCTCCGGATTGATTGTTGTTTCAATTGAAATGCATTCCAGATCCATCATTGGTTCTCCTGTTTCCCTGTCCTGTCATGTCCCAAGCGTTGTGGTGATCCTCAGCCTTGTCATAGGCTTCTTGCATCGTTTTGATCTTCCTTTGGTCTTGTAAGATCGTCCTAGCAAGTTCTAAAGGTAATCCTTTGACGAATGCCTGCAACTGAGCGGGTATTCCAGTGGGTCCGGAGGTTCCTATGTCCATGTGAAATTTCCTGATGTATTCTGGGACTGAAACGCCGTTTCCAACTCTCAATTTGGATAGATTGCTCAGGGCTCGAAGGGCGCTGTTGACTTCCCCCCAGTCATTGATGAAACGTGTTTCAAATGCCTCATAGTTGCCCCATTTGAACGTGGCTGTGGTACTGCCTCTGTTGTCGTTTAATTCGCCTCGGACAATGGTCTTCCAATCGTCTAGTTCTGGTCCCATGCATGCAAGCGCATATCTGACTTTCTTCTCATCTTTTCCTTCATAGTTCTGTTTGTTGAGGGTAAAGTAATCCTCAAGCTGTCCTAAAAATGACTTTGCTTCGATTTGTTTGCCTGTAAAAGGTCGTATAGGCTGCAGTTTGATATCCCCTTTAGAGCTAGCACTGGTTTCAGATGCCATTCTTGGTTCAGGAGTGATCGGTGGTTCAGGGTTAATTGGTGGTTCAGGGGTTGGCGTTCTGGTGATTGGTTTTGGTTCTGGAGTAGGGGTTCTACTTGGAGTTCTGGGTTTCGGAGATGGGGGTGGTCCTTGTTTCGAGTAATCTGTATCAAACGGGTTTTCCTCAAGCTTGGCTTGTTCGATTCGTAATAATTCCTCCCACTCTGCTAAAATGCTAGCTGCGATTCTGTGTCGGTTGTTTCCACTAAAGAATTTCTTATAGAGGGTCCTTCCTGGTTCGTTCTCTGGTTCTTTAACAAGGTAGAGCAGTTCTCCTTGTACTTCACTACCCCAATCTAGGTAGATTTGATCGGGTAAATCGAATTCAAAGGCTCCTGAGTAGAAGTCTCCTGAAAAATATTTGTCTGGGACTGGTTCGTTTTGTTTCCGTCCTTCTGTAACAAAGTACCAGGTTCGTTGGTAGAGAAAAACTTCTCATCGTCCAAGGTAGGTTTTCCCCTTATAGGTGATGGATCCGTTCGGGGGTCGTTCCTGAGAGCTGCGGGTCTCAATGGTGTCGGCTAGGGGTGATACCCTGAGCTGGTCCTGAGTTCCAACTTATGTTACGGTCAATGTCCACAACATCGTTCAGCATCCAAGTCTACAGTGACAAACAGAGTCTCGGTCTGTTCCCAATCACTGGACAAGGGTTCTATGCACTAAGTCTGACGATGACGAAGGCAAGAGAGAGAGCGAGGAGAGCGGTTGAGGCGACGAGCAAAAGATCGTTCTAGTTATGGATATGATTCGACTAAGTTGGAACTGAAGCACTACGGTACATGAGAGGGGTTTATATACGTTTAAAGAACAATGGATACTAAAGGGGAAAGAGCATAGCTATCTGGAAGAGGAAAGGTGAAGGTAGCTATGAAAGGAGATAACGTCCAAGGCGTAACTATGGGTTTGTAACAAGTAAACGTAATCTGTTAACAGAGGGAAAAGAGAATTGTAACATTAGGTACCTGGCGAGCAGGAACCAACTTAACACAAGAACGACATGGAATAGTGTCGTTATTAGATGGAGTCGAGAGCGTCGAACAAGCGGCGTTCGTACACAAGCCACCTTTCACAAGTTGGCAGGAGTTCGATACGGAAGCCAGGGAATTCTTCCTGACAACCGAAACCTGGGATGACGCCATCCGCAAAATTCAGGGTTTACAACA
The DNA here is from genome assembly GCA_023014395.1 of Amanita rimosa. Lineage (NCBI taxonomy): Eukaryota > Fungi > Basidiomycota > Agaricomycetes > Agaricales > Amanitaceae > Amanita > Amanita rimosa. The sequence continues at coordinate 63,764 of JAEBUO010000103.1, read as the reverse complement.
GGGGAAGCACAATGTAGAGGATTACATTGTTGACTTCAGAGGACTAGCCCAACTTATGGGCTACAATGAGATTGCGCTCATTGCGCAATTCAGGAGGGGATTACATCCACAACTTGGGTTGCGGATTGTTGAAACAGGAGCACCGGGAGATGGGACCACTACAGGAGATCTGGACAAGTGGTATACGAAGGCGATGGAGTTAAACAAGGCTTGGCGGGATGCCAAGAAGTTTTACAATGTAAATCCAGGGCAAGGGTCACACCAACCCCCGGCATCAACAGCAAGGACGCAGGGTACCCACAACAGGGTTTCACCAATGCCTGCGACTCGGACTGGTGGAGCAACGCAAGGCCCACCACCAGCAGCAGCAACAATGTCGAGCGCCAGGGACCCCAATGCCATGGACGTAGATAGAAAGAAAAGCACCATCGTGTGCTACAACTGTGGGAAGACGGGACACATTAGCAGAGATTGCAAAAGTCCCAAGAATTGGAAGGGTAAAACCCGTGTGAGGGAAATGGGTTGGAAGGAGTGGCTTGATGATGCCACTGAAGATGACAAGAAGGCCATTAGCGAGGCCTTGGGTTTTTGAAGCGGCCAACCGGAAATCATTCCGACCGGAAGGCCTGTAGTTCTAGTTCAACCTCATGTAATACTAGTCATGCAATCGAATTTACTAAGTTAAATTGCATTGATTATGAACTAAGAACAACAAAGTTAAGGGATGAACCCGTTACAACAGGAAAAGATCGCTTGAGGCCCTGGCAGACTCCATGGATGGTGAGACGCATATGGGAACAACCCATTGGTCAAGCCCTTCAATCTCTTCGATCCTGGAGTCATGACTCCAGGATGGAAGAGGTAACGGAAGATCTGGTACGGAGTCTGAATAGCGCGACGGAGGTACAAGCGGCCTGGTACTTGAACCACTTAAGGAATAAACCTAAGCAGGTGATAGGAACCGGGAAAAGACAACTGAACATACCCATGACGGTTACTGACATCACAACAGGACAGTCCGTTACGATATCGGCTTTGCTGGATTCGGGGTGTACAGGTTCATGCGTTTAATAGGAATTTCGTGAAGCGAAATAACCTCAACACGAGAAAACTCCCCCACCCGATTCCTGTTTATAATGCAGATGGTTCAGAAAACGTCGATGGGCGACTGTCAGAGATGGTGCAGTTGAAAGTGAAAATTAACACGCACGAAGAGACTTGGGAGTTTGGTGTCTCGAACCTTGGGAAGACAGATCTATTCCTAGGACACGACTGGTTAAAATTCCACAATCCAGATGTCGATTGGAGTAAGAACGTACTCCGATTCAGTCATTGCCCAGGCGCATGTTATCCAGATTTGAAAGCCCAGGAGCCCAAGGACGAAGATGCTGAGGAAGAGCAAGAAGTAGGCGGCGTGCATTGGGATGAAGGGGATCGGCTGTTGGCGGTACAAAGGGAAGATGTGGACTCAGAATGGATCAGGGCTTATGAGTCTACGGCAACCAAGATTGCCACAGAAAATAAGATTACCCGGACCCTGGAGGAAGTAGTACCTGCACATTACTTAGGTTACCGGAAGGTCTTCGAGAAACAGACCTTTGATGAACTACCACCACGCCGACCCTGGGATCATGCAATTGAATTGGTACCTGGTGCCAAGATGTTAGATTGCAAGATCTATCCCCTAAGCCGTGTGGAACAGGAGGAACTCGAGAAGTTTCTCAAGGACAATCTGGAGACAGGATGCATCCGATCGAGCAAGTCGGCAATGGCATCACCCTTCTTCTTTGTTAAAAAGAAGGACGGCTCACTTCGCCCAGTACAGGATTATCGCAAGCTCAATGAGATGACCATTAATAATTGGTATCCATTACCACTCATCTCCGAGCTTGTCGACAAACTGTCTCATGCGAAGGTCTTCTCAAAAATGGATATCCGGTGGGGATATAACAATGTTCGTATCAAGGATGGTGATGAACATAAGGTGGCCTTTAGAACAAATAGGGGTCTCTTCGAACCCTTGGTCATGTTCTTTGGTCTCACCAACTCCCCAGTGACATTCCAGACCATGATGAATGATATCTTCAGGGAAGAAATTGCTGAAGGATGGGTGGTGATTTACATGGACAATATTCTAGTGTTCTCTAAGGATCAAAAGAGTCACACAGCTCATGTAAACCGGATATTGGCCAAGTTGCAAGAACACAAGCTGTCACTGAAACCCGAGAAGTGCTGGTTTGACAAAGCCACCACCATTGAGTTTTTGGGATTGATCATTTCCCATGATTCAATCAGTATGGATAAAGCCAAGGTCAAGGCCATTGTGGACTGGCCTGTTCCTACTTGCAAGAAACACATTCAACAGTTTCTGGGCTTTGTTAATTTCTACCGGCGCTTTGTGAAGGGTTTTGCTTCGATCTCCAAACCGTTGACCCTTCTCACCGGCAATAACGAGTGGCAGTGGACGCCCGATCAGCAACACGTGTTTGCTGGTCTCAAGCAGCGCATTGCTGAAGAAGTCGTGTTGGCCATTCCGGCTGATCAAGGTCAATTCCAGATTGAGACTGATGCATCGGACTTTGCTATCGGTGGCATCCTGTTGCAACAGCAGTCGGATGGTCTGTGGCGGCCCGTTGCCTTCATCTCTAAATCTCTCAATCCGGCGGAACGCAACTATGAAATTTATGATAAAGAGATGTTGGCAGTAATGCATGCCTTTTACGAATGGTCTCACTACCTGAAGGGCACGGCTGTTCCGGTTGAGGTTTTGACGGATCATCAGAATCTCACATACTTTCGGAAGCCGCAAAATATTAATCGCCGGCAGGCGCGTTGGATTTTGGACTTGCAGGAGTTCAATTTTGTGATCAAGCATCGCTCTGGCAAATCCAATAGCAAGGCTGACCTTCTGTCCCGGAGGGCAGATCATAAGGGGGAGGAGATTGACAACGAAGGTGTCATTCCTTAAAGAGGATCTTTTCGTTCGTCTTTATGACGACGACGATGCGTTGACGGAGTTGGAGGAGAAGATTGCCAAGATCAATAAAAGGCAATGGGAGTCACAAGTAGTGGAAGGACTTAAGAACAAGGATCCCGACTTCAAGTTGGAACGAGGGATCGTGACATGGAAGGGTCGAATCTATGTCCCAACCAACAGCAGGGTGCAAGAATCTATTCTCAATATCCACCATGAGTGGGGACATTACAGAATCAACAAGACTTTGGAGGTCGTCACACGGAACTACTGGTGGCCACGTATGGCTAGAGATGTCAAACTGTACGTCACGGGGTGTAGGACATGCCAGACTGTCAAACCAGACAGAACCAAGAGGGCAGCACCACTACGACCCAATAGCATACCCGGTCAACCGTGGCAAGACGTGTCTGTGGATTTAATGGGACCATTTCCGGAATCACAAGGCTTTGACATGATAATGGTGGTCGTGGATCGTTTTACCAAGAAAGCGTATTTCTTGCCAACGAATTCCACAATCACATCGTTAGGAGTAGCCAGGCTTTTCCGTGATAATGTGTTCAGGGATCATGGGTTACCTCAGAAGGTTATCAGCGACAGAGGATCTCAATTCGTCTCCCAGTTCATGAAGGAACTGTTCCGGTTGTTGGATATTGAGGGAAACCCTTCCATGGCGTATCACCCACAGACTGATGGACAAACAGAACGGGTCAACCAGGAAGTGCGCAAGTTTCTTGCAATGTACACAAATGACAAACAGGATGACTGGAGTGAACATTTGGCACTTGCTCAGTTTTGTCATAATGACAGAGAAAACTCGGCCACAGGTTTTACCCTGTTCTATTTGAACAATGGGAAACACCCAAGGAAGTGGAGCAACCCGACATTGACCACCAAGGTGGCGGATGTAGAGAAGTTCGTGGATAACGCACGAGAGGCATGCGATGTGGCAGCTGAGAATCTAGAAAAGGCGACCGAGCGTATGGCCAAACAGTACGACAAGGGAAAACGTCCTGCTAGAGAGTATCAGGTCGGTGACAAGGTCTACGTCAATGTGGAACATCTTCCACACGTACGGGCATCCAAGAAGCTTGACGGCAAGTTCTATGGACCGTACAAGGTATTAGAAAAAATTGGTTCCGCCGCATACCGACTGGATCTTCCTAAGTCGTGGAAGGTGTACAATGTGTTCAACGAAGTGCTGTTGAAACCTTATATACTGTTACAGTTCTCTTTTCCCTTTGTTAACAGACTACATTTACTTGTTACAAACCCATAGTTACGCTTGGACGTTATCTCCTTTTAATAGCTACCTTCACCTTTCCTTTTCCAGATAGCTATGCTCTTTCCCCTTTTAGCTTCTATTGTTCTCTCAACATATATAAACCCCTCTCATGTACCGTAGTTCTTTAGTTCCAACTTAGTCGAATCTTATCCATAACTTGAACGCTCTTTTTCCCGTTGCCTCAACCGCTCTCCTCGCTCTCTCTCTAGCCTTTGTCATCGTCAGACTTAGTGCCTAGAACCCTTGTCCAGTGATTGGGAACAGACCGAGACTCTGTTTGTCGCTGTAGACTTGGACACTGAATGACGTTGTGGACATTGACCATAACATAAGTTGGAACTCAGGACTAGCTCAGGGTATCATCCCTAGCCGACACCATTGAGACTCGCAGCTCTCAGGAACGACCCCCAAACGGATCCGTCACCTATAAGGGGAAATACTACCTTGAACGACGAGAAGTTTTTCTCTACCAATGAACCTGGTACTTTGTTACAGAAGGATGGAAACGAAACGAACCAGTCCCAAACGAATACTTTTCAGGAGACTTCTACTCAGGAGTATCTGAATTCGATTTACCTGATCAAATCTACCTAGACTGGGGTAGTGAAATACAAGGAGAACCGCTCTACCTTGTCAAGGAACCAGAGAACGACCCAGGAAGGACTCTCTACAGAAGATTCTTTAGAGACAGCAACCGACACGGAATCACAGCTAGTCTTTTAGCAGAGTGAGAGGAATTACTACGAATTGAACAAGCCAAGCTTGAGGAAAACCCGTTTGATACAGATTACTCAAAACAAAGACCACCCCCATCTCCGAAAACCAGAACCCCGAGTAGAACCCCTACTCCAGAACCGAAACCGATCACCAGAACACCAACCCCTGAACCACCGATCAACCCCGAGCCACCGATTACTCCTGAACCAAGAATGGCATCTGAAACCAGTGCTAGCTCTAAAGGAGATATCAAACCGCAGCCTATACGACCCTTTACAGGCAAACGAATCGAAGCAAGGTCATTTTTAGGACAGCTTGAGGATTACTTTACCCTCAATGAACAGAACTATGAAGGAAAAGATGAGAAGAAAGTTAGATATGCGCTTGCGTGCATGGGACCAGAATTAGACGATTGGAAAACGATCATCCGAAGCGAATTGAATGACAACAGAGGCAGTACCACAGCCACGTTCAAATGGAGCAACTATGAAGCATTTGAAACGCGTTTCATCAATGATTGGGGAGAAGTCAACAGCGCCCTTAGAGCCCTGAACAATCTATCCAAATTAAGAGTTGGAAACGGCGTTTCAGTCCCAGAATACATCAGAAAATTTTGTATGGATATAGGAACCTCTGGACTCACTGGGATACCCACTCAATTGCAGGCATTCGTCAAAGGACTACCATTAGAACTTGCTAGAACGATCTTACAGGACCAAAGGAAGATCAAGACGATGCAAGAAGCCTATGATAAGGCCGAGGATCACCATAATGCTTGGGACATGACAGGACAAGGAAACAGGAGAACCAATGATGGATCTGGAACACGTTTCAATCGAAACAATAATAATCGATCTGGAGCAATCAGAGCTATAAATACCATGATCCCTAGCCGATTGACAGATGATCAAAAAGAGGAATACCAAAAGACTGGCAAGTGCTTCAGATGTGGAACACAGGGACACATCTCCAGGAACTGCCTGAAACGCAATAATGCGTCTTCATCCAGGTCTTCTTACCAGAATAAGGCTGTCCGTTCCGTCACTGAGGAACAACAGAAGGAAGAAGACGAACCAGCAAAGAAAATTAGAGCCATCTTTTCAGCAATGTCTACTGAAGAGAAGAATGCCCTCTTAAACGAATTCGAAAACGAGGGTTTTTAGTTAGGAAGCATCACTCAGCGGTTGGCCCTTCCTTATTATCGAGATCTGAACAGTTAGCGCTTGATTCTGTAATAGTATTATCCAACAATGACAAGCGCATTTCACTAACTATCAAATCGACCGATTTACCCGCTGGAACATCTGCCCTAATCGACTGTGGAGCAGAAGGAAATTTCATAGACGAAGGAGCAGTAAAGGAGCTCAGGAAAGAACGACTTAAGAAACCAATTAAAGTCAGAAACGCAGATGGAACAGTAAATGTGAAAGGAATGATCACACATCGGACCAAGATATGCTATATGATCGAAGGACAACAGTTTATCAATTGGTTCTGGATCACTAAGCTAGGGGATCAACAAATGATCTTAGGGATACCTTGGTTGGAAGAGAATAACCCGATCATCAATTGGCGAGAAAAAACTCTGAAAATTGAAGATCCGGACACATCGCCAAAAGCAATTTGGCAGCTAGCCCTTGACTCCCAGCAATGGGGTGAAGATGACTACTGGATCAGAGTTAAAACATCGGCATCACAGGAATTAGAACATAGGCTAAAGAAAGACGAACCATCTACCACTCTACCAACAGAATATGAGCAATGGCGCACCATCTTTGACAAAAAGGCGTCAGAATGTTTCCCATCCAGTCGACCGTGGGATCATGCAATTAACACGAAAGAAGGCTTTGTCCCAAAGGCTAGTAAACTCTACCCTCTATCCGTCAAAGAACAGGGGCTGTTAGACGAATGGATTGATGAACAGCTCAAGAAAGGATACATTAAACCATCTACATCACCACAGGCATCACCGTTCTTCTTTGTAGCAAAGAAAGAAAGCGGAGCACTCCGACCCTGTCAGGATTATCGATATCTCAATGAATGGACCGTCAAAAACACATATCCCCTTCCCTTAGTTTCCGATCTCATGACTAAACTATGAGGCGCCAAGTACTTCACCAAACTAGACCTCCGGTGGGGATACAATAATGTTCGCATCAAAAAGGGAGATGAATGGAAAGCGGCCTTTATCACCAATCGAGGACTCTATGAACCCACAGTGATGTTCTTTGGATTATGCAACTTGCCGTCAACCTTTCAAACTATGATGAACAAATACTTTAAGGATATGATCAATGAAGGATGGTTAGTCATCTATATGGATGACATGCTAATTTGCGCAGAATCACTGGAACAACTGGAAGAGCGGACAAAACGGATTTTACAACAGTTACAAGATAACGATCTATTCCTGAAATTAGAAAAATGCAAGTTCGCCACGCAGGAAGTTGAATTCTTAGGAATGATCATCACTCCTGGACGCATTCAGATGGACCCAATAAAGTTAGCAGGGATCGCCGATTGGCCAGTCCCTACCACAGTCAAACAGGTCCGATCCTTCCTCGGATTTGGGAATTTTTACCGACGTTTCATTGGAAACTTTGCCGCCATCGCTAAACCACTTACCGACCTCACTAAGAAAACCGAACCATTCGACTGGACAGCCAAACGGAACCAGGCCTTTGAGATTCTAAAGAAACGATTTGCGTCTATGCCAGTGTTATTAATGCCAGATCCAACCCGACCCTTTATTCTTCAAACCGATGCATCAAATAAAGCAATAGGAGCGGTCTTGAAACAAGCTGATGAGACAGGATCCTTACACCCTTGTGGATTTATTTCACATGCCTAACACAAACGGAGCAAAATTACCAGATCTATGACAGAGAACTTTTGGCAATCATCAAGGGATTAACAACCTGGCGACACCTACTACATGGATCACCCCATACCACAATAGTTCATTGCGATCACAAGAATTTGTCCTATTATCGAACCGCCCAATGCCTGACACCAAGACAAGCTAGATGGTTGTCCCTACTATCAGAATTTGACCTACGTATTGAGCACGTCCCTGGCACGAAAATGTTCGAAGCAGATGCCCTATCCCGACGTCCTGACCATATGGGAAATAGTGAATCACAGGAAGATGTCATAGTCTTACCGGAGGATCGTTTTATTTGTCTTATTGCAGAAGATCTAGTCACGGAAATTCAGAAGGCAATGTCAAAAGATGATTTTGGACGAATTCTAATCGAGGTTATTACCACACACCGCGCCCCACCGATCAAATCAAATATACAGGATTGGTCTTATACAAATGGCATTGTTCACTATCTTGGAAAGACCTATATCCCTGACCAGGATGGACTACGGACCAAACTGATTAAAGAAACACATGAGGCACAATCATCTGGCCACCCCGGATGATTAAAAACCCTTGAACTCCTTAAACGCGACTACTGGTGGCCCGGAATGTTCAAACATGTCAGAGAATGGATAGAAGGATGCGCCCTTTGCCAACAAATGAAGATTAACACACACCCAAATGTACCAGCCCTTCACCCGATTCAGTCAAAAGCAACCCGCCCCTTTCAACAAGTAACCCTTGATTTCATCACTGATCTACCCCTTTCCGATGGCTTTGACTCGATCCTGGTCATGGTGGACCATGGCCTTACAAAGGGGGTAATTTTCACACCTTGCAAGAAGACGATCGATGCACTAGGCACTGCGGAACTTTACGTATCCGAAATTTTCAAACGGTTTGGCCTACCCGATGTGTTGATCTCAGATCGAGGACCACAGTTCTCCGCAAAAGTATTTCAAGAAATACGAAAAGCATTAGGAATTGACCATAGAATGAGTACAGCCTATCATCCTCAAACTGATGGGGAAACAGAACGAGTCAACCAGGAACTAGAAGTCTATCTCCGAATGTTCTGTTCCAATGAACCACATCTATGGAAACTGCTTCTCCCAATAGCTAAATTTGCCCACAATAACCGACATCACGACACGATCAAAACTTCTCCATTCAGACTAATGTATGGAGCGGACCCTGTTGCGCTTCCCACAGCTACTATGCGAATGACCACACCAGCAGCAGAGGAGCGCCTTCAGTTCCTAAGGAAAGCCAGAGAAGAAGCGCTAGCAGCACATGAGCTAGCAAGACAACTAGTGGCAAGGCGACGCAAGGACAAAGCAATACGATTTGAAAAGGGTACCAAAGTATGGCTTGAAAACCGAAATCTTCACATACCATATCAGTCCAGAAAGCTAGCACCAAAACGAGAAGGACCCTTCGAAATCAAACAAGTAATGGGACCAGTAACGTACAAATTGAAACTCCCGAAACAATGGTGCATTCACCCTGTGTTTCATGCGTCACTCCTTACCCCGTACAGGGAAACAACTGCGCACGGCCCGAATTATATGAAACCACCCCCTGATCTCGTAAATGGACAAGAAGAATTCGAGGTAGAGGCAATTCTAGCCCACAGGAAACGAGGCGCAGGCTACCATTACCTAGTTAAATGGAAAGGCTACGGATCGAACGACAACTCTTGGGAACCTGCTCGCAATCTTGCAAACGCCACTGATATCCTATCAGAGTATCAACAACGTCGACACCTCTGAACCATGACGCGATATAGAAACCGCCACGTCTTGAAACAAAACTATCACTATACAAAACGGAACTGCTCAACACTCTCTCGATACACTATAGCTCTTAAGGAAAAAACCGTCTATACCCACATACAATACCTTCCCTTCCAACACGCTCTTAGAGCACTGACCCCGCCAGGAAAACTTACCCGAACTATGGCATTAATCACACGATACTATCACACCCCTCGTCTCGATCACCGTCACCAAAAGAATCCTTCAGGGATAACGGAATTCCCCTGCAATGATGCCCGGAACTATCTCCCCAAGTACCACGACCTACGATTTTCGACCGACGATCTACCTCTCTATAATAACAATCCACCTGCATACCAACTTTTAGCCACCAAAAGCAGTGATGTTTATAAAAGCGCCCATGGAAGGCTGCTTTGCCCAGAAGAATATAAACAAATGGACGAAATCACTAAACAGATGCAGGAGTGTAGCACGCAGATCTGGTTAATTAGCCGAAGAATCAGAATACCGGGAAGACCTCGCATTTTCATGGAAGATATCCTCGACGAACTTGATTATTTATCTATTGCGATGACACAGGTAATAGTGGATATCGTTAGGTGAATCAGGAAATTTCGAATCACACCGACAACAACACCTGGGATTGAACATTTAAATTCACTAACCCTGTTCATGAGGGAAGAACGAGAACTCCTTACTGACCCTACAATCGAAGATCCGTTGAATACAGAAAATTGGGACTCCGACACGGAAATCAGCGATCCGGAGCATGTATAAACTCTCCAGGCATCGGCACCTAACACCAATAAACGCATTACAGTAACCATGTTCACCTTCTTTGCCCTCGCCGCCTATTTCATCGCCCTGGTCCTCCTCTCCTGCGCTCATTGGCGCATCGACGAAGTGACCGCCGCCCTCTCACCCTTCCTCGCCATCCCAGACCTCCCGCTCGAGGTATTCATTGAAAACGACACAGTCATCCACTTCGAGGATGACGACCTTCATGTTCACCCAGCCGATTTACTTCCCCAGGTACACCCCAACGATCACCACCTTCCCCACTTCGCCCAGTTTATCAAAAGGAACACCATGCTCACCGTCGTTGCCAACGCCCTTGCCACTGCCACCTGCTCAATCACCAACCTCACCTCTGCCACTGACAACCTCGCCGCCCTCACCCTCACCATCGACCCACATGAAATGACATATGAGGAACGTGACTCCTTCCTACGCAACGCTCAAAATCTGCACCGCGCTGCTGAAGCACTCAAATGGAAGGTAGAAACATCTACAAAAGAACTCGATAACGCCGTCAAATGGGCAGAATTGAGAACAGATCATGGCTGGACGACTTCTGGCTGGTAGAAGTCGGTGACTTCTTGCATACAAAGGGGGTAATGTTACAGTTCTCTTTTCCCTTTGTTAACGGACTACATTTACTTGTTACAAACCCATAGTTACGCTTGGACGTTATCTCCTTTTAATAGCTACCTTCACCTTTCCTTTTCCAGATAGCTATGCTCTTTCCCCTTTTAGCTTCTATTGTTCTCTCAACGTATATAAACCCCTCTCATGTACCGTAGTTCTTTAGTTCCAACTTAGTCGAATCTTATCCATAACTTGAACGCTCTTTTGCCCGTTGCCTCAACCGCTCTCCTTGCTCTCTCTCTAGCCTTCGTCATTGTCAGACTTAGTGCCTAGAACCCTTGTCCAGTGATTGGGAACAGACCGAGACTCTGTTTGTCACTGTAGACTTGGACACTGAACGATGTTGTGGACATCGACCGTAACATATACAGCTGGCTTTTCCGGATCAGAAGCGGAAGGATGAGGAGTTAAGTGCGAAGAGAGCGGAGGAGGAAGCAAAGGTACAGGGTGAAGAGTATGAAGTGGAAGAAGTTTTGGACAGTCGCGTGCAAGGTCGAGGTATTCAATACCTTGTCAAGTGGAAGGGATTCCCCGTCGAAGAGTCCACCTGGGAACCACTCAAGAATTTGGAGAACGCAGGAGAGGCAATTCAGGAATTTCACCAGAAACATCCTAACGCTCCTGCTTCGCGACAGCTACCCAGGGATGCATTCCAGAGGTATCAAAACCACACCAGTGCGACTGTTCCAAAACAATTTTTTGGATGGGAAGATGGCAAGTTCGAACGTGACTACCAGGAACGTTTGGAGCGCAAGTGGCGCAAATGGAAGGGCGATCGGGCAGCACTCTATGCCCTCCCGGACAACGACCCCAATATGGGTCATGTGGAACCGAACCCTTAAGGGGGGGTAATGTTACAATTCGACGGTGAACGGTCACAGTGGGTGACATGAGGGACAGACAGACGCCCATGGTAGCGCCCTAGCCTAACATCAGCAGGGCATGTGGATAAGGGGAGGCGGACATGAGGGGACCATGAGGCGAGGGGTATATAGTAGTAGTAAGAGCCTGAGAACCCCCAGGCTCTTGATAGTCACTGTCATAGACAGTCCTACAGAGTTTCTTTCTTTACCTCCTTGTTCCTCTGGTTGTGTGACCTGGTCTACCGACCTTGTAACACTGGTCCGAGTTGCAGGCATTGGTGAAACCCTGTTATGGGTACCCTGCATCCTCGCTGTCGATGCCTGGGGTTGGTGCGACCCTTGCCCTGGATTTACATTATAGAACTTCTTGGTGTCCTGCCAAGCCTTGTTCAATTCCATCACCTTCATGTACCATTTTTCCAAATCCCCTGTAATGGTTCCATCTCCCAGCACCCCTGTCTCCATGATCCTCAGCCCTAGCTGTGGATGTAATCCTTGCCTGAATTGCGCAATGAGTGCAATCTTGTTATAGCCTGTGAGCTGGGCTAACCCTCTGAAATCAACAATGTAGTCTTCTGCATTGCGTTTTCCCTGCTGTAATCCCTGGATTTTGCGAATTGCATCATCCCATGTTTCTGTTGTTAGGAAGAACTCACGTGCTTCTGTGTCAAATTCCTGCCAGCTTGTGAAAGGTGGCTTGTGGGCAAACACTGTTTGCTCGACGTTTTCCACTATGTCTAATAACAACACAATTCCATGTCACTCTTGCGTTAAAGTGGTTCCTGCTCTCCAGGTTCCTAATGCCTTTTGTTCCTCATGCTCCAATGTGTTCTCCAATATCTGTTGGAGTTTGACACCAGCCCAATTTCCTGCACGGTTTGCTGAACCTCCCCTGATGCACTGAAGTGACATAGTCACTTGCTGCGAGACCATCTTTTGCTTGGTGAGTTGGAAATAAATTGCCATACTCCTTAGCCAGTTGGCAATCAACTCTGGTTGCCCCTCGTAGTAGTCGGGCATGTCCAACTTCACTGTTGGGGTGGTCTCCTCCCTGGGTGGTCTGAACAATGTTTCCACCACTGTTCCAATCCCTTCCGTGAATGGTCTGACCTGGTTTCTACAGTCATGTTCTGACCATCCTTCCCAGGTTGCATTTTCTGCCGTTGTCCCGAATACCACTATATACGTGGTTACAAGCATAAGAATTGCGGACATAAACACATTGGTGACCATGAATCCTACTCAGCAATAGTCTGGTCCAAACCATCTCCATACTTCTCATGCTGGGGAGCCCCATTCTTCATCTTTCTCAACATGATAGATCTGATGTTGTTGATTGTAAGACACTGATATGTGGATCTCCTCGTTTCGCATATCCTTTTCATACAAGGATATTTCAACCCAGGATGGGTTTGCTTTCCATGTGAAACTTGACCAGTACTGTGGCTTGAACAGCCATAGATAGCAGTACCCCAGTGTGTCTGGTGATACCTCCATGTGTCCTCATTGTGGGAGTGTGTAACCATCCCACTGTTGCACATGGTTGACCCAGTCTTCCACATTGATTTCGTATTGGGGAACATTGTCCAGCCACCTAATGCTGAACTTGTGTTCTCCCCACACCCGCTCTACTGGTGATTGTTACAGTCAATGTCCACAACATCATTCAGCATCCAAGTCCTACAGCGACAAACAGAGTCTCGGTCTGTTCCCAATCACTGGACAAGGATTCTAGGCACTAAGTCTGACGATGATGAAGGCTAGAGAGAGAGCGAGGAGAGTGGTTGAGGTGATGAGCAAATGAGCATTCAAGTTATGGATATGATTCGACTAAGTTGGAACTAAAGAACTACAGTACATGAGAGGGGTTTATATACATTAAGAGAACAATAGAAACTAAAGGGGAAAGAACATAGCTATCCAGGAAAGGAAAGGTGAAGGTAGCTATAAAAAGAGATAATGTCCAAGCATAACTATGGGTTTGTAACAAGTAAATGTAGTCCGTTTAACAAAGGGAAAAGAAAACTGTAACATTACCCCCTTTGTATGAGAGAAGTCACCGACTTCTACCATCCAGAAGTAGTCCAGCCATGATCTGTCCTAGATTCTGCCCATTTGACGGCATTGTCGAGTTCTTTTGTCGACGTTTCTACCTTCCATTTGAGCACCTCAGCAGCACGATGCAGATTCTGGGCATTGCATAGGAAAGAGTCACGTTCCTCATAGGTCATTTCATGTGGGTTGATGGTGAGGGTGAGGGCAGCGAGGTTGTCAGTGGCAGAGGACAGGTTGGTGATAGAGCATGTGGCAGCGGCAAGGGTGTCAGCGACAATGGTGAGTGTAGTGTTTCGTTTTACAAATTGAGCAAAGTGGGGAAGGTGGTGGTCATCGGGATGTACCTGGGGAAGCAAGCTGGCAGGGTGGACGTGGAGGTCATCATCCTCGAAGTGGACAATGGTGGTGTTTTCAATGAAGACCTTGAGTGGGAGGTCTGGGATGGCGAGGAAGGGAGAGAAGGTGGCAACAGTTTTGTCAACACACCAGTGAGCACAGGAGAGGAGGGCCAAGACAGTGAAATAGGTGGCAAGAGTGAAGAAGGTGAACATGTCTTCTGGTGCGAGTAAGATGATTTTGCCAGAGCTGGGTAGACTGTCCTTTATAGGTTGTCCTCGTCGAAATCTGGATCTAGACCTGAATTGTCCATTTCTATTTGATTCAGGATGTCAGGGTTTGTGAGAAGTTCATGGTCTTCTCTGATGAACATTTCCAGGGCCATGAACTGATATGTACTGAGATCGGTAATGGGCATGGAAAGGAATCTCCTAATCTTCCTGACAATGTTGAGTACTATATTCTTTTGTTCATCAAGTAAATAGCGAAGGTCATCAACGTGATCATCTTCACTCAGGATTGGTCGTCCTCTGATTGTAACTCCTCGGTATAATAACCAGACTGCTGCCCCAATGTCCTGTGCCTTTTTGGAGATTTTGTCGAGTTTCTCATACTCTTCTGGGCATAAGAGTCTGCCATGGTTCGTGTCATAAATGTCATTTTTCTTTATTGCAAGGATCTGGTATTCCGGTGGGCCTATACTGTAGATTGGTAAGTCATTGACTGAGAACCGTAGTTGATAAAATCCAGGGAGGTATTGTTGTACTGCTTGGCAGGGGATCTCCGTTGTTCCTGATGGATTCTTCTGATGATCCTGGTTAAGTCAAGGAGTGCGGTAGTATTGTGTGACCAATGCCATGGTTCAAGTAGGTTTTCCTGACAGGTTCGGTGCTTTAGGGGCATGTCAGATGGGAAGGTACTGTATGTGGGAGTAGATGGTCTTTTCCTTAAGAGCTATAGTGTATCGAGAGAGTGTTGAGCAATTTCGTTTCATGTAGTAATAATTTTGCTTTAGGATATGGTGGTTTCTGTATCGAGTCATGGTTTAAAGGTGTTGGCATTGCTGGTATTCCGATAGGATATCAGTGGCATTTAAGAGATTGCGAGTGGGTTCCCAAGAGTTATCATTTGATCCATAGCCTTTCCATTTAACTAGGTAATGGTAGCCTGCGCCTCGCTTCCTGTGGGCTAGAATTGCCTCTACCTCGAATTCCTCTTGTCCATTTACGAGATCAGGGGGTGGTTTCACATAGTTCGGGCCGTGCGCAGTTGTTTCCTTATATGGGGTAAGGAGTGACGTATGAAACACAGGGTGAATGTGCCATTGCTTCGGGAGTTTTAATTTGTATGTCACTGGTCCCATTACTTGTTCGATTTCGAAGGGTCCTTCTCGTTTTGGCACTAGCTTTCTGGATTGATATGGTATGTGAAGATTCCTGTTCTCAAGCCATACTTTGGTGCCCTTTTCGAATCGTATTGCCTTATCCTTGCGTCACGCATCTTGCCACTAACTGTCTAGCTAGTTCATGTGCTGCTAGCGCTTCTTCTCTGGCCTTCCTTAGGAACTGAAGGTGTTCCTCAGCTGCTGGTGTAGTTATTCATGTTGTAGCTGTGGGAAGTGCAACAGGGTCTGTTCCATACATTAGTCTGAATGGGGAAGTTTTGATTGTGTCATGATGTTGGTTATTGTGAGCAAACTTGGCTATTGGGAGAAGCAGTTTCCATAGATGTGGTTCATTGGAGCAGAACATTCGGAGATAGACTTCTAGTTCCTGATTGACTCGTTCCATTTCTCCATCTGTCTGGGGATGATAGGCTGTGCTCATTCTATGGTCGATTCCTAATGCTTTTTGTATTTCCTGAAATACTTTTGTGGAGAACTGTGGTCCTCGATCTGAGATTAAAACATCAGGTAGGCCAAACCGTTTGAAAATTTCTGAGATGTAAAGTTCTGCAGTGCCTAGAGCGTCGATCGTCTTCTTGTAGCAGTGAGTTCATTTAGGCTTAGCGCAGCACCGATATAGAGTCTAGCAATATTATTTTTGCGGGAGTTGGTATTGGAGTCGGTATGTACATGGTGAGGGGCCTGTAACGAAGGAGTAGCTGCTATGGCCTCAATATCTATAGGTGTTCAAGTAGTAGTATTAAATGATATTATGCAGGCCACCTCTCAGGGTATTGTCGGAATTGTGGTGATGGTGTTGCTGTTGGGGTTGTGGATGGTGATGGTCTGCTCCTCGTTTTTATAGTTGGTGACCACGGACTCGGTGAGGATGTCAAAGGGGCGGCCCAGCAGGATGTTGTAGGCGGGAGAGCGGATGACGTGGACCTGGAAGTATAGCTCAATGTTTCCTAGATGGAATGGTACATTAGTAGCCAATCCGAGAGACGTGTCCACTTCTCCGTTTGCCGCTTCCATGTCAATGCGGATTGCGGGGTTGTAATGAATCCTGAGCTGATGGCATACTGCGTCTGACATACAGACTATTGAGCATCTCAGGTCTATGATGCAGTCCACTACTGCGTGGTCGTCTATCCTTCCTTGCAAACACCTCAGGGCATGACTCTCCTTCGCAACTCGCAGCCGGGGTTTGTCATGTGGTTCCGCTGCGTAGTAAGCTTCGGCTATGTCTGGCATGACATAGACCTCGTGAGCAGTTGCAGGATCCCTGGTGACGGAGTCGTAAAAGGTGGCATTGGGCGCTGGGACCCTGCGTGGTGTGAGGAATTCCTGCAGCTTGTTACAGATATCCGGTGATGCTGCTAGTAGTTCCTCGAAGCTGAGGTTGGTAGCAGGGCTCTGTAACATGCGAGTAAAAATATCTTTCACCAGTTTATCGTTCTGCACTGGGGTGGTGGTGGTGTACAATGGGTCCTTGCTCTTAGGCGGTGGTGCTGCGAAGGGGTGATCCTGAGGTGGCTGGTAGTTGGCGTCCATACTTCCGAATACGGATGAGCGGGTTCTTGCTCCCTGGTTATCTCTGGTGATACAATTTCTTCTGGTTTATCTATGGGTTTAGCTGCCACAGGTTCCACTACCTTTGCTTTGGTCCGCATCGGAATTTCCACCCTGTCCAAAACCACTCTCTTTGTCTGCAGCGCCATTATCCTTTGCTGCAACCTTGTAATCTCCTCTTCTTTGTCTTCCACAGGTTCGACCGTTGTCCTGTAGGTGAGGGCCGGAGCTGGGGGCGGCGAGACAACAACCTCGGGAATACTATGTCGCAGCGCATAAAACATGGTGGGACAAACTGCTCCTTGCTCGCTACTGCGGCGCTGATACTCATCAAGGTTCTCCTTGATTGTATTAGCCAGGATATAACGCAGTACAAAGCTACCGGTAGGTAGCATAATCCGGCCTTCTATGTTTTTGACGATTTTCCCACTTGCCAGGTACTGCTCTACATCTGGGCATCTGCTCATGCATTGCGCTAGGTCACCACAAAAGTTGCACCTGTACAAAATTGCTTGTGGCGCTGGCTGTGCGCTCCCTATAGGGATA
This sequence comes from Amanita rimosa, assembly GCA_023014395.1. NCBI lineage: Eukaryota > Fungi > Basidiomycota > Agaricomycetes > Agaricales > Amanitaceae > Amanita > Amanita rimosa. The sequence goes on along the minus strand of JAEBUO010000103.1, from coordinate 45,960 downwards.
GCATTCAAGCCTGTTGTGGGTGTCGCATAATTGCGATATTGCAGGGCAGCAGGTGGAGCGCAAGTCGCAGCAAGAGACTGTCTGAGAGTCTGCATCATCGTTTGTCCAAATTTCTCGAACATAGCTGTCATGTCCTCCTGTTTGACAAATTGGGTGGAGGGCGGCTCTGACCTAGTGGGTGGCAATGACTCGGATTTAAGCGGATGTGATGGAGTAGCAGCTTTACTAATCATTTTGTCATAAAATGATTGACCCTGTATGACCTCTTGTGCTGCAGCTATGGTTTGCACGAGTGAGAACGGATCTCCTTGGTGCACTGCGGGGTACTGGGTGCGCATCCATCGGTACATCTCTGTCACGACATCCACCTGGAAACCCTTGAAGAAGTACTCGCTCTGTTGTCTTACAGACAACCAGTCATTACTGATGAGGTACTTTGTGATGACTAAGAACCGCTGATAGTAGCTGCATAGCTCCTCTGCGGTTCTAACGCCAAGTCGTAGGGTTTCCTTGACGAGTCTGTCAAGGTGGTTTTGCGTATGCTGGCTCTCATTGATTACTCCACTATATAACTCCTGAATGAAGACTTTGAACTGCTCATATGTTGCCAGTGCATCAAACGTGTCCACTGTTCCCCATAGTTCATATTCTGTATCTGCTAAGTAGCGCAGAGAATAAGTTTTCTGCTGCTGGTTATCCGTAATCCCGGCTTCCTGGAATAGAAGCTTGAGTTCCACAAAATAGCGTGGCAACCGCCATGGCTGCGACGAGTCAAAACGCGGAGCAGCAGTGGCATACTGCACTGGCATTGACTTGTTGGCCATTGATAATATAGGTGCGGGATTTGGTGGGATTGGGAATGGAACGGTAGATGGGATAGTTGCGGGATTGCTCGGTGGCAACGGAACTGTTGTTGTGGGTAAAGCGGGCTGTGGTTCAATAGTGGGAATAGGATTTTTGTTAGGCAAGGCTATGGAAGGCTGCAGACTTGTTGTCAGGGATGAGCTGCTAGACTCGTCGCTACTTGGCGGGAGATCTGTTTGTGTTGCCTCGAAGGACTGGAAGATCTCCGGATCAGTAGTATCTGCAGAAGCGGGCGAGTGTGGTGTAGGGGTTGGAGTAGAGGTACTTCCCGAGCTGCTAACTCTATCAATGTTATCAATTTGTTTGAACTCTGGCTCAAGTCCGAGTTGACGGCGGGATTGGCAAAGCAGGGTTCCTGACTCTCTGAAGATTTCCGCAAAAGCCTCTGCCAGATCTATCTGTAGTAGTTGGGGAGCTACTGTTGCTCGTGTCCTGAGTGACTTATAAAAGTCTGTGACTAGACTAGGTCCTGGTAACTCTGTGAGAGACCTGGGAAATCGTGGACTGGTAGGGGACTGTGGGGGTGTTGATGGCGAAATCCTTTTGAAAGCCTCACTGGGGCAGCCAATATGATATCCTACTCCACCGGCTAAAGATGGGGAATGTGTTGTGTGAGTCCCAAAAGGAGTCCCATCAAAACCACTGTGGGGTGGTGATTAGCGCACGGGTATGCAGATTCGGATAATCGGATAATAGTGCCACGCCCGGATGATAATGGATAATCGGATAGCAGATAATCTGGGGAGCGCGGAAGTGCGGAAAATAGGATAATTACACCTGCCACGGTGTGCAGCGACTTTGTACTGTTGTGCTGAACATGGTGCACAGTGTCCGAGACGACTTTTAAACTCATAGGCGATGAGGGCAAATGCATTGAATGCGACTGAGGACTGGAAAGCCAGAGAGAGAGAACAAGAACGATAGAGAGAGACAGAGAAACTAAGAGACAAGATGAAACCAATGAGACTTGGACTGAGGGGGAACTTCTTCTTTTTATTACTGAGGAAAACGAACACTTTATATACTTTTTGTACTCTACTGAGACGAAATGACTCTGCAATTTCTACTCCTTCGTCCAAATCCATGTTTGAAAGGTAATCCTCAATGTAGCCTAGACGCTCGGAAAATCCTTCATTTGCTGCCGTTGTATGGCTTCGTAGCACGCCCTGGTATGTGTCTGATGTGTGCAGGGCACTAGCATCAAACGCCGCTCTGGTGACCTGTAAAAACTGCTTGTGCCGCTATCTCTTTCTTTGGCAGTTGCATTCCTGCATTTTGGACACGATCCCATTATCCAATATAGGTCCTTGCTTGTTGCTCCCTAGTGACCATCATACATAGTCGATTGTAAGCCATTTTCCTGGGTGGAAAATAGTCTTCTTGTGATCGATCATTGATGAACCGAGTGATCGGTATTGTGACTGATGCAATGATGTATCCCGATCCAGCAGTGGCTATACATCCGTCCTTCCTGTTATGGTCGTGCTGAGTCAGCCAGCTGCACTGCAGGGAGGCAGACTGTGGTGTACAGGCGGTGGTAATGGGAGGGGGCTTGCGGAATAGACCTGTGCTGTGTGACTGTCAGATCTCGTCGAATAATTGGAACCTGGCCTTATCAGGTGAATGACTGTTGCGCGGAAAAGAGCGTCGGATAATCAGATGTTGTCGACAACCTTGGCAAGTACAAATGTTAGTGAAGGGGTCAGCGCATGTGTGGGATCCCTAGCATTCCGAAGGTAAGGCTTCTAAAGAAGCCCTACATGGTTGTAGCTGAACACAGCTCATCAACGTACTGGACCCTTGTGTCATGGTCCACATCTCTGAGATCTTTGATGACTGCTCGTCAGTGTCACCGAAATCCCTTCTGATCTGCCTAAACAATTGTTCCGCTGTCTGCAGAATTCCTTCTTTGTCATTGGCCATCTGCTCCAACAGATTGTCCTTCCAATCTGCAGCAAAGCCTTCCGTCATGTATGAGATGATCAATAAGATCCATTCCTCCTTGTCGGATTCCGGCATCTTCAATTGAATGTAAAGTCGGCATGCGTTAATGAAATTTGTCACTTTGGACATCTTTCCAGAGAAGACCGGAGGTTTGGCTACGTCTATTCTAGATGATCCACCATTACCAGTTCCAGGAATATTGAATACCGTCCCTGGCAGTATGTTGACAATGTTGGCAGGAGGAGGGGTATGTGCTGCTGCAGCCACAGTGGCCTGTGCAGCATTTGTTTGTAGCTGTGTCAGCTGGTTTTGGAGGGCTTGAATGGTTGCGGCTTGCGCATTGAGAAGATTCAGCAATTCTGCTGATGTCATTTCTTGGGGTGCTGCCATACTGTGATAGTTTGGTGGTGGCAATGTAGGTGATGGTGTAAGCGGGGGTGGTGGTGATGAAAAAGGTGGTGTGGGTTCTCCAATGAAATTGGCGTTGGAGTTGAATAGTAGGTTTGGGTTTAGGGTGGCTGGATTAGGTACTAGGATGGGAAATGGTGCTGCTTCCCACTGATGTGGTTCCTCTGTGATAGAGTTTGTTGAATGTGATGATGATGATGTTGATTCTCCTTCTGATGAACTAAAACCCACATCATTTGGATCAAGATTGCCAGTGATGGCGTCCCAAAAAGTATCATTATTGTTGTCTCCTATTTTGTACATAAAGGTGAGGGAGGTCTTGGCCTGTCACCTGCTTGGGAATGTAGATATGGAAATGTGCACTCAGGGTCTACAACCACCCCTGCAGTGCTACAATTTACTATACTGACTACTTGTTTTATTTATAGATGAAGAGTCTATCTAATCAGGGTCCAAACGGTTGTCCTGATGCCACTACACCATACAGGTGTGGGCCTTTCTCAGAAGCATGTGGGCAAGTGCTGGCTACTTCCAAGGGGTATGGAAAAAGTGTATATATGTAGTTTTAATTCTATAGCCTTCAGAGGCCTAGGCCAGGGCAATTTAACATGCTAGGGGGCTGGCAAGGCTTGTCCCTAGATACAAGTGACATATTGTGTCACCACCCCAGCACTGGTATCCTGTGCACAGGTAACCCTATCGACCGGGTTAGGTCCTTCAGTTTGCATAGACTGGGAATGTAATGCAAGGTAAGTTAAGGGCCACGATGCAGGGCCACTGGTGCACAGTTTTTAATGGTGTCTGGCAACTGGTACCACAATTTTAACATCGGCGTATGACAGAGTAATCCCCCTGTTTTCTGTCCACTTATCCCTGTGGTCCGGGAGTATGCAAGCATGGGGCTGTAAAGCGAACTAGTTGAGTTCTACTATCAGGACTCCCTTGGCATGATGCCTAAGAGCCCCAACTAGTGAACAAGACAGGAGGAGGAGAGGAGGGAGGGGAAACCTGAGAGAACTCAACTGAGGAGTCTGGGTGCTGGATTGCACTCTTTATATACTATGACAGGTGGTCTGTGCACTACCCTAAGCCCTACTCTAAATATAGCATGGTATGAGTAAGATGACTGTGCATGTAGTAATAGTAATGAGTCATCAGCGCCGGGTTCTGGTATCTTATCTTACTGCTTTATCTAAGTGCCAAGCGATAGGCACCTGCTTAGTCAGCATGTGTTTATATAATATGAAGAAAAAAAAATAATAAAATGGAAAGGACTCAGTGAAAAAAGCCAATGCTTTTCAGTCGGTCATGACAGTTCTGAGATAAGGTAGAGTGATTCTCCTCGTACTTCACTTCCCCAGTCTAGGTAGATTTGATTGGGTAATTTTTGTTCAAAAGCTCCTGAATATAAGTCCCCTGAGAAGTATTGGTCTGGGACTGGTTCATTTCATTTCTGTCCTTTGGTGACAAAGTACCAGGTTTGTTGGTAGAAAAAGATTTCTTGTCATTCCAGATAATATTTCCCCTTATAAGTAATGGATCCATTTGGGGCTCATTCCTGAGAGCTGCAGGTCTCAATGGTGTCAGCTAGGGATGATACCCTGAGCTAGTCCTGAGTTCCAACTTATGTTACAGTCAATGTTCACAACATTGTTCAGCATCCAAGTCTACAATGACAAACAGAGTCTTGGTCCATTCCCAGCCACTAGACAAGGGTCCTAGGTGCTAAGTCTGATGATGACAAAGGCTTAGAATGAGAGTGAAGAGAGTGGTTGAGGCAATGAGCAAAAGAGCATTCAAGTTGAGGATAAGATTTGACTAAGTTGGAACTAAAGAACTATGGTACATGAGAGGGGTTTATATATGTTTATAGAACAAAGGAAACGAAAGGGGAAAGGGCATATCTAGGAAAGGGAAGATGAAGGTAGCTATGAAAGGAGATAACATCCTAGGCATAACTATGGGTTTGTAACAAGTAAGTGTAGTCCATTAACAAAGGGAAAAGAGAACTGTAACAGCTCCCATTCTCAAGCATTCAGTGTTTAACACCAGCTTTTTTCATGGCTTCCACTGCTTTGACTACTGCTTCATCATGTGCCTCTGAGCATTGTATTTTGTTTAATAACTCTTTCTCTGATATCAGGACTCCCTCGGCGTGATGCCTAAGAGCCCCAGCTAGTGAACAAGACAGGAGGAGGAGAGGAGGGAGGGGAAACCCAAGAGAACTCGACTGAGGACTCTGGGTGCTGGATTGCACTCCTTATATACTATGACAGGTGGTCTGTGCACTACCCTAAGCCCTACTCTAAATATAGTACATGTATGAGTAAGACAACTGTGCATGTAGTAATAGCAATGAGTCATTGGTGCCATACTCTGGTATCTTATCTACTGCTTTATCTAAGCGCCAAGTGATAGGCACCTGCTTAGTCAGCATGTGTTTATATAATATGAAGAAAATAAATAATAAAATGGAAATGACTTAGTGAAGAAGCCGAAGCTTTTTCAGTCAGTCATGACATCTGAACTGTGAATGAATATGTGACCATGGCATAGTGCAGCAATTCTGAAAAATTTTGGTTTAAGGAGCATGACACCCTTGTTGCCATTATCCACCCCCTTTTTATGGTCTGGCATCTTGGACAGAGAATTGGCCTTTCCCATAGTAACACCAGCCTTATGGTGCAAGACAAAATTGAATCTGCTGAGATACAAAGCCCACCTGGCTTGTCCATGATTCAACTTTTTTGCACTCATAAAGTACTTGAGGTTTTTGTGATTGGTCCATATTTCAAACTGTCCATCTGCTCAGACTGCTCCTTCCAGATAATGATGCCATGTTTCTAGGCAACACATTATTCCCAGCATTTTCTTATCATGGACATCATAATTGCACTCTGTGTCATTGAGCAACTTTGAGAGGTAGGCCACAGGCCTTCATTTGCCATCTTTACAAAGCATGGATAATACCCCCACCAGTGGCATAGTCCAATGCATCTGATTCAACCCTAAACTTCCTATCCAAGTCAGGAGCAACTAGAAGGGGTTGTTTAGGTTTTTAATGGCTTTATCCTGGACCATGGCCAGGTGCATGAACTAAGGTCCCTTGATTATGTCAGACAAAGAGAAAATTCTGCAACCTCCTGCCACTCCTGAAACAAAAAATGTTTGAACCACAATACATTCAAGTGCAGCCAGCCATCTTGTTTGGGTTCAGGGATGATAACCATTGTGCTAGCTTTAAAATGTTTGGGCCCCTGATCAAAGCAGTGTTGTACAGCACAACCAGTTGGGAAAGGAAGGTGTTTGATGCCATGAGGAGCTGCCACTGCATGCACAATGGGTAGGCAGGAATACCAGCAATAAAATGATGGTTGACAGGGTGCTGAACCTGCTGACTCACAAACTGTTGGTGGGTAGGGATTGGGCAGGGAGTGTGATATGGGTGGAGGTGGTCATGAGTCCATGCAATGCATCAAAATATTCCCATTTCACAGAGCAACATACAGCATGAAAGGCAGTAAGGGAACTGGAGGTCAGGTTGGCTGTATGGGTCATACAAGGTTTAACATGAGGAAGTCCACCTATTTCATGACTTTACAGGCTTCATTCATCTTAACACTATTGCTTTTCTTCCCAAACTGACTTCATTGCATTGCCATCCTAGTTGGTTACCCTTTCTGAATGCTCCTGTGTCATTATGATGATGGCTTTCCCTACTCAGGACTCTAGAGTGGAACTAGAGAAATCATATTATGATGCTACTCCAGAGAGCAACCCTTGGCATCAGTATGGTACTTGTCTCAACAGGTTTCATGAAACTGAGTGAGCTGCCATGACTATGACACCCACTGCCAAAATCACCCATGACACCATGTATGTTGGATTGCAGTTAATATATCAGATGATCATGTATCTAGCTCCTTTTTTTGTCAATCTGGAGATCACCTCTGAGCATGAACCCATGTCTATCCTTTCTGGCCTTAGTGCACAAGCTTCTGTTTCTTATGCTTTCTCCCACTGTCTTTCCTACTTGCATCATTCTCTGTTAATGACAATATAGTTGCTGCTGTGATATTGATCAATCAAGCTCACCACTTGCCACAGATAGTATTTTTGCATAATTTTGTTTCATAACTTGTATGGGATGACTTTGTGCTGCCCATCTTTTCATGATAACATGACCATCCTCTTTTTTGACCTCGTAGAATTTGTTGGGATAAATATAATATTTTTCTAAAGATATGTCATAGTACCCCACTACAAAAAATGTCAATCTTCCTCTACTCTCAGACAGACTTGCCTTACTTTGCAGCTTTGATGGCTCTGGAAAATAATTTGCAGCAGATTCTGCCATGCCACTGGCATGGAATGGGCTTTTGGACATTGCCACAAGATGATAAATGTCTTTTCCCTGCACTGGAAAGACAATGCAGGGTATGTGAGATAGGGCTGTAGATATGATTCCCTATTTGAGAGTTTTGTCAAATGCAACCTTCACATGGCACTTATCACTGATTAGAATGTGCTTACTAATATCAATGGGTCCACCCAGAAAATACTACCAGGATTGGGCACAAATTGAGGCAAACTCCACCCATCCACCATTTCAAAAATAGTCCAAAAATTTTTCAGATCTGCATCTTCCATACATGTTAATTGTCCATGTTCATCTTCCTTTTTACCATATAGTTTCATGCTCTCCGGAGTACCATATACCTTATAGACTTCATCGGGAATGATATGGTAGGGTTTTAAACTGGCCTTCTCGGAACTTGGTGCTAAAAAATCCTTGTTAGCTTATCTCTGAGTGTGATGGAGACTCTCCTTACTTTTCATGAATGGATTATGTTGAAAGAAACTTTCAACAGGAAACCCATATACAATCTTTTTTGCATGCATTCTTGCAGCAAGATACCAGTGGGTTTCGACCTCGAGGAAAACCACACAGTGTATCAGATTGTAGTTAGTGGAATCCAATTTCTATCGGAAAGCTTTCAAGACATGCTACTTGTCAGTGAATATGACATACCAAATCAGTTGGGCTCATCCAGTAAATGCCGCCTAACTTGGGCCCTTCATTCCCTACCCATCCAGGCTTCACTGATAAAAGAGCCGCTACCAGAAGGACATTTAGGAAAAGAACAACATGATAGAGTAACATCATGAAGGAAGGTAACTTTACGTTAGATCGATATGGGGAGATTAGAGTAGGAGGCACAGTCCAGCTCTGTTTCATTATCTGGTATTCTGAAAAAGGCCTCTTAGCAACGTAATGATGCATCATTCAAATAGCAGTTACTTATCTCACTGCGACAAATTAGCGCTGGCCCGGGTCACCCGCAGCCACCGGTGACTCCTTGCGTGGCTACGATCATTGCTCGTGGCTCGAGAGTGTCTTGATTGGTCCACTCACTTTGCAACGCCCTCCTTGAAATTGTGTATGGCCACAATTATTTGGCATATCCAATAAATGCGGTCGAGAAAGGGTCCTGATTAGCATCTTTTAAAAAAAAACCCTCGAATGTAACGCTGAATCGCTGAATCTGATTTAGAAAGTAATGCCATGACGTGACATAGATTATCGGTTGAGTCATGCTTCACAAGGGTCGCGTTGCAAACTGGACTCTCGACAAGTATACACGAGCCATCTAAATACAGAAACTGAAGCGCAGGTGCAAAGTTGAGGCGATAGAGACGCTCCTCGGCTAAGGCCAGGTGTGTGAGCCGATGTCCCTTGATCGTGCCGGGCAAAGAAATTTTCGCAGCCTCCTGCTACTCCCGAAAAAAAAAAAACGTTTGAACCACGATGCCTTCAGATGCAGCCACGCCGGCGAAAGAGATATGGAGAAAAATGCTTTGCCAACGGGATGACTTATTGAGTGTCATAACACATGAGTCACTGGTGATGATGCCTCCGCAGCTACTCCTACTATGGAAATGTAAAGCAGCTCCCGCACAAGCCCTCGAAAAAAAGCTGCCCCTTTGAGATTCTGAATTTAGACGCCAAGGACTCACAGACCTGCTTAGTCAGCAACAGTGGTTGACTTGGACAATCATTCTTTCTTATGTTTCGGCCGCGCTCCTGTTCCGATGCCACCCATTGCGAAACGTGCTGTCCTTTTCCTCCATTGTATTTGGAATACACCTGTACGATGACTGACTGGAGCAGCGACTGATTGTTCTCCCCTCGCGGTACATAGCCCATCAATTCAAGCTGCAACTTGGCTTGCTATGGTACTCACAAGGGATGAATGGAGCCCCCGGACCGGCGAGATATTTTAATGATGTTTTTTGTAATAGGCATATCCAAGGAACTACTGAGGTTCGCCTCCCGAACATACCTCATGCACGCTGTAGCAACGAGCTCTGAACATCCAAAAGGCAAGAACCCGTCATTCCGTGCCTCGATAACGGTTGTAAGGAATACCGAGCGCCCGGTAAGGGTCATGCATAGAAGATAACGAATATGGGCGTTCGCTGAACTGACGGGCGCGTCTATTTTACGACTAAAAATAACATCGCGCTTGACCTCAGGCTTGTCTGGCACAGGTATAATGCCCGTTCGTCATCACCTTGGTCTGCTTAGCGCGCATTCTTAATCCACAATGTGATAGACGTCTGGATCCATCTATGATGCAATCCTCATAAAGCAACTCGATTGTCAGTCAGACACTGTATCCCTTGCCAAAAAACATACGACTGGAAATAAACAGTACGTTCTAATAAGCGCTGAACTGGAAACTATACCGAGATTCGTGCTCCAGTTGTCTGAATCCCGACGCTTAGTATCACCGGTACCGTTATCACCGGACAAGAGCATGTTAACAGACCTTTATTTGTTCCTCCAAGTCCCGATGCTGAACGTGCGGGAAGCACTATGGCATCGGGCTTTCTTGTTCTCCACTCAGAGAGCCATAATCATATGGGGCTGTAACTGCTGTGCTATTATTTTGCGGAGGTTTGAAAGCTGTATAGACCTTATAAATGCCTAGCATCTCAGGTAAAAGATCATCCTACATCCCTACTAACGAAATGGTTGATGATCAGAGTACGTTTTATATCTCACTCGACGTTGACCAAGCGCACTGAAAGCACAATCTCAATGGGTAGCCTACCGCCGACAACTCAATAACTTTGCTCGCCGCCGCCATATTGGTGACCCTCAATGGGACGATATATTTGGAGAACAACAGTGGACTTGCACGGTGCAAGGTTAGTAATTCTTTTTTCTCACCCCCATTGTCGTTTTTTCAACTCACCACCATGATCTAGTTGACGGAACGGAATATGGCAAGGGAAAAGGACCCAACAAGGCATCAGCCCGTGAGTCGGCTGCTCGCCAAGCTTTGGAGCTCTTGAGAATCAAATACGGCAATGCCTAGTAGTGTCAAAAATGGCAGTACAATGTAACGGTGACATCTCAGTTGTAGAAGAAACACATAGATCTTACCCAAATCATGTTTCATAGTTGTTGTGCATTCATAGATACAGTACAATATATATATATATAACTGGAACGCTCATTTTTTAAATTTTTAATTCAACGGCAATCATGTCGATGATCCCGCCCAATACTTCCTGAGAGTCATGTTTAATTTATTAATTTTTCAGCCGAGAAATTTTCAAATTTATCAAGTAGGTACAGTAGGTGGGGGTGAGTATGGTGTGCAGTCGCAGCGTACTTTCCGTTTGATACAGTGTCTTGCATTTGAGTGGGAAGTTCGAGGAAATTGATATGGGAGATAGTTGCGACGAGACGGAAATTCCGGAACCGATGGAACACGCACGAACAGCCAATGTAAAAGTGTCAGGTAGTCGTACTTGGAGTATAGGTTTTAACCTGTAGTGGTGTGTGTGTGTGTGTGCGTAGTACAAGCATAGAAGAATGGATTACCATAAAGATGGGGTTACTCAGGTAAGTGAGGACGTGGCGCGATCATAGTACGACAGCGCACATCCAGAATTACAGCAGTGCATACTTGTGTGTTTCGGGCACTCCGAGTTTGTGACTGAGCCTCAGTGGCATTTTGTGATTAATGCCTAGTGGCGGAAACTGAGACATCAATGCAATAATGAAAAATTTAGATTTGCAGTGAAAAATAATCCGAGAAATACAAATTAGATTGCGGTGCGAGTTCCCCTTGTAGCCTGCGCTGAGCCGTGTTAGAGATATGATTACTCTTAAGCTTACGTCACTTTATTGATTTCAGCCACACAGGTGCAAAAAATTTTTAAAAATATCACCACTCGTCACTCCATCATAGACTTCCGTTGTCCGCCCCGGATGGCCTTCAAAGCTACATTTCAGTATCGTATCTCTGTCGGGTAACCATGGATAATCATATACTGGCTACCAGTAAGTGGGTCCGAAATCGTCTCTCTTCCGTCATAGCCCTCCGTTGTTAGTTGTGTATAGTGACCGCGGGCTCGTGCATATCAGATGAACTGCTAGCATACCACATCCGATTCAACCATTCAACTGATTCCATCGACATGGTCACATTGGAGTTCAGAATTTCGATTGCGACGGTGAGTTGAGGTTACGTTCGAGCTGCTGTCGCGTCAGGTGCTATAGTCGCAGTTTTTGGAAATTTTGAGAGGATAAATTGGAGTGCGTCCTAGAGGATGTCGGACCAGTTCTCGTATTAACATCCTCGAATGCCATCTGAACAGCGTACGCATTGTTCCTCCACATATGTCGCCGAACGTCGAAACACCAATTAATATTTTTTCTCGCAGAAAACCGCATGTGGTTGAACAACTTTGTTTTGAAACGAAAATTAGGAGCTCTTGCCTACGAGTTTGAAAGGCTCACGAAAGATGATCGACAAGTATGGCTATCAAGGGTTCGACGTAAGGCTGTTTTATTCTTTGCAACAGGAAATGGCTAAAGTATTCCAGTTGATGGAACGGAGATTGGAGTAGGTCAGGCAAGTTCAAAAGATGCTGCGAAAGAGGACGCAGCTGAAAAGGGCCTTGCGTATTTGAAGACCAAATACACCTGAACAAGTTACTCTGTCGCTGAGTTTATTGATAATTTTGCATACTATACACTATATTTTATTAATCTAGTTGTTTCTTTAGCGTACATATTAGTGTATTGATTATCTTGCATATAGTCATTAATATAGTTGTTTCTTGAATGTTTTTTGGCACCCAATAATGATAATTAGGGGTGGGAATACTTGTCATTATTTGTATGTTCGACTTTCAAATTTGAACGTTGTCAACAATTAGCGAACAATTTATAAACATATCATCGAACGTTGAAACCTACACTATTGTCAGTCCTTGGGATTTATTACTGAGGCGCTGATGGAAAATAACGCTGTCAACTGTCCAATGCGGGGTTGTTTATTCTATGCGACAGGGCAATCACCAAAGAATTAAAGGAATGGAGGTCGCGCAAGCTCCAAAGCTGCAGCAAAAGAAAATGCCACAGAACAGGGGCTTTTTCTCGCGTATTTTGAAGACGCAGGTTTATATATATACATATATGTATGTATCTTCTCTGAATGGAACCCCACTTCACTTATGCTGTTCACGCGTACAGATGCTCTCTCCTCATTCTTCAAGCTTCATGTTTCCGCAATTCCTTCCCCTCAACCATGGCCGCTTCATCGCAGGCCCGCCTTCACACATCACTGCCCTCAATGCCCTCGGAGTCGCTACAGCAGGCGACAAGAACAAATTTAGCTTTCTTTCTTCTCTCCCAGCGTTGATGAGGGTGATGCGATATCCGTGAAGCATTTCTGCTTTTGCAACGGGGGGTACGGACTTATACAAGGGTGATTAATTACGTCGTAATGCTATTACGAGGTGTGTCCCGCCTTCTCCCAAACCGGCACTGAATCTGAAACCTCGGGGCCAGGATCTACTTGCTAAGGATACTGGCCTCAAGCCCTCGAGCACCACGGCATGGGAACCATACGTTGGCGGCTGGGCAGCATGCCACGTACGTCGACTCTGCATCTCCGCTTTCTCACGGCCCGCCAAAAGTTTTGGGAGCGAGGTGAATTTGAAGATACCTCACATTATTAGGTTCGCGTCCGCAACATCTTTTTTTTTTTTTGGCTCGTGCTTGGAAAGTTGCAGAACACTACGTGGATCCAGAAGGTGACGGGACAGCTCACACAAGTTGCTTGTGAAAGCGCGGCGGGCGGTCTAATCACAGCGACATACGTGTTTTTTCATTTCCCTCCCCTCGTCTTACTATGCGACTGGCGAGCGCGTCGCGCGATTGGGCTGTGTCGTGTCTCAATATGGGGAAGGTCCTTGTTGGAATGTACTGGAAAGGGAGAGAGAGAGAGGCCGTTAGGGCGATGTAGCGGGGGGTACCGTTCGAGGCAGAAAATTTCTGGCAAAGTCGATCCCGCTGGAAGTTCCTCTCGCGTTTCATGCCTTTCGTTGCTTTCTTACTATGCGCCTTAGAAATGGGATGTGAGTAAGGCGCGCCGAAGCGGGCTTATGCCGCTCGGCGTTAGACGTTGTTGAACTCACATAGAACGCGTTACACATTATTAGGCATCAGCCAGGGAAGGCTCGAACAAACAGATGAATTCCGTCCAGACCGAGGTACGATTGCCTGAGAGGGTGTACATGGACCCATTCTTGAGAGTGAGGAGAGTATAGTTACTACAGCTTTCCGTTTGCCGCAACGATAGTTTGGAGTTGGATCTTGTGCGTCGCGGCTTATGCCGGATCGTAATCGTCTTTGGTAAACACCTTTTTGATGTTCAGTACAAATTAGCGGATCAAGTTTTGCAATGCTGTGCATTTTGAGTATTAAGCAAGCAAAGTAGATCGGTAGTTATATGCACAGCTCTATATTTGTTTCGCGATCCGGTCGGTAACTGGCGCAATATGACTTGCAAATGAATTGTCGATGCAAGCCAGAACTTGTAATCCCATATATATACAATGGTCGGTGATGTGGCGTTTTGACGAGATGACACTGAATAATGCAATGATACACCTTCATCGATTTGCAGGATAGTTTGAAACGCCAAGGGATCATGCGAAAACAACGGAGGAAAAAACACACTGAGCGGTAAGTGGATACCGCTGACACAAAAAATGGCCTATTGGAATTTCTTCTTTTCCCGATGTTTGCGTGGCGTTAAGTCACAAAGCCCGATTCTCCTTGCCTTCTATACAAGCATAGGAACCTTGTCTTTCGAAACCATTGAGCGAGACGTGGAGGGAGTGTGCCAGCATCACAGTCGATGAGCAAAAGTATAAAGAACGAGCTTACGTCTGAGGGAGTACAACTTCATAGACTTCCCTCCACTTGAGCTATAGACTAGAATCCGCTGCGATGGATAATGCACAGAGTGGGTGCATGCTATTTTTTGACAGACTAGAGGCCCCAAGGCTGACTATGGACCATTGGTCACTTTTCATAGCGTGGAGAACCATCCTGCATAATCGCTGCAGAAACCGGGTTCGACCTACGTATAACCAAAAGGCATACCAAGGCCCAGATCATAGCCCTGTCTACACGTTCGAAGTGCAAAGTATGTGAGCTTCATTGGTTTCCTGTGAGTGGATAATGAATACTTAACTTGTCTTTGTGTACAGTCAAGGGCACGACATGGGGAGAAGGATCTGGGCGCAGTATGGCAGCGGCGATGGACGAAGCGGCACGGATTGCGCTGGAGTACGGGGAGAAGACAGGAGCCTTTGAGAAGCTTTGAGCACTACATTATCTATGGGTCCGCGCGCAGGAATTATACCCGAAGGACAGCCGGGATCTGTGTCTTATAATTTTACGGTAGCAGCCACCTTATCCGTTATCCGTTATCCATTAGTAAATGGGAAAGGCTTTCTTATCGCCTTCCTGAAAGACCATCCTCGCGCCGCTACGTTCGATGCTTTGGTTCCTTTTACTTATCGCCCCCGTCGCCTACGCCCTCATGTAGCTCTCTTTGCCGATTAGCGTTCTCACCGTAGTGTTCCGCCCTTACTTTACTTTAGCTACCTTTGCTTACCACGCGCATCTCATTACGAGGTGCTCCCTTACCGTACTCTTGTACTTACGTGTCTCTTCTCCCAATATACACCATTACCATGCGGAAAAAAAAAAAAAAATGGGAAAGGCTTGAGGGACTTGATTAGGCTTAGCCTGGTCATGATGAGACACTTGAATGATGGCGCCATGTTGTCCGTCAGACACTCTGTCTGTCTGTCGAAGCGAATGGATGTTCACGTGCACCTCGGCCCCGGTTACTCGCACTCAGCGGGATATCTGGATCATCCATTATAGGCTATATTGGCATACACGCAATCGTGAGAACACCGGGCCCCCGGCCATTCGTGTTGTCCGGACATACCACACGGAGCAGGGAGTCTTTCTCCCAAGTTTCAGCGGCGCGCTAACCTCTCTCGACTTTTTTAAAAAAAAAACCATTCGGGATATTGACGCAGACAATACCTCAACATTTGAAACGTGCAGTGCCAGAAAAGCTCTTACCTCGTCGGCCCGGCGGTGCCCAGGCATCGTGGCAGTCCCACGGCTGGCAGCCGCCTTGCTCATGCACATGAGGCAGCAATTGCTGATCTGTCCGTCCTTGCGGAGTAAAGGTGACACAGATCCCCCTTTTTTCGCATTGATTTCTCGCCATATCCTTAAATAAAAACCGTGCCTGCCTTCGGTCAAATGAAGCTAAGCCCCCTTCAAGGACTGTTTTTCCTCGGGAAGACGAAGCTGGCATCATGGCGTTTCCACCAGACGAGGTCAGCGCTTCTGTCGTTTTTTGCCAGAAAATCACCAGGAGCGTTTTAATCATGGAATCGTAGGCCAAACTTGTATCCATCTTTGTGCAAACACTTCTCTATGGTTCAGTTCTCTGTTAATAAAGCCCGTCTTATATCGTTGAACTGAGAACAATCTTTGCTCTATAGGTGCTTACTCGGTGTTATTCGCTCTCACCACCTGGCTTTTCCTTCAAGGAAATACGAAAGTGATCCTTTTTTCCGCCAGAAAACGGATGTTTTTCGCATCCGCCTTACTCTATGTCATCGCCACAATGGTGTGTCTCTTTTTCTGTTCGTCATCTATATCAAAAAAGAAAAGGAAGGGACACAAGCCTTGTCGTTTTTTTTTTTTTGAAAGCACGTCAGCGTGAACTTTACTCGAATCATCAAAGCCTTCATCATCTTTCGCGATGCCCCTGGTGGTCCTGCCTCCTTCTTCAACCGCCTTTCAGAGTTCACCCAAATGTTCGGCAGCACGCTCTACGTCGCGCAGACACTCCTGGGTGATGCCCTAGTAGTAGGTTTCAAATAAGAATCAGAAATGTAAGATCCCCTGATAGTATATCTTTTTTCCCTCAGATATGGAGATGCTACGCGATTTGGGATAGAAACCTGCTCGTTATTGCATTCCCCTTCATGCTTTTGTTGGGTAGCACAGGTATGTGTTCACTAAAGATGGGCGGTTGTTGTACCGTGGTTGTACAAATGATCTGAGGTGCCTCTTCTTTCCCTTTCCCCCCCCCAAAAAAAGCGAGCGGTATCGGAATTCTCTACTCCTTCGACCGAGTCGTCCCAGAAGCAGATATCTTTGTAACACAACTAAATCAATGGATTACTTCCTTCTTCTCCATGACCTTGGCGACAAACATTATCGGAACAGGTACGTGCGTTGGTTTTTGAAAGGGGAATGGAACGCTCCGCCTTTTGTTTTTTTGGCCGCGTCAATGAAACTAAAAAAGACATTTTGTCAACTATTAGGCCTTGTCGCATATAAATTATGGCGGATCAACAGCAAGGGCTTCAAACGGACTCGAAAGCGCCTGTATCCAGTATTACTCGTCATAGTCGAATCGGGCGCCATCTTCTCCGCAGCTCTCTTGACGCTGCTCATCCTATACAAATGCGATTCGTGGTTCCAATACGTCATGGTAGACGCTGTTAGTTATCGTCACAAACTTGTGTTTTTTCATGGCTGATTCATCTTTTTGGCAGATTTCCCCCCTCGTGGTAAGATTCGTTTAACCGTTTGACTGTTTACGTCTATAGCTTACGTGAAAAAATCAGGGAATTGTATTCTCGGTCATTATGTATCGCATGTTGGCAGGCGTAACTACGGTCAGAGGCGAAACGCAACTTTTAACAGATAATATGGATCTAGGGATAAGTTCGCGTAACCGCAGCTCTGACGGAAGTAAACTAGACCGCACTTCGAGTCAAGGGGCTTAAAACAACCGGGGCTGGGGGGGGGATGATACTTGTTCCAAATGTTGTACAATTGCTGTTAACAAAAAAAGAGAAAAAATCATGTGTAGAACTGAATAGTTCTTTTTCTAATCTTTTTTTTTTGGGTGACAAAAAAAAAACAGGTTTTCAGACAAAGTCTTCAGCTTGTGTTTGTTTTTTGGAGTCATATGCTATATTAGAAAAAAAAAAAAATTAGCCATTCATAAACATGCACATACGAACAAAACAAAACAAAACAAAACAAAACATTGACACGTACTAGTTTCAGATAGCCGTTTATGGTCGAGGTCAACCTCATTGACAGCGCTCTGTCGAGAAGCGATGGCATCCATCGTTGTAATCTCGTTAGGTGCTGCTCTAAAGTTCCCAAGTTCAATTGGAGTTGTAAACCCAAATTGGGTGTCTGTTTCCGAGGAGTTCCAGCCCCTAGAAGGCGTCACCGTCTCGCCTCCGACTGAGGTGATGCCTAGTCCGATCCGGATGATAATCATGGAGAACACGAGTCCCTTTAATTATGCCCTTCGTGAGCAATGGGTCTTGAAGGAAACTGAGATGCACGTACAACGATCGGTGAAACCTATGATCGAGATCGTTGACAAATGAATTGAATTTCATAAGAGATATATGGGACATACCGCGTCAACCAACACATACTGGAACCATGATTTGACGTTATAGAGGATGAGGATGATCAGGAGGGTGACGGAGTAAACTGCGCCGGATTCTATCACGAGGAATACGACAGGACGTAAGCTGTAGCCAGTGAATACAGCCGTTTGTCTGTTGATGTACCAAATGCGCGAAGCGACAAGTGCTTTCAAAATTTCCAGAATGAGTTCAAGGTGTATGCGACGGTTCAGCAGACGTACCTGTGCATATAACATTGGTAGCGAATGTGGTACTAAAGAAGGATACGATCCATTGTCCTAGTTCTTTTGCGAATATTTCGGCTTCAGGTTCAATTCGGGCGAAAGAGTAGAGAATGCCAACCCCGGCAACTATGACACTGGCGCGTGAGACAATGGTCGGTTTTTCATCTGAGAAGGCGAAAGACGTGCGTACCGCAGCTACCGAGGAACAATAGGAATGGAAAAGCAATAACTGAGCGATCTCTGCCCCATACAAGATAACACCGATAGAGCTACAGGATGACGCGGGTTGATGAAAGAAAATTTCATGCCATTGATAGAACAACATACCACAACACCATCGCCAACAAGCGTCTGAGCGACGTATATCGTACTCCCGAATATCTGCGAGAAAATGGAGAGTTGATTGAAAAACGCCGCCGGACCCCCTGGCTCATTCCTGTACGTTATAAAGGCCTTCCATATCCGTGTATAGTTGACTGCAACGTGCTCAAACGGGTTCAGGCGCCTGAGCCTTGCCTTTGAATGGATGGATGCTCACCATTGTGGCTAGAATGAACATGACAAATGAGATTACCAACATGGTTTTGTGTATAGGATGCCCTCGCGGGCGTCGGTAAACCAAGACCCAGTATGTTATTACGAAAACGACGGTATACGTTCCTTCAATTGGGAATCGTCAGCCATCTCGAACGTGTGACAAAGAGAGGAAGGAGGACCACACCATATAGTATAGTTTGTATAAATATCGAGATTAGTTTTGCCTGGTGGAAAAAAGTGGTGGACGTTGAGCGATCACGTTGTCCTGGGCGACGATAACGAAGACAAACCTGGTCCGCAGGGAGGGGCATCCTGGGGACAAATACACGGCGGAGGATTTAGAAGGCGTTGACGAAATGTTGACTATAAATCCACGGCGGACTGTCGCTGCGTACGGTTGACATGCGAACTGAACCGAGGAAGCCGGGATCAATCAGCCACAAGCAATCGCGACGGTGACGACGGAGGATAAGACAAGAGTTTCAGGTCCTGCGCCGGTGTCGGTGAAGGTCGTAATGGGGCAGGCTCTCGAGCTGAGGTGAAAGGGAGGACATGGATATAACAAGCGCAGAAGTTTAATTGTGACGTAAGCTGCCGGCATGCGTGTACTCTTGCCCATGGGCATGGCTGGCAGTCCTCCGAGGGACTTTGACGTGCTGGACCTGAGTTGAAGTTCTGGGTACTGAGTATTGAGTACTGAGTACTGAGTACTGAGTATGGATTATGGACTATAAGAGTGCAGGCCAGCGCATCGCAGTCACTGGTAATGTCAAGACAATCATCCTTGCACACGCGTATACGCGTATACGGTTCACTTATTGCGCCCGACACTAAATATAAGTGGATCCATATGGCCCTGCCACCACTATCCCACCCACAACCATATTCCATCCAAGCTGCTCGTACGTCCATCCAAAGCACGTCCCGCCTGCCACAGGCGAGTGGAACCCACACACACTCCTGTGCATGTCCGGTCCTTCATGCATGCCATCCAGCACTCGCATCTCTTCCTCCGTCAGAGAAACTAACTATAAAAAGACAAGGGCCCGGAATAAGCAGAATCCACCTCCTCGGCGTTTCACTCACCGAGATATTTTCTCTCAAACGTGCTTCTCGCTCCGTCTTGGGGATCACTGCAGTTCCACGCTGTACCCCCCAGCCGAGCAGCACCTGTGCTGTACTCACGCCCTTCCACCGCGCCATATCCGCCAGAGGCTTCCACTCCCCAAACTTGTTCTTGCCGACAGGAGAGTACGCTGTCACCAGGATCCCTCGGTCCTGACAAAACCGGATAAGGTCATGCTGTGGAAGACAGGGATGCGCCTCGACTTGGTTCACAGCCGGCCGAATACGACAATGCGACAAAAGCTCAGTCAGCGTCTTGACGCTAAAGTTAGACACGCCAATGCTTTTGACTTTGCCTATGCACAAGTAAGGCAGATGAGGAGAAAAATCCCGAGATGCGGGATCGTCTCACCGTTCGTTACTAAATCTTCCATCTCAAGCCACGTTTCGACAAAGGTGGGGCTCTCATGTGGGGCGAAAGCTTCCCCTTAGCGTTGTGTCTCTATTATCAGTCTTTTAAAGCTTAACGGACACGATTTAGATCCGCTTACCGTTATCTTTCAGCGCTTGAGGCCAGTGCATGAGGTACAGATCCACATATTCAACACCCAGCTTGTGGAGGCTGGAATCCAACGCTTGAGCAACCCGCCCATGGTCTTCGCTACTGATAGAAAGGAGATTTGGGGAATCAGAAAAAAAACAATAATAAATAGCAACGCATACGTGAGACACATGAGACTCACGCCAGCTTGGTGGTAATAAAGATATCGCCACGGGGCATGCCCGATTCTCTGATAGCCCTTCCTACAGACTCTTCGTTACCTAAAAGAAAAAGGGAACTGATTCAGTAATGCTATTGGCATTTCGATTTTTTTGGATGACGCATGCCGTAATTTGCCGCCTTCATCGCACCATAGTATGGATTATTAGTCAATACAATAATAAAAAAAGAGGTTATATGAACAGGCTTACTGTGTCAATATGCCTGTAGCCCATTTCCAAGGCTTTTCGAACCATATTGACGACGTGCTCGCCATCGCCGACGCGGCCCATCCAGCAGCCGATGCCTACAGCAGGAATGGTGTTTCCATCATTGAGCTTGAATGTCGGTACCACTGGTGTCATGAAAAGCTAGGTAAGATGAGTGGAGATAAGTGCGTTCGATCCAAAAATATGAGGCAGAAGCATGTGGTAGCCTGCGATCACGTGTACCGTGCATTTCGCGGACCAAAGTTTGAGAGGTCTGTATGTGGGAGGAGGGTTAAATTCGTCCTCTTTCTTCCATGTTCCGCGGTCAAGCGGTCGAACTTTGAAGTGAGCTGTAACACGGCAAGGGCGATCCTTCCTCCCCAAATCACGACAATGCTCACGCAAATCCGACTCGGGGACGTCTAAAATGGCATTTTTTGGGTCCGGAATCCAAATGGATAGGATAATTATTGTATATTATAGCCAACCCAACTTCTGCGGCCGATCATCTCTCCAATCTGCATCGCAGTCAGCAAAACGGACCACAACGGGGCAAAAATAAAGCAAAAAAAAAAACAAAAAAACAAAACGATTACCTTGAATATCCCATATGCTTCCAAGCCGTATATTGCAATCCGTAAAATCTCGCCGCTGACGACAGCTTCACTCCAAAACGCGGGACTGACGGCGCGCGAGAGGAGGGTAGAGTACGCGGTCTGGATAGTGTGCAGACTAGGTGGAGAAAGACGCTCTGCGCGATAGACCTGCTTAATGAGCTCTCGAGTCACGGCAAAGTTGTAAAAGAGAGGTTGCTTGTATGCTTTGGTATATGATTGAGTGAGTGAGCGAGTGAGTGCGTGTGTGTTCATGCGTAAGAAAACACCTATTTGAAGAGTTTGGGAGAGACGGAGACGCACATCCTAGCAAGCTCCCAAGCCTCTGACCCGCAGGCTCTAGTGCTCTTTTGGCACCCTCCCATACTTGACTGGCTTGCTTTTGTGCACTGGCGAGTGCTTCCTGGGCTTTCTTCTGGCCTCCCTCTGTTCCAGAAGACACATGTCGCGCAAAAATGCGGTGTGTGAGGGTCTTGCTAAGAACAGAACGTCGAAGAAAGGATGAAGACGAGGGAAGGACAGGACGCATTGCCAACAAGTTGTATGGGTTGAGAAAAATAATTATATTTCCACTCCGGATTTGTCCGCAATTGCACCCCAGTAGTATTAGGTAATAAAAGGTATACAAGAGGCGTCAGCGATTAGACCAACGCTCTCACTCCTCCTTTTTCCCTACACGCTTCTCAGCCTCAGCGATAGATGCTGCATCCGTCTGTGGTCCTGTTTGAACTGGAGATATGAAAGTCGGTGAGCGGGAGAGGGGAGGGAAAGAACGTTCACTTGAACGTACCGCCAAACATGCTTGGCGCTTTGAATGGCCGCGCCAGGTCACCTTCTGCGGGTTTTCCAAGAACCCAGATGGCAACGAGTTTTGCGTCGTACAGGCCTTTAAGACCCATGAGTGCCTGGATAAACAGTGGCTGGGTGTACCCAAAGTAACCATGCATAACGGCCATCATAGCGATTCCAATGTACACGCCGCGCAGCTGAGACAGAAAGTTAGCATGTTAAGTGATAAAATATGGATGAGCACTCACCAGTTTTGATGTTTCAGAGAGGTCATAGTCGCGGACTGTGGTTGTCACCAATTGTCCTGGCTCTTGCGACTGCAATTGAAAGAAAGAAAGAAAAAAAAACAGTTGGCCAAATGGACTGTAGGCTAGTTGGATAGAACTTATACTGACCATCGGATTGGCTGGCTCCACTAGGATTTCATGTCAGGACTTGGCAGGGTATGTCTGAGACGAGGAAACTGACCGTATTTCAGCACTGTTTGATCATTTTTGTTTTTGATCTGGGAAAATTGCGAAATGAGGACGGGTATGGTGGGAAAAGCATGGAGCGGACGTACTTGTGTGGAGACATAGTAATAGACGGCAAGGATAACAGCCTGAGTGGCGACATAGGCTACGCGGACGTAGAGAAGCACCTGGGGGTCATCGAAAGGTATCCTGCGGGCGACTGAAGAGTCAAATTGTTGAGGTGGATGAGTAAGGATAGAGAAAGAGATATATTGAGGCGTACCCTGCATGACTCCGAGGGAGATGGCGAGGTTCTGGACTGCGCTGTTCATGGCGACGACGTCGTTGTTAGTCTGTGCAAAAACTGGAACGCCGTGACGCGTCACGTCGCCAAGTCAGCTATTGTGCTTTGTTTGTGCTCTGACGTCATCGGTGCATTAAAAATCAAAAACCACTGATTTTGGCCTTGGCAAGGCGCTGCAACTGTGCCACAGTCACTGCGTCTTCGCCATGAGCAGCTCAGCCCCGCCCTCGCGCACTGCATCCATCTCCCGCGCAAGCAAGCACGGCTCCTCGCTTTCAAGAGCCCAGTCTCTCATCAAGAAAAATATCGCTCCCCACGACCTCAGACCGTCAGATATTCTTATAGAACGCTTTGTTGCCTGGAACGCCATTGTCAAACAGCTGATTGCTTATTTCGAGGTCTGTCTCCTCCAGACCTCACTTGTCACATTCACACCTCACCGTCGCGTACAGGGCGTCGCCGATATACAACTCAATACCGCACGTGAGCTCACTCGGCTCTGCGCAGTCATTCAAGTACCCTTTAGAGCCGGTAACCAGTTTCTGGGCGAGGGTGGCCTACAGGCATGGTGAAATTCCAATGGTTGAAATAGATCACTCACCCCCCTTTTCAGGACGTGTTCTACGAATTTAGAGACAAGAGTCGTCATATTGCCGATCAACGTGCCAATTTGGGCAGAACCATTGACAGCTCTATCGTCCAACATTTGCAAAAGCTCAGAGCAGAGATCAAGGCCCATATCAAGGTACGTCAAGACGCGTATACATGAGGAAGCACTGATTCAAGGGTGGTTTGCTTCAGAATGTGCAGAACGACACGGGGAAACTGGCAACGAGCGTTGCAAAAGAGCGTGAACTTTCAATGAAGTTGGTCGCAGATCTGGCTCATAGCATCTCTGCGTTCAAGAACGACCCGATGCATATCACCGCCAAAAGTGATCCCTTTATCGCCAATCAATTCGTTGCTCGTCAGCTGCAGAAGCAAGTTCATGAAGAAAATCTTTTGCAGAAATCTATTGTTATTATGCAGCAAAATAGCGCTCACTTTGAGGAGGGCATCGTCCGTGCCATCCAGTCAGCCTGGGAGACGTTTGATGAATGGCAATCTCGCGAGTCTGCCTCCGTACAAGACACATACCGTTCGCTTTCGAATCATCTAGCCTCCCTTCCTCCCGACAAGGAGTGGATATCATTTGCAGCCCGGTCTGATCACCTGTTGGATCCTGAGACGCCGTTACGCAATCCGGACACGATCATTTATCCGAGCAAAGATGATTCCGCTGTTGCGGCAGTCCATACTGGCTTATTAGAACGGAAGAAGCGATTCACTCGAGCATACAACGAATCGTATTATGTCTTGACCCCAGCAGGCTTTCTACATGAATTTGGGACGTCTGATCCCGCGGCGCCTGGTGGAACGACACCGCTTTTCAGCCTTTTCTTGCCTGCATGCACTCTAGGCCCTCCTTCCTCAGCTAACTCCCGCTCTCACAAGTTCCACATCGAAGGTAGCAAACATGGCACAGGCACTACTAAAACGGGATCTTTCCGCCGGAATTATGGAGTCGCATGGAGCTTCCGTGCGAGGAGCAGAGAAGACATGATGGAATGGTGGAATGATATACGCATGCTTTGTGCCCGCTACCTTGTTGCCAGTGAGCAAATTGAGCGTGACGGCCCCGTGGCGGCTGCCGTTCGAGCTGCCGGTTATCTGAGTGAAGAAGAAGAGGAAGTACCAAGCAGTGGCGATGAAGGAGAGGGTGAAGGAGAAGACGACGGTGGGGAACTGTATGTGGACAATGCAACGCATGAGGACGACGAACAATATGCGACGCCTGAGAAGAATCACTCAGGTGAGAACGGATATGCTGTAAGTGTCGTTCCTAAATCTCAGATCGTGTAAAGCTGACGATAAATTGAGCACAACACTGGTCCCGTTGAGAATGGGAATGCTAGCTCAATAAATCCCGAACGAGACGCGGGACCTAGTGGACCCAGCAGGCGGCAGCAAGAAAAAGCGCCTGATAATGGGGACGGCGGGTACGACGTCGACGGAGCTCAGCCAGACGCAGGGCATGCGATGCGTGCAGAAGCGGGATCCGACCTCGCGGAAAGTAGATTCACAGAAGGACTACACGAAATCTAATCGTGGTATTGTACATTACGGGTAGTATGTATCAGTATAATGAACAATGTAATAATTGGATGTCTAGTCTGTAATGTATCACATTAGGGAGGAATGAGGATAGTCGGGCGTCTTCTCAGTGTTTCTATGTGAGCGGCTGAATGCCTGTCCAGCGCCGGTTTGTGATGCTGATACATAAAAGCAATAAATCAAGGATTTATCGCGTAGATTAGATGACAGCAAGGTATATGTCTTCATGGCAACCAGACACAAATAGTGAGTGGAGGAAGGAATAGAATGCGTACGCACGCGTTGATGACGGGATAAATGCATTTTACATATCTTGAGTGAACGAGTGCCTTGATTCCTTGGTTCCTTGGTTGGACGTGCGTGGGCGCGGCGTCGGGAGGCAGACTCGCGGGGCGCGGCGTGGGAAAGAAAACGGTCCAGGGCGGACTCGCATCTGGAAAAGTCGAGTCCCACTTTGGACTTATGCGTCTAAGGTTGGGAACGGCCGTAGTGATAGGAATGCTGAGTGACAGCTGTTGAAGCCACCAACAGATGGGATTGGAGAGGGAGAAAAAAAAGGGCACGAGCCTTTTGAGCCTGAAGCAACGGACAGCGACGGTGTTATACTAATACTTAGTATGCATTTAGTATATTTGTTGCCTTGCTGCGGGCTAAAGACTTTGTCTGCGTGTGTGTGTGATAAATGAAAGGAAAATGACATTTGTGCGTGTCCGACTCGTCGAGATCTCGCGCGGAGGCCGGGGACTGCCCGGCACCGGGGATGAAGCGGGCTCTGTCTCTCCGTCTTCACGTCATCAACCACCAAGAATGGGATAGACGACCGCCGAAGGGGGGTGCTGCACACAATTTAGCGTCCCCACGTAACGCGCGAATCGTAATTAGTTTTTGCCGTCCGTTTTATGCTTTGATGTGCGCCTGACCTATCCCAATGTCAGCTTCATGCAGGGGGGAAGAGTGAGGGAGGGAAGAGCGGGGCGGCTAGTTGGTCACCTGCGCCACCGCCATATTACTGTGAACAGCTAGTCTAAGTGGCGCATGCGATGCTATCGACGCGTTACTATAGAGCGCGCCTTGTCCAGGACAAGCAATCATTGTCCTCCTGATTTGTCCGAAAGCAAACGGACGATCTGGACTGCAGAAACGGCATGATTGCCAAATGGCGTATCATTGGTCACGCGTTCTAACGTTATCGGTGTTGGTGGGAGCCAAAGGATTCTGTAATTTGCCAGAGACGAGCGGTGGGCAGGTAAGAAGTCTCGGGGTGGATGGGATGGAGGACTCTCAATGGCGTTAACACTGACAAGGTGACACGTATATAGCAGGCCACGCTGCGTGAGCTTGTGCAATGAGGTCGAGGAAGACCAACAACAAGGCCCTGCCCGATGCACCTAACGAGATCATCAAGCCACTCGGACGGACCCGACCTACTAAAAATGCTCGTCAAGGGGTGCTTTGTGGCTGAGACTTTTCTCGCACCCTAGCTTATAAAGTCAATATTGACCTCGTGGAGTACGCTCGTTTTGTCGCCCCCCAGAATTATACTCAGCGCCCGTTCACCTCCATCGAGCTAGTGATGCCAGCGGAGCGGTCAAAGGTATCTGCAAAGAGGCCCAACGAGGTCAAAGGTCAGTCGTGATTGTCGATCGTCCCTCCCATCGGTACCCCGCTCACTGCCATCAAAAATAGCGTCTCAATTAGTATGGGCCGTGGATTTCCCTGCGTCATTGCCCGCATGTTCAGCACCCGCTGGACCTACAGACTCCAACGTGTCCTTTGTCGACAATATGACCCCTACCTCCTTCGACAGCACCGTGTCACATAATGAAGTCGTTTGCGCCGACGAACCTCCGCCCCTCGTGGATGCTCCGATTGGTACCGAGTTTCAGTTCTTCTCCCCTACCGACGAACACACGTTTGGCTCTAAACGGTCGGCTCACAACAAGAAGAAGCCAGAGAATCATATCCCCCGTCCCCCCAATGCTTTCATTCTCTTCCGCTCTTCGTTTATCAAGAGCCAACACGTGTCTGCAGAGGTAGAGACGAATCATTCAACCCTCTCCAAGATCATCGGTATGACTTGGCAAAGCTTGCCAGAAGACGAACGGCAGGCGTGGCATGCCAAGGCGAGAATCGCACTCGCTGAGCATCGAAGGAAGTTCCCAAAGTACACGTTCAGGCCGGCGCAGAACAAGGCAAAGTCTAAGGGCGGTGGGGATGGAAAATCAGAGGGGACCAAACGTAAAGTGCGGGAGGTTGAGCCCAAGGATCTCAAGCGTTGCGCCAAGATTGCCGAGCTGCTGGTCGAGGGTAAGAAGGGTGCTGAGCTGGATGCTGCTATCCAGGAATTTGATAAGCACCACGTTCCCGAGATCATCACCCGGTTTGAGGCCCCGATCACGGCGCATGCGTTCAGGCGCCCGTCTTCTGCGCCCATACCTGAGACCGAGAATTCGAAGAAGACGCAGACGTTTTGCCCCAGCTCCCCCGTGCTCCAGGCCAAGGATGGGAAGAGGAAGGGCCCCAGAGCTCCGAGTATGCAGCCGACCAGGTGTCCGACGCCGAAACGCGATGAGCCAACTACGGCTTTTCTGAAGCAAGAGCCGTCAATCGTAAGTTCTTGCTGTAATGCGGGGTCCTGTTTATTTTTTAATTTTTTTTGTGATAGGATTTCAATACCTTTTCGTTCTCCCAGATAAACCAGCAGCAGCCAGCTCTGGCATTCCAGTGCGAACCGCTCCTACCAATCCCTCCGGTTCAACCGCCCGCACTGCTGCAGATCAAGGACGGCTATACTGCCCCCGCTCCGCTCAACATCCCGAACATGCCACCTTTTCTCATGGATGACTGGTCACTGTCCTCTCCCGTCTCGCAGTATTCGCATAGTGACCCTTTCGGTTGCTCGTCGCCTGTCGATCCATTTGATACCCAGTGTACATTTGACAATCTGGATCTTCGGCATGACGGCAAACAATTTACGTTCAACGATCCCACGGGTCTGGCCAGTCTATCTAACCTTTCGTTGGGGCATCCCGAATACAATCTCAACGCCGGCGTTGACTTCAATGTAGACATGGGCATGGGGAATCTGGTATCCGCTTTTGAGGCCACGGATTACATGAACTTGATTTCGTCGTCGTGCTCCCAACAACAGTCATATCCGCATCAACATCAACCCATGTTTATTTCGGAGCACCACGTTCAGATGCCGCCGGTGCAACAGCAGCATCATCAAACTTTTATTCCGACCAACTTCAACATCGATATGACGATGATGGCACCCCAGACGGAGTTTGTATTATAAACTTCCTTCGACATCTTCCTGGCAACATACCGAAATAGGCGCGGCGCGACGTGCGTCAAATATTCATGCAAGCGAAACCGTCTTCTCTTCTTGTATATATTTAACTTACCCTTATTTTCACCAACGAAAATTGGTTGTATCCCTAGTAGGTCCCTGACGGTGGTCAAAGTGCCGCTGACTAGCCATTTACCCCCCTTCTCTTCTAAACTGTATGTATTTCTAATTTGTTTTTTCTCCCCCAGTAGACAAAGGTTTTCCGGTTTTTCTTTTTCTTTATCCTCTCTTTCCCATACCCCGTGTCTGTTGTACAATGACTCGCCGTAAAGGCTACTGGTGTTGTACAGTCGACATATCGAGACGAAGAGGGAGGAGTGTGAGAGTATCAATGTAGAATTGTGGATATGTATGGTGAGTATATAATGGTACATCTAGGGGTTTTTTTCTTGTTTATTACAAGTGGACGTATGAGTACAGTAGTTGTGAAATCACAGTTACATATAGTGAACCAGAGCTTGAAGCACCTGGTTGGTTTCTGATCATGCCCTTGCTGGCTTTTTACTTGGCATTGGATAGGGTTATATAAACCTTAAACTTTTTCCTCACATCTTTTACTGAGATAATGACCCAGATACAAAATGGTTGATTTTTTTTAGCCATTTTGTAGCTGGTTCAACATCTCTTCACCTGTAACACAGATTGCTTAGGGTTTGCAGAGGACCCACTGCCCAAATATGTCCAGAATTTTAGGAATTTTATTCAAGGCTATATCACAATTTTCTGAAAAAAAACCAGCTAAGCCATTGGCAACACTACATGTAACATTGCCCCTTGACCTGATACCACCATCTACCCTGCTTATTCCCATGGTATGGCTACACCCCCTGGGCACAGTCTGCCCAAGAAGTACAGTGGTTTCTCATCAAAGGGTCTGTCAAAATCTCAGAAGAAGATGCTCAAGGAAGTGAAGCTCTACAAGAGAAAGGGGGAAGCAGTTCCTTCTTATCTCAAAGGGATTCTCACCAAACTGGGTATCAGAACCCAAGACCAGACTACCCCTTCAGGGCTTTCAGATTCATATATTGACCCTCCCACCACCCCTGATCCTCCTGGGACCACCACTCCCTGTCAAACACCTGGAATATGATGACAATCCTGAGATTGCCAGCATACTTGCTGCTGCAGACTGCAGCATCATTGCCAAACTGCTGCCAGCAATTGATGTGGTTCCCCTGCAAAGTGTTGAAATACTCCAGCATGTTTTTGCCCAATTATGGGACAACATGACCATCAACCCTCCCCCTGGTCCCACGCTCTAGGCCCCCCCCTCCCCTGAGACCCATGGCCCTTACTCCCCATGCCCACCTCATGGTACTGACCACCCCCTGCCCAACATGCTCAACCAACATATGCATTGGTGGGCCAATCTTATGCCCCCAACCCAGCACTGCAGACAGTGCCCCATCCCCCCATACCACCTACACAATCAAAGACTACCACTAAGGTAAAGTCTTGTATCTGCCAAGGCACAAAATCTACCAAGATCATTGCTTGACCTGGCACTGGGATGGCACCTGCCTTTGTCCCTGCATCCCTGTTAGTGGAATGGCTAAACCAACAACTGCACAAGGACACAACACTTGGGTTGTGCCAATGGACCCTTTGAGGTGATGTGGAGTATACTTTCCAAGCTCCAGTTTCCCCTGATCCCATATTTTATGAGATCATTACTGGACAGATCAATCACCTCACCTCCACACAGGGTGCTGAGATTCTGCACTGCCCCATGACAACTTTTATCAAGTTCAATCATGTCCCTACCTGTCTCCCTGACAGTACTCAGGTCACTGATGCCCAACTCCTTACCTACTTCAGACTCCATCCTAAATGGAAAGACATAGGTTTTGCCTCCACCCCCACTTTCCTCTTACTGGCAAAAAAGGACTGGTCTCAAGTCTTCTCTGCAACCATCAAATGTGCAGTCCTCGACAATTGAGCAGGCTCTACTGCCTGTTGTCTTCTCCAGATGGATGTCACCTTTTGGGGTACACACTGCAGTGCCCAGCCTTGGACTTTGTCCAAGGCAACTCCACAGTGTGGCATCTGTTTACAATGGGGCCACACTGCCCATGTTTGTAGGTCCAAGCTACCCTAGTGCACTCAGTGCACTGGTCACCACCCATCCTTGGCACACACCACTGCTGCTCAGATGGACACCTCTTTCACATGGATGCAATGCATCAATTGTGAAGGCACCCACAGTGCTGCTGACTGAAGCTGCCTGTTCTGTAGGGCCTGCTATAAGCCCCAAGCCCTTTCCATCTTGGAGAAGGCTTGGAACCAGTGCAACATACTCCATTGGACTGCTCGTACTGCCCAGCATGCCCTGCCTCCTCAAGCCACCTCCAGGACAAATGAAGTCCCAGCTCACAGCTCCACCTGCCCCTCTGCTGTTGAAGCCTGAGAACCACGTAAGTACCACTTGTGAGTGGCCAAGTCCATGTCATGGAAGTAGCACTGTTTGTACCTCCCCCTCCTGTAATAATGGTATGCTAGCTTTGATCGAATAAATCACCCTATACATACATGCAAAAAAAAACAAAAACAAAAAAACACTACATGTAACAAAGCAGGTGATATGGTTCAATCACTTGTTTTCTGAGCATAGCTACTTGTATTATAAGCAACAACCAAACAGCCATAGCCATCTGTATGATTGACTGTATTGGACAAAATAAAGTAGTTGGTTGTGCATAGTAGTGCACAATCATGCACAAGTGTGCAAATCACATATCTATGACCAGAATTACAAAGAAATGCAAGCAGTGCATGCACTGTTCAGAATAAGCTTTGGCCATGCACTTATTTGCATGAGATCAGCCATCAGTCACCAGTTTTGTGGGTTATGCTCTACCAGTGGTGTATGGCCACACTGATGCAGTAAAGAAATGGATAATACCAGTGTACATCCTCATTCCAGATTTTACTACCAACCATTTAACTTGCAGTGATGCATCTCAACCTCTATCTGCCTCTCACTCTCACTCCCAAAGGCTTATCCACCCCTCACTGGGCCCAAGTTGACACTGGTTTTACAAAACCTGTGACAATTTACCAATGCTCATACTTCACCATGGACTATATGTATGCAGCAAACACAACCACTGCCACCCTTGCCCTTGTTCTGACCACCATTTCCACCCACCACTGTAGACAGCTGCTGATGACTGACCACCTGATGTCTGCTTACTGCCACTGCCATTTGCCACACAGCCTCAGCACTTGACACCTGGGGCACACATTTGGGTCTCTAATACTTTTCATTTTTCTCCTTTTTGTTCACCATTGGCTAGCCAAAACAAGCATACAAACCTTAATTATGCTGAAATGAGCCACCCAAACAATTGCCTCCTGCTGTTCAGCACCACTGTGTCACCACCTACTCACCAAGTCACCACCTCAATGCACCCCATCCATACCATGTGCCTTACTATCAGGGCTCCCTTGGCATGATGCCTAAGAGCCCCAGTAGTAGACTAGGGAAGAGGAGGGAGGAGAGGAGGGAGGGGAGAAACCCAAGAGAACTCAACTGAGAACTCTGGGTGCTATATTGTCCTACTTATATACTACAACAGATGGTCTGTGCACTAACCTTAAAGGCTGTACAACCCTACACTAATTATAGTTTGGTGATGAGTCAGGTGACTGCACATTGCTGTGCAGTGAGTCTTAAGATGAGTCATCACAGATCTCCTCTGGTATCTAATTTAATCTAAGCACCTATTGATAGACACTGGCTTAGTCAGCAGTCATTATATATAATATGAAAGAAAATAAATAAATAAAGGGAACTGACTTGGTGAAAAATAGAGTTTTTCAGGGGCAGTCATGACACTTACCCACCCCACACCCCTTGCCACCTTGGTGCACCCACCTATACTGCACTTGCCCCTCTCTGCCTCAACAATTATCAGCACCACATTCTGCTCTGCCTCCATCTATGCATGCTCCATTTGGCTCAGCTATATATTTGGAGCTGCTCCCACATGGCTCTGAGCTACTCAAGCTCTTTTTTTTTTTGAATAGAAAATGTATTGATCAGGGACCCTCTAATAGCTACTACACTATGGCTATGGTATCTAAAATCCAATACAGACTGTTCATGTGTTAAGGACAGGAAAAAAAAACTAACAGCATATGTGATGTGTATGTGGAACTGAGCATTTATGTTAGGAATCCATCCTAATGCTATTTTCTTCTTTTTTATCTTGCTAGTGGTCTGGGGCCACTCTGGGACATCTATACATGATCTGGGATCATGGAAGGGACTATAGGAACACTTCGCATGGGTTAGCACATGGGAGTGCTCACTAGAAGACAAGATGATGGTTGGTTGGACCAATCACCTACATATTAGGAAGGAGATTGCAACCCTGGGTGGCAGTGCACGCAGATCACATCAGTGCATCAGTACATCACCCCAATAAGGCATGGGATCAGCGGCAATGCTTGACAGCTTGATATGGAAATAGCAACTCCCTGTTGGGGATCACAGGAGGCCTGTGAGCAGTATGCCTCATGGAATAGGGCCCAGACAGAGACTGTGGGAGCGCCAGGCTGAGGGGAAGGTTCTAGGCCATGGGCGCATGTGAAACTGTCAAGGGCACACAGCATCACTAAAGATAGATGAAGTCCAGAAGCAGCACTCAAGGGTCTGGAAGCAGTGCTCAAGCAGTATGAGTCACTGAGGCTGTAGAGGTGCCAGTGGGAAGGGTCACAAGGGGTCTTAGTAGAATAGTATATAAGACCAGCTGTAGGTAGTCTTGGTTCCCCAAGACTTAAGATAGTTTATCTTATGCTCATTGTATGGGCATTAGATTCTGTCTAATGTAGTCTCAATAACATTTTCTTCTCTCATTCTTATCCTTCTCCTCTCTCTGCGAGGCTTGTGGGTTTGTGTTGAGTGTGAGCTTGTAACAATTTATACTATTCTGTCTGGCTCATAGTTTGTTGTAAGCTGCATGCCATCCCATGGTGGTGTCATAATACAGATTTGTTACAGTTCTCTTTTCCCTTTGTTAATAGACTACATTTCAATTGTTACAAACCCTTGGTTACACTTGGACGTTATCTCCTTTGGTAGCTACTTTCATCTTTCCTTTCTTAGATAGCTATGCTCTTTCCCCTTATATTCCTATTGTTCTCTTAACGTATATAAACCCCTCTCATGTACCGTAGCTCTTTAGTTCCAACTTAGTTGAATCTTATCCATAACTTGAACGATCTTTTGCTTGTCGCCTCAACCGCTCTCCTCGCTCTCTCTCTAGCCTTCGTCATTGTCAGACTTAGTGCCTAGAACCTTTGTCCAGTGATTGGGAACAGACCGAGGCTCTGTTTGTCGCTGTAGACTTGGACGCCGAACGACGTTGTGGACATCGACTGTAACATAAGTTGGAACTCAGGACTAGCTCAGGGTATCATCCCTAGCCAACATCATTGAGACCTGCAGCTCTCAGGAACGACCCCCGAACGGATCCGTCACCTATAAGGGGAAAACCTACCTCAGACGACGAGAAGTTTTTCTCTATCAACGAACTTGGTACTTTGTTACTGAAGGATGGAAACGAAACAAACCAGTCCCGGACCAATATTTTTCAGGAGACTTCTACTCAGGAGCCTTTGAATTCGATTTACCCGATCAACCCTACCTAGACTGGGGTAGTGAAGTACAAGGAGAACCGCTCTACCTTGTCAAGGAACCAGAAAACGAACCAGGAAGGACCCTCTATAAGGAATTCCTTGGAGACAACGACCAATACAGAATCGCAGCTAATCTTTTAGCAGAGTGGGAGGAATTACTACGAATTGAACAAGCCAAGCTTGAGGAAAACCCGTTTGATACAGATCACCCAAAACAAGGACCACCCCCATCTCCGAAACCCAGAACCCCGAGTAGAAACCCTACTCCTGAACCGAAACCGATCACTAGAACACCAACCCCTGAACCACCGATCAATCCCGAACCACCGATTACTCCTGAACCAAGAATGGCATCTGAAACCAGTGCTAGCTCTAAAGGAGATATCAAACCGCAGCCTATACGACCTTTTACAGGCAAACGAATCGAAGCAAGGTCATTTTTAGGACAGCTTGAGGATTACTTTACCCTCAATGAACAGAACTATGAAGGAAAAGATGAGAAGAAAGTTAGATATGCGCTTGCGTGCATGGGACCAGAACTAGACGATTGGAAAACGATTATCCGAAGCGAATTGAATGACAACAGAGGCAGTACCACAGCCACGTTCAAATGGGGCAACTATGAAGCATTTGAAACATGTTTCATCAATGACTGGGGAGAAGTCAACAGCGCCCTTCGAGCCCTGAACAATCTATCCAAATTAAGAGTTGGAAACGGCGTTTCAGTCCCAGAATACATCAGAAAATTTCGCATGGACATAGGAACCTCTGGACTCACTGGAATACCCGCTCAGTTGCAGGCATTCGTCAAAGGATTGCCATTAGAACTTGCTAGGACGATCTTACAGGACCAAAGAAAGATCAAAACGATGCAAGAAGCCTATGATAAGGCCGAGGATCACCATAACGCTTGGGACATGACAGGACAAGGAAACAGGAGAACCAATGACGGATCTGGAACACGTTTCAATCGAAACAATAACAACCAATCTGGAACAATCAGAGCTATAAATACCGCAATCCCTAGCCAATTGACTGATGATCAAAAAGAGGAATACCGAAAGACTGGCAAGTGTTTCAGATGTGGAACACAGGGACACATCTCCAGGAACTGCCTGAAACGCAATGATGCGTCTTCATCCAGGTCTTCTTACCAGAATAAAGCAGTCCGTTCCGTCACTGAGGAACAACAGAAGGAAGAAGATGAACCAGCAAAGAAAATTAGAGCCATCTTTTCAGCAATGTCTACTGAAGAAAAGAATGCCCTCTTAAACGAATTCGAAAATGAGGGTTTTTAGTTAGGAAGCGTCACTCAGCAGTTGGCCCTTCCTTATTATCGAGATCTGAACAGTTAGCGCTTGATTCTGTAATAGTACTATCCAACAATGACAAGTGCATTTCATTAACTATCAAATTGACCGATTTACCCACTGGAACATCTGCCCTAATTGATTGTGGAGCAGAAGGAAATTTCGTAGACGAAGGAGCAGTAAAGGAGCTCAGGAAAGAATGACTTAAGAAACCAATTAAAGTCAGAAACGCAGATGGAACAGTAAATGCGAAAGGAATGATCACACATTGGACCAAGATATGCTACATGATCGAAGGACAACAGTTTATCAATTGGTTCTGGATCACTAAGCTAGGCGATCAATGAATGATCCTAGGGATACCTTGGTTGGAAGAGAATAACCCGATCATCAATTGGCGAGAAAAAACTCTGAAAATTGAAGATCTGGATGCATCGCCAAAAGCAATTTGGCAGTTAGCCCTTGACTCCCAGCAATGGGGTGAAGATGACTACTGGATTAGAGTTAAAACATCGGCATCACAGGAATTAGAACATAGGCTAAAGAAAGACGAACCATCTACCACTCTACCGACAGAATATGAGCAATGGCGCACCATCTTTGACAAAAAGGCATCAGAACGCTTCCCATCCAGTCGACCGTGGGATCATGCAATTAACACGAAAGAAGGCTTTGTCCCAAAGGCTAGTAAACTCTACCCTCTATCTGTCAAAGAACAGGGACTGTTAGACAAATGGATTGATGAACAGCTCAAGAAAGGATACATTAAACCATCTACATCACCACAGGCATCACCGTTCTTCTTTGTAGCAAAGAAGGAAGGCGGAGCACTCCGACCCTGTCAGGATTATCGATATCTCAATGAATGGACCGTCAAAAACGCATACCCCCTTCCCTTAGTTTCTGATCTCATGACTAAACTACGAGGCACCAAGTACTTCACCAAACTAGACCTCCAATGGGGATACAATAATGTTCGCATCAAAAAGGGAGACGAATGGAAAGCAGCCTTTATCACCAATCGAGGACTCTATGAACCCACAGTGATGTTCTTTGGATTATGCAACTCGCCGTCAACCTTTCAAACTATGATGAATGAATACTTTAAGGACATGATCAATGAAGGATGGTTAGTCATCTACATGGATGACATGCTAATTTGCGCAGAAACACTGGAGCAACTGGAAGAGCGGACAAAACGGATTTTACAACGGTTACAAGATAACGATCTATTCCTGAAATTAGAAAAATGCAAGTTCGCCACGCAGGAAGTTGAATTCTTAGGAATGATCATCACCCCTGGACGCATTCAGATGGACCCAATAAAGTTAGCAGGAATCGCCGACTGGCCAGTCCCTACCACAGTCAAACAGGTCCGATCCTTCCTCGGATTTGGGAATTTTTACCGACGTTTCATTGGAAACTTTGCTGCAATTGCTAAACCGCTCACCGACCTCACTAAGAAAGCTGAACCATTTGACTGGACTACGGAACGAAACAATGCTTTTGAAATACTAAAGAAACAATTCGCATCTATGCCAGTATTATTAATGCCGGATCCTACTCGACCCTTTATCCTTCAGACCGATGCATCAAATAAGGCGATAGGAGCAGTACTGAAACAAGCAGATGAAACAGGATCCCTGCACCCCTGTGGATTTATTTCACATGCATTAACACAAACGGAACAGAATTATCAGATCTACGATCGAGAACTCTTGGCAATCATCAAAGGATTGATGACTTGGCAACATTTACTGCATGGATCACCCCACACTACTATAGTGCACTGCGATCACAAGAATTTGTCCTACTACCGAACGGCCCAGCGCTTAACACCCAGACAAGCTAGATGGTCATCCTTATTATCAGAATTTGACCTACGTATTGAGCACGTCCCTGGTACAAAAATGTTTGAAGCGGATGCCCTATCCCGACGCCCCGATCATATGGGAAATAGTGAATTACAAGAAGATGTCATAGTCCTACCAGAAGATCATTTTATTCGTCTTATTGCAGAAGATCTGGTCACGGAAATTCAGAAGGCAATGTCAAAAGATGATTTTGGATGAATTCTAATTGAGGTTATCACCGCGCATCGCGCTCCACCAATCAAATCGAATATACAGGATTGGTCTTATACAAACGGCATTGTTCATTATCTTGGGAAAACCTATATCCCCGATAAAGACGGATTACGAACCAGATTGATTAAAGAAACACATGAAGCACGATCATCTGGTCACCCTGGACGATTAAAGACCCTTGAACTCCTTAAGCATGACTACTGGTGGCCCGGAATGTTCAAACATGTCAGAGAATGGATAGAAGGATGCGCCCTCTGCCAGCAGATGAAAATTAACACACACCCAAACATACCAGCCCTTCACCTGATTCTGTCGAAAGCAACCCGCCCATTTCAACAAGTAACCCTTGATTTCATTACCGACCTACCCCTTTCTGATGGTTTTGACTCGATCCTGGTCACAGTGGACCACGGTCTTACAAAGGGGGTAATTTTCACACCTTGCAAGAAGACAATCGACGCTTTAGGCACAGCAGAACTCTATGTCTCCGAAATTTTCAAACGGTTTGGCCTACCAGACGTCTTAATTTCAGATCGAGGACCACAGTTCTCTGCAAAAGTATTTCAAGAAATACGAAAAGCATTAGGAATCGACCATAGAATGAGCACAGCCTATCATCCTCAGACAGATGGGGAAACAGAACGAGTCAACCAGGAACTAGAAGTCTATCTCCAAATGTTCTGTTCCAATGAACCGCACCTATGGAAACCGCTTCTCCCAATAGCTGAATTTGCTCACAATAACCGACATCACGACACGATCAAAACTTCTCCATTCAGACTAATGTATGGAACGGACCCTGTTGCACTTCCCACAGCTGCTATGCGAATGACCACACCAGCAGCAGAGGAGCGCCTTCAGTTCCTAAGGAAAGCCAGAGAAGAAGCATTAGCAGCACATGAACTAGCGAGACAACTAGTGGCAAGACGACGCAAGGACAAAGCAATACGATTTGAAAAGGGTACCAAAGTATGGCTTGAGAACCGGAACCTTCACATACCATATCAGTCCAGAAAGTTAGCACCAAAACGAGAAGGACCCTTCGAAATCGAACAAGTGATGGGACCAGTGACATACAAATTGAAACTCCCGAAACAATGGCGCATTCACCCTGTGTTTCATGCGTCACTCCTTACCCCGTACAAGGAAACGACTGCGCACAGCCCAAATTATGTGAAACCACCCCCTGATCTCGTAAACGGACAAGAGGAATTTGAGGTAGAGGCAATTTTAGCCCACAGGAAACGAGGCGCAGGCTACCATTACCTAGTTAAATGGAAAGGCTACGGATCAAATGATAACTCTTGGGAACCTGCTCACAATCTTGCAAACGCCATTGATATCCTATCAGAATATCAACAACGCCGACACCTCTGAACCATGACACGATATAGAAACCGCCACATCCTGAAACAAAATTACTACTATACAAAACGGAACTGCTCAACACTCTCTCGATACACTATAGCTCTCAAAGAAAAAACCATCTATACCCACATACAATACCTCCCCTTCCAACACGCTCTTAGAGCACCGACCCCACCAGGAAAATTTACCCGAACTATGGCATTAGTCACACGATACTATTGCACCCCTCGACTTGATCACCGTCACCAAAAGAATCCTTCAGGGATAACGGAGTTCCCCTGCAATGATGCCCGGAATTATCTTCCCAAGTACCACAACCTACGATTCTCAACTGACGATCTACCTCCCTACAATAAAGATCCACCTGCCTACCAACTTTCAGCCATCATAAGCAGTGACGTTTATAAGAGTGCTCATGGCAGATTGCTTTGCCCAGAAGAATATAAACAAATGGGTGAAATCACCAAACAGACACGGGAGTGTAGCGCACAGATCTGGCTAATCAGCCGAGGAATCAGAATACCGGGAAGGCCTCGCATTTTCATGGAAGATATCCTTGATGAACTTGATTATTTGTCTACTGCAATGGCTCAGGTAATAGTGATGATTATTAGGCGAATCAGAAAATTCCTAGTTACACCGACAACGACACCAGGGATTGAACATTTGAATTCATTAACCAGGTTCATCAGGGAAGAACGAGACCTCCTCACTGACCCTGCAATCGAAGAACCATTGAACACAGAGAATTGGGGCTCCGACACGGAAATCAGTAACCTGGCAAATATATAAAAACCTCCAGACATCACCACCTAACGCAACTAGTCACATTATACCAACATGTTCACCTTCTTCGCCCTTGCTGCCTACTTCATCGCTTTGGCACTTCTCTCCTGCGCCCATTGGCGCATTGACGAAACCGCCGCCGCCTTTTCACCCTTCCTCGCCATCCCTGACCTCCCACTCGAGGTCTTCATTGAAAACACCACTGTCGTCCACTTCGAGGACGACGACTTACATATCCATCCGGCCGACCTGCTCCCCCAGACACACCCTGACGACCACCACCTCCCTCATTTCGCCCAATTTGTCAAACGGAACACCACGCTCACCGTCATCACCGACGCCCTCGCCGCCACCACCTGCTCCATCACTAACCTCTCCTCCGCCACCGACAATCTCGCCGCGCTCACCCTCACCATCGACCCTCATGAAATGACTTATGAGGAATGCGATTCATTCCTGCAGAACGCCCAGAACCTGCATCGCGCCGCGGAAGCACTCAAATGGAAGGTGGAGACCTCCACAAAAGAGTTGGACAACGCTGTCAAATGGGCTGAGTCCAGAACGGACCACAGTTGGACGACTTCAGGATGGTAGAAGTCGGTGACTTCTAGCATACAAAGGGGGTAATGTTACAGTTCTCTTTTCCCTTTGTTAATAGACTACATTTCAATTGTTACAAACCCTTGGTTACGCTTGGACGTTATCTCCTTTGGTAGCTACTTTCATCTTTCCTTTCTTAGATAGCTATGCTCTTTCCCCTTATATTCCTATTGTTCTCTTAACGTATATAAACCCCTCTCATGTACCATAGCTCTTTAGTTCCAACTTAGTCGAATCTTATCCATAACTTGAACGATCTTTTGCTTGTCGCCTCAACCGCTCTCCTCGCTCTCTCTCTAGCCTTTGTCATCGTCAGACTTAGTGCCTAGAACCCTTGTCCAGTGATTGGGAACAGACCGAGGCTCTGTTTGTCGCTGTAGACTTGGACGCCGAACGACGTTGTGGACATTGACCATAACAAGATTCTTGATGGCTGTTGTTGAATGGTTAATCAACACAGACAAATGGATCTTATCTGGGCTCGAGTTGTGAAGTTCAGCAAATGTATGACATCTTGGCATGGAGGGTGCAGGACTGCTGGTCATTGTCATTGAGTGATGGCTGTGGTGGGGAGTTGTGGTTGGTGGTGGGGAATTGTGGTGGGCTGTCCATTGACAAATGGAGTGGGTCTGGGTGGGACTGTCTTGTCAATATAATGAAAAGGACAGCAATTAATTGTAAAACAAGTGAAAGAACAACAACATACTGCCCAGAGGATGAGTTGTGAAGTTCAGTGGATGTGTAATGGGTGTGAGACTAATTACAGTTGTGTCCCACCCACACCCACTCCATTTGTCAACAAACTAGTCTTGTTGAAAAGGACAATGATTAGTTGTAAAACAAGTGAAAATCATACCACCCAGACAAACAGATTATGTCTGGGATCTGAGTTGTGAAGTTCAGTGGATGTGTGAGATGACATGGTGGGTGTGGGCCTGGTCATCATTGTCATCAAGTGACAGATGCAGTTGGTGGTTGCAGTTGGTGGTGGGCAATTGCACTAGGCTGTCTGTGGACAAATGGAGTGGGTATGTGGGTGGTCTGGTAAAAACATTTTCTTAGTGGTAAAAATGTAACATATAGCCAAGATGAAATTCAATTATCTAGGCTTTGGGTCATCTTCAGTGGGCATCTGATTACATGGCATGGGCAGACAGGCAGAAGAGGGTGGTGATGGTCACTGGAATCATGTGGCAAGTGGTGAGAGGTGAGGGATGTCAAGTTGTCAATGACTCAGGAACTGAGCACAAGTGCCAGCTTAGCAGCTCTAGCTCTGGACCTGGAGCTGAAAAATTGGCTGACTGGCTCTAGAGCCAGAGCTGAGCTTAGCCAAGCTTTATGCACACTGCCTCAAAGCATGCCTCTGCTGCCTGTTACAGCCTGTGCTCCACCTCCCTCTGTGCACACCCAGCCTGCTCTGTTGTGTCCTCTGCCTTTCACTAAGGAATCTGTACAAATGCTGCACTGTGCACAGGCCATGCATGTGGCTGTGTGCATACTCCATTTTTTGCAATTATTGTCTGATATGGACTGTCATACATCTGCCACCACTCAGAATGCCATGCACACACCAAGCATATCAATATCACATACCACTTCATCTGGGACCTTGTAAAAGAAAGAAAATTAAGGATCACTTATGTCTTTACTACAGACATACTAATAAAAAGCCTCCACATGTGCACTTGACAAAGAACCTTAGGGTTGTTAGGATGGCCATCCTAGTGTTATCTTTTGTTTCATTTCTCAGGTGGTCTGGGATCACTCTAGAACATCTATACAAGGTCTGGGACCTTAAGAAGGACTATGGGAACACTGTGTGGGTTAGTGCATGGAAGTGTTCACTAGAGGACAAGACAATGGTTGGATGGACCAACCACCTACACAATGAAGGAGAGTGCAACCCTGAGTGGCAGTGTGCACAGATCACATTGGCACATCAATACATCACCCCAATAAGACATGGGATTAGTGGGCTCAATGGCTTGATATGGCAAGAGACCAAGGGTAATCCCTTGAAGGGGATTGCAGGAGGCCTGTGAGCAGCATGACTCATGGTAATGGACCTAGAGAGAGTCTGTGGGAACTCTGGACTTGGTGGGAAAGGTCTGGACCATGGCAGCATGTGGAACTGTCAAGGCACACAGCATCACTAAGGATAGATTGTAGTATATATTGTAGTCAATTCTGTAGGAATATCATCAGTTTCATAGGCAAATGCTTCCACTTGCATCAGTTGCTTTAGGTTCTCTCAATCTCTCTTGATTCTCTCTTATGCCTTCAATTGGACACTGATGGGTACACTCCAGTGTCTGAGTTGCTTAGGAAGTCACAGAATTAAAAAAAAGATATTTTCAAAAGTGTAAATACATGCAATGACACCTAAGAAGAGAACAATGGAAACTGAGGAGAGCAGGGGAGCTGGGGAATGGATCTGTGTTGGTAGGTCAAAGCCGTACCAGATCCCATTGAACCAATGCTTGAGGGCTTGAAGCTTGAAGCTTGAAGTCTCAAACGATTCCCTTGATTAGCATCGCCTCCAACCGACAAAACTCGGGTACAATCGATGCGTAGCTGAGAAATGCGTCCAGGTCGGGTTCTGCGACCTTGGCAAGCCCAATTTGTGCTTCCGTGTCTGCAGTGGGCAGTGCTACTACGGGCGTGAGCGGTGTCGGTGTGGTCGGTGTTGTCCCATTTCCGCTGCCGCTCCCGTTGCCATTCCCGTTTCCGTT
This sequence comes from Amanita rimosa, assembly GCA_023014395.1. Lineage (NCBI taxonomy): Eukaryota > Fungi > Basidiomycota > Agaricomycetes > Agaricales > Amanitaceae > Amanita > Amanita rimosa. Next base: position 2,884 of record JAEBUO010000103.1, on the reverse strand, counting down.
CCCACTATGGCTTCCGCTACCGTTCCCGCCGACCCCATTTCCCGAAGAAGGGGGTGGTGCCAAAAACCCCAGGTCGGGTGTCGCGAATGCCGTTGTAGGCGTCAGTCTCGCACCGCTCCCAAGCGTATCCATGGTCTGCGTCCTCGACCGTCCTCCAGCCAGATCGTACCCATAACCTCCTCCCACTCCTCCACTGGCGCTAGTACCTATAAACGCGTTACTTCCAATGACGCCAGGCCCTAGTCCAAGGCCTACAACTGCCTGTAACCGTCTCTCGATCTGGATCTCTTCATCCTCCTCCTCTTCCCTGAAAATGGTAGCGCCAAGACCACCCCTCGACCCAGCCGCATGTCCAAACGGTGTGCTCGACCCACTGTTGCCAGCACTGGACCCTACCGCGATGGACCCCATCGCACCATTCACATTCGTGCGTAAGGGCATCCCACCCGTGGCAATCCACCGTTTTCCCATCAGCCGCTTCATCTCATCTTCATACACATTTAAACCGCCCACGCCCCACTCCCTGCCCCATACCCACCGCGCGACGTATGCGCACCCAAGAGCTGCCCGACCTGGGAACCCTGGTGCAGGTGCGTTCCGATGGGGTGTCACCTGCGCCGAGTCGATCTGCGTCACGGGCACGTACACGGGCGAGTTAAACACGTCTCCCGCCAAGTTGGCAATACTGGGGAAGTTGGCTGCGGCGCCTGTTGCCAGCACGCGCAGAGGTAGGGCAGAGTGGTCGTATGGGTCGAACGAAAGCCCGAGACTAGGAGGAATAGTTCCCACCCCCTTTGCACCACCACCAGCACCGGTGCCGATGTTACCAGAAGAGGCGGTGGAGGTGGAGGAGGTGGAGGAGGAGGTGGAGGTGGAGGTGGATGGGACGGGGGGTGTCTGGCTCATTCCGCCTGATTTGCGCGTTGTGGAGCCGATAACGCCTGTTGCGAGCATTCTGGACCACTTGATCCGGAAGGAGAGGACCTGTGATTCGGCAAGACAGCGAGGGTTGGCGCGTAGGTCACGGAACTCGTTCACTTTGACGCCTGTCTCGAAGCGGTATATGCCTTTAACGTGTGAATAAGGATAACTATCGGATTGTAGGTGCCAAAAGCTGAATAGTTTGTCGTCGAGCCTGCAAGGATGATCAGTGTGGAAAGGGGGATGGAGCTGACGTTGAAGCGTACCCGATTGAGCCGCCTGGTGGGACAATGGCCACAAGACGGTCAAATGCGCTCCAACTCTTAGTATACATGTCACGGACGAGAGCACGTGGGACATCTGCATTTCTATGAGGAGATCATTAGACCAGCAGGTATGCGTTATGGGAAGACTCGCCTGCTTGAAATGACGGCAATATAACGTCGCTTCTCGCCAGAATCTTGAACAGGATGAGGGAATAGGTTATACAATCGTGTGGGAACATAGTGATGTGCTGGTGTCATTAAGATATCCATGGGTCCGAAAGATAAAACGGCATCGTTTGGCGATGGACATAGAGAGAGATAGGTAGAGAGAAAATCCGCAGTAAATGGTGCGACCACCGTGTCTAAACCCAAGTCGGCGCATTAAGCAACGAAGATGGCTGACAGACGTACCAGGATCAAAACCGAAACGCTCCACAAGGTACCTCGAGACGTTCCCAGTACGTCTGCTACCGCCTGAGACATCAACTTCTCCTAACCAGCCCCTAACTCGTCGACCTTCCTCCCTACTCCCACCCACTATATCGAGGACGGTCTCGTCCCAGTGGCCATGGCCACTTGTACTGCTAACATGGGCGGTATTTGCACCGTGAATCCACATCCCCGTCGAGCAGGCCTCGGCCTCGCTCATTCCCTGCCACTTGCCGGTGATCAAGCTGCACATGAACGCACTCGCCAGCTGGATCCTTCCCGTTCTCGCCCACACGTCTTGCGGCCACGTCTCCCGGACGCGCAGGAGCTGCGCAGCGACAAGGGATGCACTGGCGCACGTTCCGACGCGAGCGGCCATGTGATCGGGTCCACCGAGGAGCGCCTCGATGGCAAGTGCGTGGGTGTGAGAAGACGTGTCCTGCGCGGTGGGGGTGTTTGGCAGCGAAAAGCTGTGTGCGGTAAAATGCGAGTGTAGGGGTGTGTGCGGGTCCAGTGCGGACAAGGAGGGTACCACGGTAGATTTCCACCATACGAGCGCGAGCTGAGCTGAGCCCCCGATGGCCCGTACGCGCGACAGATCCTGGTGGCTGGCCAATTTTTGCAGCAGAGTTTCTAAATATCACGTGATGCAACGGGGATGATCTCGATCAGCGAGATCGCCGGAAATGAGAAAAAAAAGGAAGAAAAAAAGCTTCCGCGAGAGAATGAAAGCGCGCTTTCATTGGGTTGGGGAAGCCGGATAAAGCAGATTCGACGCGACTCACCCAGGCCTTTGATCCACATCTCGACAGGCGTCGTGTAGGCCTCTCCTGGCGTCGTGAATATTCCACCTTGGGTTCTGGGAACAAGGCAGAGCGTCAGCTATCAATGTGGGCGCTCGGTGGACGGCAACGGAACGCACTTGTATTCAGGGAGCTCGATGTCAAAGTCGACGCATTCGACGCCGACAAGCTCGAGAGAGTCGTCCACAAGGGAGGCGCGCATCTGGTCAGTGGCGAGTTCGAAGCCCAAGAAGAGGGCCGGACCAGATTTTGGAGGGGCTGGCATTAGGTTGGTGGTATCGTAGCAAGGGAGTATCTGCCACGCCCCGGCTTGCAGCGCACAGTGTGTGATTTCTCTCAGGACACAATGACATATCACGTAATGGGGGTGGGGAATTCCGCACAAATGTGACGCGTGACATGCATGTGACACTTGTGTGATGCACCAAATTGACCCATGGGCTTACCTCTTGCTACAACTGATTT
>JAEBUO010000102.1:0-71498 GCA_023014395.1 Amanita rimosa | reverse complement strand
GATGGCTACAGATGTGTAGTAACCGGAAGATACGACGTAATTGCAGAAACAGAATCGCTTGTCGATGACAAATTGTTAGCTGCAACCCCGGGCATAGTGCACACAGTGTTGGCCCACATTTTGCCAGAGTCCACTTATTTCAACGTATCTAATACACGTACGAGCTCTCCAGAAAAGGTATTTCTTTGAATCTCTAATGAATCTCTAACGTCGCTACTATGTTGACCCTGTCCAGAAGGACTACGCTGACTCAGTGTTAGCGGTTTTAAAGCGTTTTGGTTACGACGTCGAAAAGGTGAATGGGTCAAAAGTACATTCTCTCTACAACGTTATGACAATGGACCGTAACGTGCACGACATGTTTGATCGTCTAGAAATGTGGTTTGAGAGCACGGTGGGTGCTGTGGTCATAAATTATACATGTCCTAACGACGCCGCCTCAAATCTTAGGGAGTCGAGAACTGCTACCGTGTACAAAGCTTCCTCCGAAATTCTGGGTTGCCTCGCGAGGCGACTTTCACCTCGACAGATCCTTCTATCCTCCCGTACCCTTCTTCACAGCTCTTAGCCTTACACGCAGCTTGTGCCAAGGTTGCCCATCTTTCAGGTGCAGGAGAATACATCGACAAGTTTGATCGTGACGCAGAGTGTTTGGATGTATTGTCGACTGATGGCAGTTCGTCCGCCATCCTGACGCATGCTCTCTTGACGTCTATATCGCGCCATATCAGCATTGCAGCATGAAATTATTTGGTACGAGGGAAGGCTTAGATAAAGGTAGAAGTTCACCGGAGAGAGTTAAGTTAGTGTTCTACCCGGGTTCCAGCCCTCGCCGCTTTATCGCACGCTGCAAGGATTCCCCCGCCTCTTTACCCGTTTTGTGCACTTTTACTACTGGTCATATGCCCTCTGCTGAATATCGCCGCCGGTTCTTTCCTGCCGCCCCAACCTACTGTACTACATGCCAACCACGCCCCCCTGACCCACCCGCATATCATTTGTAAGTGCTCTCATTACCCACTCCTTGCCCCTTCCTTCCCTTCCTTTCTGCGCCGCGACCATAATTGTATTAGCCTTATTTCTTTCCTCAAAACCAACCCCCTTGCGGCTACCTTGGACGCCATCGCCCCATATTCTAAGCCTCCCGCCGCCCTTCGTTTCGGCCATTTTTTTCCTGATTACAATAAGCTGCCGCTTGGTTGTAGTTTATCATGCTCCATAAGGCCTCTAGGCTGTCTACACACGGGTTCCCTGATCTCCGTTCTTCTATCGTTGTACTTACTTCTTGTACATCTACCTAGTTCACAATTCAATCTTTACCATGCGAAAAAAAAAAAAAGCGCATGTGGTGTTGTTGATGCATGATGCATGATGGCTCGGCTCTAGCCGCCTGAGCTAGTCCAGTCGCAAACATGATTAGCGCTTGGACGGAGATTACTTTCGTTCAACGAAAAGGAAAGATGGCTATATATCCGGATTTCGTCCTAGTTTTGATCCTCGTTTTTACATTCCATATTTCTGCACTGACATCCAGTGAAAATATTGAGGAAAAAAAGGAATAGTGGGTAGCGGAACTGATATAAACCCCCAGATCACTAGATGCCAGAGAGCATTCGTCGTCTGGCAAACATTGTACTAGCTACTTGCATTTTCCGCGTCCCCAAACTTCGATCCTCCACATGCCACTGGCAGAATTAGACGGAGTCGGGGGGGAGGGTCGGACCGCAAACCGCTGTTCTTCTTCCCACCAACACGATAAAGATAGTCATACCCCCAAATCTGTTGTTTTCGTGTGGCTTTGAAAAACCCCGCACAATCATCGTCGGAATGATGGCGATAGCTTATTCAAGTAATACATGCAGAGCAAGTTGGAAAGTTTGTTAGAAGTTTATAATCTAATGTGTTGTTGACGTCTGAGATGGGTCGCGGCCTTCCCCCCCCTCACCAGAGTTTCATTCACGTTTGACAGGTACTTGCTGCAACCTAGTCGGCCCGAATCAGGCCCGTATACCAGTGGCCAGGGTCTGCAATGTTGTCGGAATTCCTCACTTTTCCCCGTATGTGCCTTTTTTTCCATCTTGTAAGTACCTCTATCACCTGGTCCTCGTTAACCCATTAATTACGCTTCGAATGCTCCGTGGATATTATGGCGGTGACAAGGGGTGAGACGTACATATGTAATTGACACTTGGCGGACGTTTCAAATAATCATTCCAACCAAAACATCTCTAGTCATCGAAAGATCGGTGAAAAGTTCGTAAAAAAATCATGAAACTCTGATCGTCAATGCATATGCTCCTCCTCATACTCCATTTGCCACATATCAACACGCCGCATAAGATCAGACCACTCCTTCTTCCGTACTAACGCTCTTGACCCACTCGTCTCCTTCCCTCAGCTTTTCGATCGCTTTCCAGCCACGCTTGAGATACCGTATACTTGTAGGTTTTTCGACCGCCATTCCTCCACAAACTTTTTCCCAACGTTCTTGACACCCTAAGAAGGAAAAACAAACAAACAAACTTAGTATTGAGTTTTGAACTCGTCAAGAGAGTACAACACCACCTTTGATTTAAAGTAATCCACTAGTTCATCTTGATAGTCACTCGCCCAATCACCTTCAGGCATGATATGGCCGCGAAACATATGGGTCGACTCCCGCATTCTTTGACCTCTCTTCTTGAAGTGCAAGATCAAGAAGCATTTGCTGACGTGATGGAAGAAGACTTGAATCGAGAAGGGCGCGTGCCACAAACATGCTTTGCGCAACGTTGGTGTGCCAAGTACCGTTGACACTCACCAAAACCAACGAATGCGAGGGCCGTGGGGGATACATTGAACTCAACGAGAAAATATGTTTGAACAAGGGGAATAGTAGTGTGTATTGCTGACCAGCCTCTCCGCCTCCGTGTTGTTTGAAGTCGCTCTAGGATCGGTGACGAGCGTATTGCCAGCCTCGAGAAAAGATTTACGCAGTCGATACCCGGTTGCAAGTATCACCGAATCCACATCGATCGTCGTATTGTCCATGAAGACGACGAAACCTGGAGTAAAATGGGATATAGCCGGCTTCCGTGTCACGTTGGGTGGAAGCGGACCCAAGATTTTGTCGCGGTCATTCTTGTCAGCTCGAATGGAGACGAAAATCTGTTTCAGAACCGTCAACAATGAACATGAGATCGTATCGAGGTCAACCGAAGGAAGCCCCTTCCTTACCTTTGTTACGAGTGGCGCAGTTTGAGCGGGCCAGATCTCGACCACTGATCGAATCTCCAACAATAAGGATAGACTTGTTGCTGTACTTTTCAGGGCCCCGGTACCATGCCGAGTGAATAATTTCTCGTTGTACGGCTTTATTCAACCACACATCTTGGCCAGGCCACGAAGGGATGTGCGGCGCATTGTATTTCCCAGTTGCGTCGACTAAATGGTCGATGAGACGATAGTGTGTTTCATTCTGGTGATTCAAAAACGTGACATTCCAGAGTCCTACATCTGGAGTTCCCACCCATGAAGCATTCAGCACTCGGTGATTGAAGCGGATGTAGGGTAACAAATCATGTTGCTGGGCAATGTTGACCAAGTAGGATTCCAAGTGTTCGTGGCTAGGAAACAGATGGGTCCCAGGAGGAAAGGGGAGGTTTGGAAACGTCATGATGGGCACAGCGCTAATCGAATGCAATCCTGGGTATATCGGTGACTTTGGGACAATCGGAGGGGGTTTTGGACAGGGTTCAGGTAGCCTAGTGAGACAGCACGACGATGGATTTCATGTTCAGAGATGATGCCTCGAAAAAGAAAAGTCAGGTCAACACCCACCAAATCCCACCGACGTTATCCCTCTCTTCAAACAAAACAATATTCCATGCATTGCTGTATTCGGGTATCTCATGTAGTGTATTCAACATTGCCAATCCGGACGGCGCCCGCACCAACAATGGCAATCGTCTTGCGCTCGTGAGTAACATCGTTTGTTGACCAGGAGGACGGTTGCAAGCCGAGGAATGAAAAAACAATCTGCCGCAGATTAACCATAAGAAGCGAGGAGATAGCCCGCCCGGGTTCACACCACCGGAAGATGACCGGACGGACCAACACATGGCGAACTCTTGTGACAACGACAGCGGTCAATATTTCAATATTTCAATATTAAATTTGGTAATTTAAGTAATAATTCCAGCGTGACTCTGATCATCGATCGGATCGATGTTGTACATTCCGAATTAGCACGACCACTATGGAACGTTCTGCACCCAGTAGGGATGGTAAGGAAACTCCCGCACCTAAAATGCGGGTCTCTGCACAATGTCCGTCACTGTCCAGTTCTCACTATATGTCATGACATGCTGATCTGAATTATTATCATCATTATTGATATTATTATTTTAGTCAACGCCGATGACTTTGATATTACAATCCAGTCTGCCGACGGCGTCCTTTACCGTGTCCACCGCAAAAACTTGGAATGTGCCTCTGAGGTTGTTCCGCCTTCGGATTTCAAGAGCGATCGGGGGTGATATTGTACCCATGACAGAGGACTCTCGCATACTCGACCTTCTCTTCGTTTTCATATACCCACAACCAACACCTAACATTGCCAATCTGCCCTTTGAAATGTTGTCTCGACTTGCAGAAGCTGCGGAAAAGTATCGGATATTCTCGGCGATGACCATTTGCAATATACAGATGCGGTTATTACCAGTTTTTCTGTTGTCCTCGCGTGTTCTCATAAAATTGATAATTCAATAGTGTAGCCGTCGACGAGCATCCGGTGGAGGTTTTACAATATGCAGCTAAACATCGCTACGTGACATTGCTCAACAATGCCGCTCTCAAGGCCATTCAGATCCCATTTGACACGGTGATTACGAAATTAAAGTCATCACCGAATGTAGCCACCGCATGGGTGAACAGCCTCTATCCGAATTTTTTATCGTTGTACTGACAAAGGTCCTGGTTAGCTATGTTATTACCATGATTGGCTCAGAGCATTGCTGACCATTCAGGAAAGACCTACCAACGGATGCGTCTGCAATGCTTGGCCTCGCGAATGCCTCGCCGTTCTAGATAAGTTAGGGGGGAAAGTGGAATCGTTAGTTGATCTGGATCGAATTTTTACCCCCTCAAAACATGCTTGCTCAATCTGTAGCCATCGTATTGGGATCTGGCGTGCTCGCGCAAGCAAGATTATTGCAGAGTTACCAGCATTTGCCGTGTACCTGGTCACCCAGTCCTCAGATAGGGTCTGGCTACCTGATTTCGCAAACATTAATAGTAGACGGAGAAGAACGTCCAATATGAGCGGCGTAGTTTGGGTGGCTGCTACTATCGGTACGTCAATTGTTGCCAAAGCCTGGCCTCAAATTGACCAGCTGACTTTTGCCCTACATATGCCTTAAGTTATCGTAGCCGGTTTGTGTCGTCGTTGGGTTAAGTGAATACACATAGTCATTGTAATCGCTGTATGTGCACGGGTGGTCGGCCCTTGAAGCTTGAACGTTGAACGTTTGAACTTTCCTTAGCTGCGGAGAAAGCCATGGCATCATGGCATGCGGCAAGTAGGCCCTAGGGTATCATCACGTGCCCGCCACACCAAGCGTAAGTATATAATGATGTATGTAACTCGTTTCGCCAAGTGTCGAGAAACATACTACCATGGACGTGGCAGATAAGGGCAAATCACCGTCAACTAGTAAAAAAAACAACGAAAAAGAAAAGTCCGAGAAATGTGAGTCAGTGATGCTTAGATCTTGTGATGCCAGGATGACCTAAACGTTTTACGATGGGCGATGGTGCATAGTTAACTGGTCTGACGCAGACATCACATTTCGGTCTGTAGACGGTGTCCAATACCGCATTCATCGCAAGAATCTCGCATGCGCTGCTGCGGGCTTTCCAGCCGCTGAATTCGAATGCAAGAGTGACGAGATCGTTCAGATGCCTGAGCATTCCGAGATCCTCAACCTCCTCTTCCACTTCATGTATCCCGAGCGACAGCCCAATTTGAAGAAGATCAGTTTCCGCGCGGCAGCGGACCTTGCAGAAGCCGCTGAAAAGTACGAAGTCTTCTCCGCCATGGCAACTTGTCACACGTACATGACGTACGTATCATGCCAATCAAATAGCCTATTAACTTGTAACAACCAAGCATATTTTCATCAGAGCAGAGATTGAGAAACATCCACTCGATGTTTTGGTATACGCCGCGAAACATAACTATCCTGAACTCCTCGACAAGTCGGCCATGGCGGTTATCGGGCAGCCACTTGACGCTGTGGTAGATCGGATGCCCCCCGCTATAGCCATGGTATGGGTAAGGCTGTCTGCCATTGTATTATATAACATCAGAGACTGACGCGGACGGATGGATAAGATTCGGTATTACCAAAAGTGGCGGGACGTATATTCCAAGATGGTTGCGCGACCATCGAACTGTACCTGCGGTTCTTGGTACTCCTATTGCACTACGGTCCTCGATAGATTCGGTGGAAAAGTTGAGTCTCTGTCAAACCTAGACACTGTCTTTCTGTTTCCATCTGTAAGTAGTTGCTGCTCAACTCACTTGCGAACCTGGCAAAGCAATGCCAATAACGTGCGCAGTACTGTGCCAATGTTCAGTACATTGATGTAATAGGTGTAGGTGGCATTGGAATGTAGTTTATCAGATGTAGTTTTTAGCTTTGATGAACAGCGGCTTTTCATGTCTTCGTGAATCACGCTTATTATACAGGAACGTTGCCATCCACGCTCAAACTCAAATTGACTGCGCAAGGAGTCTGATAGTGGCTCGGATATTCCCCCGAACATGAGGCATAAACGGCAACGTCTCAAAAAGGTCATGGCTAGACTATCTCGGCCACGAATGCATGGAGAGCAACAATCCAGTATATGAACATAGGTATGTGTCAATCTGAGAAAATGGCTCGAGTAGTTTTCATCGCAAGAATTCCGCACGGTGATGATTAGAGAGAAGCCCACACGTGCGCATTCCGTAAACGCAAGGCTGTGATCGCCTTTCATCCAGGATAGTGTCCTTTACCTTTTTTGTTGCTCATCCTCGATTGCATGCGCCACCCATGAAAGGAACTGATGAAGCCACACAGGCCACCGGTCACCACTCATGATAAAAAGAGCCGAAAACTCAATTCGATACCCAACCTGCAAAAACCCGCACGATTGCAAGATGCTCAAAGGAACCGAAGCTGATCACGACGATTCGCAGCACGAGGAAATAATCACTCCCTCCCTCGTAGGCAAGCTCCCAAACGAAGTCTTGCAATTGATCTTTGATGAGTTTACCTGCGCCTGGGCGGATAAAGACGATGACGGACCGGCCAGCGCGGCACTTGTCCTTTCCCATGTATGCCACCGTTGGAAAGATGCGCTCTCACCCTCCCACTGGTGCAGCATCCGCATCCGCAACGTCAAGCAGGCGCGCGTCCTAGACTCTCTGCTCTCCCGTTCGATGAACCATCCACTTGACATTGCGCTCCGGCTCGGGCACGTCAGCGCGAGCTACTTTTGGCCCAAGGCGATGGACAAGGTCAAGACGCAATGGCGCCTGTTCGACCTCTTTCATACCCTCTCTGATCATGCGCCCCGTCTGCAGCGTCTGACTGTCGAAGCAAAGCAGGCCGTGTTAGCTTGGCTCGAGCACGTTACGCTCCTCCGGCCACTCCCTTCGCTCACGCACCTCGCGCTGATCCAGAGCGACAAGGAGATGAGCATGCAGAGCTTTAGCCCATCCTGTTTCGACCTCGCCAAGTGTGTCAGTCTGACGCTTGTCCACACTTCCATCATCCTCAATGAGGGACTCAAGTGGCCTGCATTGAGGAGGTTCTGTCTCTCAGATATCCGCGCCTACGAGCTACTCCGTTGGATCTACGACGTAGAAGCAGATGAGATCGGTGACGTCCACTACGTTCGCAAAGCGCCCGTGGCCTGTTTTGCATTGGTTGAGTCTCTGTCCATTTCCAACACGATGTTTGTACGGAAGCAACAGCAGATCGTCGACTTCTTGTCCCTGTTTTCGAATGTTTGGGAGCTGGAGTTGGACTGCATTGATGCTGGGTTGATACTGGAGATACTTGAGGGGGATGCAACCCTGATGCCATACCTGCAACGGGTCCTGATTGACGGAGAAGAGATTCATTTCGGAGTAATGGCGGAGGTCTATTGTGTAGATGAGGTTAGGATAAGAAATGCTCGTTATATTAATATCAGTAACCTAGCATTACATAGGTATGTTTAGAAGGTCGACAGCACAAGCGTGAAGATAAACATACCACTGTGGAAATTGGCGAATGGCGCGTCGCCTATCAAAAAGAGTATAATTGAGGATAAGCTCCTCAGCCGGATCCTAACAAAGCTTCAGACGAGCATGTCAGACAAGGCATGATTTACCATAGGCGTCACAATCACCTTGAGTAATGCCTCCAGCGCTCTTCGCAAGACCGCGAGTATACCTACGAATTCGTCAGATCGAGTGAAAAACAGGTGTCAGGACCTCGTGTACTTTGTCATTTGTAAATCTCCCAGCATCTTCGCCTGCAAGCTTGATCGAAGAAGTTACGCAAGTATTTCTTCTGCTCAACCTGAGGTTTGATAATATCCGATATTTGTTCAGTAACTTTGACAACTTCGTAAGTATATGATGATTGCCCAGTATCTTGGCTGAGCCTGTTATGGACATTGTAGAAAACGCAGGATTTCACGCCAGCTCTAACTCCCATGGTCGCACTGTGCCATTGGTCAAAGCAACTATCGACATTGGAGGTTTTCGTTCCCACCTGACAAACAATCTCTTTCTGCTTGTAATGTAATTTTTTCTCTGTACTCCTCGTCAATTTCAATTTATCCTCTAACTGCGAGCTACATCAACCGGCAGGCCAATGCGAAGTATCCACACTTACGTCTACAATCGTTACTTGACTGTAGTCTGCCGTATTGATGACAAGTACAGTGATGTTTCAACTCTTGAACGTCAAACCAGGTATCGGTAAATCTACGATTCAATGTAAAGCTAGTTTCCTTGTGGTTTATCGTGCCACTCTTGAGCATCAATAAATATGTTCATGTAAGGTTCAAATACTGCAGAGATGGACTTTGTCATATGTGCTTGAGTCTGTTAAATCAGGGGAGAGCAGCGCAGGACTCAAGCTAAGTAAGGATTAACTACTTACATCTTTAGCTTGGTTAGTCTTACTGTTGACTTTGTAGTTCTTGGAACTGAGGGACAGTCGTCCAGAATGCCCTCATTTTATGCATTTTGGAACCCTAGCTTACATACACATTATTCTACCAATGGAGTAACTACGAGGCTATGTACACACAGCTATAGCTGTGTAAAAGCTATCCAAATGCAGTGTGATTGCTGTATCATGCACAGCAGATGACTGAGCATTGCTGCGCATTGCTGTATATGAGGTCATTCTATACCTTGTCTTATTATATTCCTTCCAATATGTTCTATATGATATCATAAAGTTCTTTATGACTTCATTATCTACTGATAGTTATCTTAATGATGTCACTATGACTTCATTATGTACCTGATGATATCATATCATGCCTTATGATATCATTTCTATCAATAGATGTTCTAGACCATGAATATAATAACAGTTGAATATGAAACACACTAAATATTCACTATTAATTCATTATCTTGCTCATATCTAATCCGTTAATCGTTATCTAATCACCAATCAACGATTATATAATACTCTGATAAGATACTGATTTAAACGAGATCAGATTAGATAAGATAAGAAGTGAAACGGATGAGTATTAAGTAAATACATTTACTATGTATCTTTTAACAGAGTCGCTGCTGTTAAATCAGGGGAGAGCAGCGCAGGATAACTGACTACATAAGTAAGGATTTAACTACTTACATTTACTAGTCAGTTGTTGCCTTACAGTTGACTTGTTAGTTCTTTGCACTGAGGGACAGTTGTCCAGAATGCCCTCCTTTTATGCATTTTGGAACCCTAGCTTACATACACATTATTCTACCAATGGAGTAACTATGAGGCTATGTACACACAGCTATTGCTGTGTAAGAGCTATCCAAATGCAATGCAATTGCTGTTCTTTGCACAGCAGATGACTAAGCATTGCTGCGCATTGCTGTGGATGAGGTCATTCTGTACCTTGTCTTATTATATTCCTTCTAATATGTTCTATATGATATCATAAAGTTCTTTATGACTTCATCATCTACTGATAGCTATCTTAATGATGTCACTATGACTTCATTATGTACCTGATGATATCATATTGTGCCTTATGATGTCATCTCTATCAATAGATGTTCTAGACCATGAATATAATAACAGTTAAATATGAAACACATTAAATTTTCACTATAAAGTCATTATCTTGCTCATATCTAATCTGTTAATTGTTATCTAATCTTCAATCAACGATTATATAATACTCTGATAAGATACTGATTAAACGAGATCAGATTAGATAAGATAAGAAGTGAAACAGATGAGTATTAAGTAAATACATTTTACATGTATCTTTTAACACTCCCCCTTGTTGAATATTTTACTGAACATGTATACCGCAGAGGTCCAACATTTTACTATGCTTATTCAACATTAGGTTTTTAGTTAAGATATCAGCTGCTTGATCATCAGTTTTAATATAATAGAGATCAACCAGATCTTCTTTGACACATTGTCTGATATAATGATATCTTACATCCATGTGCTTCGTTCTTTGTTCTTGAGCTGGATTAGAAGCCATGTAAATAGCTGCTTGGTTATCCATTATCAAGGGAATGGATTTAATATTATATCCTAACTCTTCAAACAAATTCTTTAACCAAGATATTTGATGACATGCATCAGAGGCTGCCATGTATTCAGCTTCTGTTGAAGATAATGCTATGGTTTTTTGTTTTGCTGATTTCCAGTATACAGGTACTCCAGCTAATTTTACAACCATACCAGTTGTTGACTTCCTATCAATTGGATTAGAAGCCCAATCAGCATCTGCATAACAAATCAATCCATATGCATCTCTTCCATCATATTTAATGCAATGATTAAGTGTACTGCCAACATATTGGATAATATGCAATGTCTTTTTGATATGATCCATTGATGGATTACTAACAAATTGAGACATTAAGATAGTTGCATATACAATATCCAATCTTGTACACATTGCAAGAAATAATAATGATCCTATCAATTGTTGATAGTATGTGATCATTTCTTGTGTGGCTTTACCTTCTGTATATTTATTTGGGACATAACCAGCTGGTAAAGGCATGTTTACTGGTTTTGCATTAATTAATCCAAACCTTTCTACTATCTTTTTAGCATACTTGGTTTGATCAATAGTGACAGTGTGTTGTTTTTTATCAATCACAATGTTCATTCCCAAATATTCACTTAGATCACCTAAGTCTCTGCTTTCCATAAATTTCTTCTTGAAATTGTTCACTGCAACTTCATTATTGCCCATGAATATTATGTCATCAACATATAAGATGATTACAATTATATCATCTCCATTGCATTGCACATATATTCCTGTATCAGCAAATAATCTTTTGAATCCTAACTTGGTTATACTAGTGTGTGCTTGTATATTCCAAGCTAAAGATGCTTGTTTCAAACCATATAAAGCTCTATTCAATTTGTATACTTTGTCTTTATCATTGGTTTTGAAACCATCTGGTTGTTCCATATAAATCTCCTCTTCTAATTGGCCATATAGAAAAGCAGTTTTAACATCTAGAGCTTTGAGTACCCATCCCTCTAAAGCTGCAAGTGCTAATAAGATTCTGACAGTTTCGAATCTTGAAACCGGGCTAAATGTGGCTCCAAAGTCTATTCCTGGTACTTGTGAAAAGCCTTGAGCAACCAATTGCCTTTGTATCTATTATCTGATTGCTTTATAGCATAAACCCATCTACAACCTATAGGTTTACAATCTTTAGGTCTATCAACCAATTCCCAAACATGTCTACTTTCAATAGACTTAATTTCTTCTTTCATAGCATCTACCCATTTTTGATATAGTTGAGGGTCATTATCTTTCATCCTCAAAAGATCTCTATATACAACAGGTATCCCTTTCTTTCTGTTTTCTTGATCTATAAGTTTAGATGCTGCTCTGGATAAAAGAAGTTTATCTTGTCTTTGATTTCTTCTTTGAATCCAGGCATTATTATCAAAATATGTTTGAACTGGTTCAGACAATGGCCTGGCAGTTTCATCTAAATCCCTTATAGGTGTTTCAGAAAGTGGTGTTAAGGGTGATTCATTTCTGGGAAATAATCTTGGTTGCACAGATCTACTGATTTCTCTAGTAGTTCTGAGATCATCAAGAGTCATATCTTGAAATCTTTCCTTAGTATATAAGGATTCTTCTTCCTGAGATGATTGTGGTTGTTGACTAGGTTTGTCAACTTGTTTACCTTTATCCTTTTCAATCACTTTATTCCAATTGGTTTCTTTTTGTATTTCAGCTTCAATCTGAGCTGGATGTTTATCTCCATAAACATTATCAGCAATGACCTTAACTTTTGGTCTCCTAGCAGTTTTTCTAGTTGCTAGTTTTTGCTGTATAACTTCTCTTTCTTGTTCTCTAAAACCAAATGGATGTGTTGATTGATCTGGAACATTAGGTTTCTGAATTAACTTAGGTCTTCCAGCTTGCAGTTTATCTCTTTTTGCAGCTGTGAGATCTAACTTTTTACCAATGCGTTTACCGCCCGTTGGTACTAGATAATCTCTTTGACTATCAGTTAAATTCTGACTCCTATACATTTCATGACTACATAGGTGTGATATCCTTTTGAATATCTCTCCATAAATCATCATTAGCAAAGCGTACTTTACTTTTAGGAATTACAAATTTTGATTTAGGAAATGTTGTTTTAGATTTATTAATGACCTTATTTATTTGATCATTAATGTTTTTAGAAGGACTTTGATCGTGTTTATCAAATATACTTCTAATCTTTCTAAGATCAACATCAGGATTACTACGAGATGATTTTGATTGTGAAGGAGGATCATCTCTATGTTTTCCTTTTCCTTTATCAATGACTGTAGAAGATTCAATAGGTTCTTCAACTTCTTGATTTAAATCTGAATGATAACTTGAATGATCAGATGCTGATTCATCATGACCATCTAGTTTTGGATTATAGTGACCAAGATTTTTAATCTGCCATTTCTTAAACTCTTTGTCATATTTTCTATCAGCTTTAGATTTAAGTCTTCTGGCAGTTTTTGTCTTTGGTATTTCCTTGCTATGTTTTGAAGTACTGTCTTTCAAATGATTGTCCAATCTCATATTAGACTTATGATCATCTGAATCCAATGAATCACTATCACTTGAATCATTATGATCATGAAATGATAGCCTTTTATCATTTTTTGTAGTGTCATGATTAGAATGATTATGTTTGTTTGTTGGAATTGTCATATCAGATTCTAAAGTTGGGTATTGTTGTTGCTTGTGAATATTTGTATTTTTGGATAACTTGGGAAATATATTTTCATCAAAGATAGCATGTGTGGCAATGACAATTGTATTTTTATCATTCATGAACTTGTATGATTTATTTTCATACCCAATGAATATCATTGGTTCAGCTCTTGGTGATAATTTATCTTTACGTCATTCTTTAACAACATAAACATATGCCAAACATCCAAATATTTTAAAGTGTGATATGTCAGGTTTCTTCATCATCATGTTTTCATAAGGTGTTTTCCATTTTGTTCTTCTCAATGGTGTACAATTATATATGTGGACTGCAGTTTCAAATGCAAATGACCACCATGATTTAGGACAACCAGATTCTAATAAAAGTGTATGTGCTTTCTTTAGAATGGTTTCATTTAATTGTTCAGCTTGACCATTTTGTTGATGAACATGTGGAGCACTAAGTTCATGGTTAATACCTTTTTCCTGAAAATAGTCTATCAACTTCTTATTGACAAATTCTCCCCCTCGATCTGAATGCACACTTTTAAGCTTCTGATTCAACTGATTTTCAGTGAACACAACATAAGCTTTTATAGCATTAAAAGTGTCAGATTTAGATTGTAACAATGCCAAGTAGGCAAAAGAAGAATAGTCTTCTAAGATTAATAAGGCGTATTTCTGTTTATGATAAGACTGAATGGGTAATTCAATAAGATCAACATGAATCAACTCCAACAATTGAGTTGCCCTATGTGTTGATATATGATAGGGTTTATTATCAAGTTTACCCATTACACATGTCTTACAAATACGTCCTTCATGTGATTTATTAATTTTAACACTATTTTCAGTATTCTGAAACATATGACTTAAGACATTATCACTTGGATGTGCCATCCTTCAATGCCAAATGAAATAATCAACAGTTTTAGGACTGTTGTTGATTAACAAATGTTGAGAAGGTCTTTTAATAACAGTAGATAACCAATGAATGGAGTTGGTTTCTATAGGATATCCAGTCAGTGTAATGTTTCCTTTATGTATGATAGTTTTGTGTTTTGTGTGATGGACATGATAGTCCATACTAGTTAGTTGTGGTACAGAAATAATTCTGTATGGTAACATTGGCATATAGCACACATTCCAGTTAAGAACATGTTTTTCATGACGAAAACATATTTGTCCTTCACCTTCAATAAGTGTCTTTGCATTTTTATCCACAGTAGTAACTTTGATTGGTGTAATGAATTTCTTATACTTGGTGAAATCAGTTATAAACGGTGTACAATGACGTGTAGCACCTGAGTCTATAACCCACTTATCATGCTTGTTAAGAATCATAATTTGTTCACCAGGAACTTTAGATTCATAATTCTCATATACATATTTGTAAGTACTGCTACTACTTATTTGGTCTCGATATTGTGCATCAAGCACTTGCTTATTGGTTAAGTCATCAAGCACTAAAGCAGTATTAGATGAGTAATTATGATTAGAGAAATTTACTGACCCAATGTTACTATTATCCATCATGTTCATAGGTTCACCAAAGTATTCTAATTCCTCTTCAGGATTGAGATACTGTGGTTCTGGAGTGTGAAATCCACTAGGTGTGGATACATCTGGTGTATTATGTGTTCTGTAGAACACACCAGTGCTGTAATCAGTGTCAGTCTCACCATAATCTAGTTGTTCTTCATCCTTATCATTTGATAAAGATATATGAACATCTCCAATCCTATCTAACAACTTTCTGCTAGACGTAGGTTCAGAGATTTCTTCATCAATATTTCCAACTGTCTGAGTTGGATAAGAATCAACAATCATTGGATTTGCGAAATGAATTGTAGTTGAAGATTTGCCTTGCTTCTTCAACTCCTTCAATTCAGTAACAAGAGCCTTGTTTTTAGCTTTCTTGTTAGCTCTGTTTTGTTGATTCCTTTTCTTCTTATCATCTTTTGATAAAGAAGAATCATTATTAAAATGATTATACAGTTGACGAGGTGTGAAGCTCTTCCTACGATTGAATCGTCCTCTGAAAGAACCTCTAGGTCTGAATGTGTTATTGGAATGTTGATCCCTCCAATTAGGATTTGTATTGGGATTCTTGTTGATACTAGATCCAATGTTTGCAATATTGTTGTATGCAGTTCGAGGTTTTCCTTTAGACTGCATGAGATTCCATTCATTCTGGATCCTAGGAACTATTTTGTCAACAGTGAAGTCTTCTATCTTGGTATCAATTATATTAGTAACGAGGTTACTATATAAATGATTAAGATTATGCAAGATGAAGAAACAAATGACAAAATCAGGAATTTGATATTTCTCTTCGGTTCCTAAGTCAGATACTAACTTCATAAGTTTAGTAATTGCCAGAATGGGATCTGAACTGGATTTCATGGACCAATTGAATATAGCTTTGTAAAGTATAAAATACTTCGCAATGCCTTTGGTGCCAAACATTGTATCTAAGGCTGTCATTGTAACCTGTGGAGTATCTTTAACATAAGTCCAGAGAGATGGTTGTAAAGCCAGTTTGATAATGGCTTGACACTTCTTCATGTTTTCATCCCAATCTGTTCTTTCATTATAAGCGGTTTTATACTCCAATTCCCAAAGTGTTTTAGTAGAAAGACTAGCACCACTAGGTGGTTCAGCTGGTAATAGTGGTTTAGTGCTAGTAAGATATTTCTCATATCCTTTCATTTGAAGGTATGCAATGAGAACATCTTTCCACTTCTTATAATCAGTTAAGCTGCCATAGACAGTAACCAATCTTTCCATTGATTTTTCAGCAGGATCTGAACCTCCACATTTCCAAGATGAAAGCCTGTTGAAAGATGTAACAAGATCTTCTAAAGTCCACCATGAGACATTTGATCCAGGTTGTTCTATGAAGTGTAGTAACTTCAAA
Source organism: Amanita rimosa (assembly GCA_023014395.1). Lineage (NCBI taxonomy): Eukaryota > Fungi > Basidiomycota > Agaricomycetes > Agaricales > Amanitaceae > Amanita > Amanita rimosa. The sequence continues at coordinate 55,117 of JAEBUO010000102.1, read as the reverse complement.
GACTCATTCTTTTGATAATAGAATTGGATGTCTCGACGATAAGATTTGGGTAATGCAACTATATCCTTGAGAGTAGGATATGTTGGCCATACGAATCCTTTTAAGACAAGAGGATCCATGAGGATTAAATAACATAATCCAGGCTTTTCCCAAATAGGATGGTCTTTAGTATGTCTTTTAATCTTCATCAAACCACATTCTTTGTATTTGACAGAAAAATTGAAAGCAGGGTATTTATCTTGTTGTTCTCTGGCTTGAAATTGGAAATTTGTGTGAATGTTCTTGTCAGATTTACTAGATGATGATTCTTGTTTGAAGAAACTCTTCTTAGGAGGCACGACATTCTTCTTGAATGGAATATAAGCACGGAGATTCTGAAACTTGGGGGTTCGTCTAATTGATCTGGGTAGAGATGTACTTCTTTTGGGATAAACAACTTCTTCTGACCTTCAACTAAGGTCAGGATTATTGTCTCTGTCCCTTTTCCATTTAGGTACCCAGGCATTAGATTGTTGAGTATCAGAATTCCATCTAGGCTTATTTGATTCCTCCTGAGATGTTTCTTTAGGTGCTTCTTCAAATCTCCCAGCAGATCTGAAATAATCGAGAATAGGGGTTTTATCTGGACCAAAACCTTGAGCTTCCTTCCAGGCTCTATAATCATTCATTTTCTTATCAAGTTGTTCTTTTACTTGATCATAACTATTACGTGTATCAAAGAGATTTGGAATTCCTTGATTTTCACGTGTAGCTTTATATTGAGCCATATCATCTTTATATTGCTCAATACGATTATGTTTGGTCACAGTTTGTTCTTTAATGAATTCTAAGTGATGGGGCTTTGGTTTTCCCCAGCCTTCATTTTCATAATCCCTTGCAAGATTATTTGAATGTCGCATTCCAATTTCCTCTTGTTCAAAAGTGAGAGGTGTTTCAACTTTTGGTAATGAGGATTCTGCTTTGCAAAGACTCTCTCAAGACGTTTGATAATAGTATCAACATGGTCTTTAAGAATTGAATCAACTGGAGTATTGGTAGGAACAGTTGTTTCATTTTTAGAGTCAGTTGGTTGAGGAACGAATGGGTTATCATCTTCTTTTTCCTTGTCTGAGTCCGAGAATATTGAGTCTGAATCTGGATAATACTTCTTATAAACTTCCTTTGGTACATAGATGAATTCATATCCATTAACTGAGAAACAAACGTTGGAAGGTTGTTTGTTTGGTAGAGTATTGGATTTAATGAATTTGTCTAACATTCCAGGATCCAGATTGGGATAATCGGATGTCATAAAAAAATTCATATTTGCCCCTGAGGGGCCAGCTACTGTACATGCAGTATTACAAGGTTTATTCAGACCTTGTAATATCCCGCCACCAACTAATCCTGTTGGTGCGTTAACTCCGGGGATGACCGGAGCACACATTCGGGCCTTTCTCCTTCTACTGGGGATAACCTTTTCCCCGGCCGCAAAAACGAAATTGGGTTGTGACAAAGTTCTTTCCTCGTCACTAATGTTTGGGTTCGTTGAACCCCAATAGATGTTTGCTATGACCAATTGATCAGCTATTGGGTTAAGCAGCTGATTTTGGTATGTCACTTTATTTTTGCTATTGGTGGCTAACTCCACCAATTTTCGCATCTCCATTATTTCATTCAGCTGCTTGGCTGACTTTTCATTTAGTGCCTTCTTGTAATCCTTCCTTTTGTGGTATATGTTTCCATCTAATATGAAAACGGCATTCTCAGCCCTAAGTCTCCATTTAGCAAGTTCATTGCTAATTTCGGAACTCTTTAGTCCCTTAAGGGACTCAAGGCGAGGTCCTTGCTTGCCATTAGGTCCTAATTGATAAACAGATGGACCTTCATATTTGAGGAGGGATATGTCTTCCTCTGCATGTACGTCTTCCTCATCTTCTCCTTCTGCATCTGCATCGGCGCCACTCTCTGAATCTGTAATCATCTTTAAGGATGGTAAGTCATTGTCTTTTTCAGGCGGTTGACTACCACATACAGATATATCAGAGATTTCAATATCATCATCATCATCATCATCATCTACAAGCTCAATATCTTCTTCTGGAACAAACGTGTCCAGATAGGCGACCTCTTCTTCTTCTTCTTCTCTCTTCAATAACTCCCTACGATCGACGCCTTCATTCTCATCACTGACATAGATTGACCCTTTAATGACAGGAGTGCACTGACAGCTCTCCTGGTATGGATCAAAAGAGAGAATATATCAGACGCCAATGATCCTCGGACGAGGATCATCAGACATCCTAAATTCTTCTATGTCATAGCAATTTTCAATGAATTTCATAAGCAACTCTTCAGGTGCCAGATCGATCTTTTCAATGGGGTAGGTCATACAACTGATAGGGGGATACATGTCACAAACGTCAGAATTCTTTTTGACATGGTTCCACCCGGCTCTGCAGTGAGCAAGCCAGACCAATCTACCAAGTCGATCGTAAGGGTTGGAGAACACCATTTCGTCAGATTTGTATTTTTCCATGAGATCTTCAACATCATTTCCATCTAACCAGGGATTCAAATACAAAACCCTTCTAACTACTCCAGCATTAATATACTTGGTTTTGTATTTGGCGCCTAAGAAGTAGGAGGTGAAAGAAACCTGGTTCTTGAGGAATCCAGTGGTGAAGGTTTGAGACATCTAGAAAAAATTGCATCAGCCAAAATTCCTAATCTCAAATGATACATGAGAAGAGGAAAATATCTTAGGCTGTGCAATCCTCCAGATTAGAACATGTTATGAACTTGCAAGCAACGCAAACGATCTGTTGAGGTCATTGAATGTTGCTATGCCAAAGATTGTACCAGGGGCTCCTTCAAATCCCTGCGTACGAAAATCCACCAACTAATCTAGTGTATGTGTGTATGTAATCAGTGTTCTAAAGTGATCTCCTCAGAGATCCTAATCTAGTGATGAGTGTTGTTTAGACACCCCACGTTAGTCTGTGTGTACGACGGAAGTCCGCCTCAGCACAACCCTTGAGAATACTATCTAGCAGCCAAAAAAAAGAGAATAAGGAGACAAAAACTCCTATAGTGGTATAAGGGCATTAACTCTCGGCCAATGGGGGGTGCATGAAGCCTTTACAGGGGGTTGGACCCTGATATCCACCATGAGGTGGCCCCAAATCCGTGACAGTTTTACTGTGTGGTCTGTCAAAACCATGACTATTTGGGGTAGTCAAGCCCATGTGAGAATTTTGATTTCTGTGTTCCACAACACAGGGCAACTCAGAAGCGCCACTCCAGATGTTTAGTCAGTGCTCCCACACTGTCAGCCACAAGGGTGACTGAAATGGTATCCCTGCTACCATTAAGTGGACCATTTGTCCCATGGTCATGGGTTAGCTGCTAGACAAATGTGGGAAGATTAGTATGAGGAGACACCTACACATACACACACGATCTGCTGTGGGACCCCATCAGACCAATAGAGGGCCTAGAGCCATATTGTATATCTGATATTCTTGAGGGGTTTTAGCAGATCAAACACAAAACTACATAAAGGTACATATGTACACTATCCATAAACTCCATCCTTGGCACAGTCAACATTCAATGACGACAAGAGTCATCGTTTCAAGGCTGTTGCTCGGGGCCCATAACCTGTTAAATCAGGGGAGAGCAGCGCAGGATAACTGACTAAGTAAGGATTTAACTACTTACATTTACTAGTCAGTTGTTGCCTTACAGTTGACTTGTTAGTTCTTTGCACTGAGGGACAGTTGTCCAGAATGCCCTCCTTTTATGCATTTTGGAACCCTAGCTTACATACACATTATTCTACCAATGGAGTAACTACGAGGCTATGTACACACAGCTATTGCTGTGTAAGAGCTATCCAAATGCAATGCAATTGCTGTTCTTTGCACAGCAGATGACTAAGCATTGCTGCGCATTGCTGTGGATGAGGTCATTCTGTACCTTGTCTTATTATATTCCTTCTAATATGTTCTATATGATATCATAAAGTTCTTTATGACTTCATCATCTACTGATAGCTATCTTAATGATGTCACTATGACTTCATTATGTACCTGATGATATCATATTGTGCCTTATGATGTCATCTCTATCAATAGATGTTCTAGACCATGAATATAATAACAGTTAAATATGAAACACATTAAATTTTCACTATAAAGTCATTATCTTGCTCATATCTAATCTGTTAATTGTTATCTAATCTTCAATCAACGATTATATAATACTCTGATAAGATACTGATTAAACGAGATCAGATTAGATAAGATAAGAAGTGAAACGGATGAGTATTAAGTAAATACATTTTACATGTATCTTTTAACAGCTGCAACATTGAAAGTTCATCATACCTTTAAACTTTATATCTTTCATAAACTCAGCACCTTTGCTGGGTCAAAATTATTTGACAGGTTGTCGAAGGAGTCATTAATCTCGTCCTGTTTGATCTCACGGCTAGAGCAACCTCGGGAGATGATGAGGAGCCAGAGCGCCCAGAGCGTTGTTTGTCAGAGTATGTCTCCGACTGCAACTTCTCGTCCACAGCTCACATGCAATGGAAAATTTTTTGGATGAGAAAAGCGAATTCTACACCATCGCTTTTATCAATCCCCCTCATCCTTCTCTCTGGTGTCACTAGTTATCAATCACGTTCATGCAGATCGTGGGTGAACTGGGAGTGGGACAGGCCTAGAAAGAAGAAGTGGGAACAGGTGGATGAGATCTGGCAAAAGTTCACGACCCAGTGCAATAGCTTCGATCTAGAGTCCCAAGAACTCCATCTTCCTTCCATCCTGCAAGTTCCCCCAATCTTGATTTGTGACTGTTATTTGGAGGCGGAGAGAGCAGTTTGGATGCATCCTGAAACTCCTGACAGAGGGGTGACCGGTGATTATTACTGGTCAACCAAGCATTGGTATGGATCTTCATTCCTATCTATGTAAACCTTATCTGAGAATTGTTCGCAGGGAAGACTCTCTGGTACATGTATCGAAAAATAGTTGGAGTTCAACGTTCAACGTTCAACTTTTCAACCTCAGACCTTGTATGTATCGACAAAAATGTTTACATATAATAAATCACGATGGCTCGTGCAATAGAAGTGATTATCCTACTTTGTACTCCTAAGCCTTGCAATACAAGGAGGAGAGCGGACGTACAATGGGAGCTTCAAGTGATATTCTCCAACTGTCGTTTCTGATATTCTAAAGGATGAGTCATTCACCACTTCACTATCCTTGTTGAAGAGAACTTTTGTGGTTTAGGAGACGTACATTTGGGGCGACATCTTGATTTATCACAGCTACGCGATCTTTCCTGCGGTGCGGGTGATCTCCGCAAAATGGTGGAGCCTGGCTCATCTGGAGTTTCTGGTGGTAAGTAGATAATGTTCAAGTCACAACCGTTGTCCTCATGGTTTGACTTGGTTAACTGCGCGTAAGTCCGTGAATGGAACAAACCATGATGGATGACCATCGCTCTTTACTTGCTTTTCTATTTCCTAAACCGCAGCAAGAGGCACATGCAAAGGCCAATCGAAAGTTGAAAATATTAAGATTAACCCTGATATGGTGACCAAACCGAGTCGTGGAGCGCGTCAACTAGCACAGTTCGTTTCCAGGTCCGCTAGCTGTTCCCAGGAACCTGGACTCAGCACCCACAGCATAGTTTCGGTTGTTCGTTATGCGTCTCACTACTTGTCTAGCGCCCCATTAATGCAGGTCTTACGATGTAACTATTCCATTAAAAGGTGGCCAAGTGAACACTACATGCATGTGTCGCTCTGCATCTCATGACTCACCTGTCGTTGGACTCCAAGATCCATGACTAGCTTTTACGAGTTCAAGGTCCAAGCGAACTCCAGATACGCAGAAAACGGAATGGTTCCAGGTTATTTTCCCTGCATCACGGAGGGTGTGAAACAAAAATTTGGTATCCACAGGGACTGATCGTCGTAATGTAGTTCTGGTTGCTGATTATTTTCATATCAACGATGTCAACGGACGCTTCGTCGAAGTTCGACCCTGGGTGAAGATTATTAGGCAGGTGTTCCGATTCACTAGGTCGCAGTCGAAGTGGAGACCTCACTCATCAAGTAGAATAATCTACCAGAGGGTTGCCTCTGAGGCGCGGCTCTCGTATCATCATTTTGGGCCTGCTGAGACACGCAGAAAGAGTGACACGAGGGCGCGCAATGTCGATGGGTACGAGTATGCTCTTCTCCATTCCGCGTTCCATTCCGTGCTTGGAAACATTGAACTGCGACTAAATTTCGCGCCTACAAAACTCCATTCAATCAAACTATTATTGGATATCTTCTACTTTCATAATCATTATGATAATGATACTCGTAACGAAATTGTCCCATTAGCATTATGCCACGGTCAGAAACGTCTCTTTCGGATGGATAGTATGGCGTGCAACCAGCGTCTTGTATTACTGCTCCGATTTAGCACGACCATCTTTAACCATCCTATATTCTGGAGGGCCAAAAAACAGAATATCGTCTATCCACCTCACAAGAGCGAGGGTAGCTCGATCGATGGTCCAACGCTTTCTTCTGAACTTTCATTTTGAAAAGCTATTGATTCTTCTATTCGAACAGAAAACGTCTGATGCCAAGTAGCCGTGCTACCTTGCAAGTGTGCTGCAGATACACGAAGATTTAAGATAAGTCTTGACGTCTAAAGCAGATATATCAAAAGAACATGCGAGCGCACAGATTTGAGGACATACCGAGAACGAAAATCCCGTCATTTGCCAGCTGTACATATACTCAGCACTTGCCTGGACAGTGAACCTCTCGAGCAACGACTTACGGAGTGAGCAGTGCGCCAAGTGGGCCTGGCGGAGGCAGTGTCAATATCGCGACGACTATTGTAACAGCTACTTGTGGTCAGATTCCTGTGGCCATATCAAACATTACAACTGACCTAGGATCCTAATCGACAATTTTAAAAAAGGAAGACAGAGAGAATGCGGCTGTTCTTACATAAAATAATGTACAGTGCCGTCCTGGACAAAGGCGGAAAGAAGTGGTGGTATGCGCCATACTTTATGCTGTTGCGGTTTGATGCCGCGCCAGCCTTGTATGTGTGAGACAGACTTGATCAGATTTCTCAACGTCAAGATGAACATCACAGCTGGTGGGAGTCAGCCCAGACTCCATTTTAATGTTCATGATACGCACTAGACGTGATAAAGGTGGGTATTCTGAGGATGTATTATTAACGCTCTTACTTATGGCAAAAAAGGGAACTGTACGCACACCGCTATTGTGACGTATCGTGCCGAATATTTCGAAGTGATGCAACCTGGCCAGGGCAGACCAAACGGACGAACCACGTCCACGATCATGCTTTGATGTGTTTTCACCGCACAATATAGCTCTATCTGCTCTCTTTTCAGGTAGAGTCGAAGCGATTGGGAACAATACGAACCGTAAACTGGAGTGTAATCAACAATGTAAGAAACAGTAAAACTGCTCAGTGGAACTGTTAAATTGAGTTTTTTTTTTGAGAATCCTCAAATTCGTTCACCTTTGCGATCTCGATTATAAAGGGCGTGAAGTCGGAGCATGATAATTAGGTTTGAAAGTGTTGAAAATATAAGAGGACCTCCACTACCAAGTGTAAGACGGTAGTCTTCGACAGGGATACAAACCACGTACAAGACATTCAAAGCGAAAAATCTGTGGCATCTTCACAGGCTGTCAGAAGCGAGTTTACTGTCGAACAAGACTCACGTCTTGGGAGCGATACGTCAGGACGCGGCAAGAAAGAGTCTCTCGCTCATACCTCGAGCGAATTTGTCGTACTTGTAGAGACTATAAATATGCGATAGTGCGACAATGATCAGTCTCGAATGGGTTGACAAGTGTTGTGAGTAACCCACCAAGCGTCGTGGTCCTATCCGAATCTTGGGATTAGCCACGACAAATGAGGCGACCACCAGCTCTACAACTCACAATAGAAAGGCCACGCCGTAATACCGAACAATAAAATAGACAACTTTTGGAAAGGACCATTTTGCGCTGGTGGGATCCTCGTTCATTGATAAATGGAGAGGTAAAGAGTGCGATTGTTTACCTCCAGACATGAGTAATCTGTCAATGACCTGATCAGGCTGTGATTTTGGACGGTCAACTGCGATTGGCTTACTTCGTGTCCTAGCGTCAAGATTATGTCGTAGGAAAGAAAAGCACATGCGGCAACTAATCGTATCGTAGAATTCAGAGTCAAAACGGCTGAAGATCGACATACCTATCCCATAGTTTACTGTCACAGCTTGTCGGAAAAAGCTATAGATCAGTGAGGTGTCCATCTGACGGGGACTGGCATCACGTACAGAAACCCTTGGGCCTCTTATAAACTGTTTCTCGTCAACTTAACTCCGTGACACGCGATGCAAAAGTTTACTCACAGGCTCAGGATTCGGTGGATACCGAACAGTCGTGGATAGTCGGCTAAGAAAGGCCGCATGATCTATCAGTTCAAAGTTTGATGCGATCCATACAAAAGCGATGGATGTCGTGAAGCCTAGAACATCAGAACTACCCACTATACCGGACAAAGTTTCCAATTGGGGTCCAACTGCTTGGACGACGTAGTTAAGCTGTTCCGATGGGGCCGAATTTCACTGGCAGCGCGCTAAGTCAAGTAGTCCCTTGGCACATGAGCAGAATAGGCTAGCGGCTGTACCCCCCTTGCATCACGGAATTTGTGAAACAAGAAACGTTTTTACGCCAGTTATGGCCAGCGGTCTACGAATGGGTGATTGATGGTGATTGTCGCGGTCAAAAGTCAAATAATTTGCGTTGCTAGTCTAAATCCAGAACACTCGAGCTAAACTTCAAAGCCTGGATGATCACAAGCGCCATTACTCCACATGTATTGATACATAAAAATGTGGCACCAAAAAAAAAAAAAACAAAAACAAAAACACAAACAAAAAAACACACAAAGAAAACATACAACACTAGAGTAGAGAGAGAGGAAAACCTAGACACAACAGTATGAATGCACACGAGATGGATATCGATGGTATAACCGCCCAGTTTAGGAAACGCAAACCTTTCAAGTTCAATCTACCTCGCTCGTCTTCATCTCCCACATTCCGCCCTTGCCCTTAACCAGTCCCGACAACACATACTTGTCTGCCAAGAAATCGACCTGCAGTATCCCCCTATCCGCTTCTTCCCTTCTATTCTTACACCGATCGCTAAACGCAGCGCTTAGCACGCCTCGGTGTGCATCGTCTAGTTCCTCATTGTAATAATGTCTTTGGTGTATCTGCGTGGACAGCTGCGCATAGATCGACGCCAGAATATCGTTGATCGTGATCCCATTGAGCTGTGTCGAGAAGACGTCAATGTACCACGGCAGTCGCGGATGGTAGAGCCGCATTTGATTCGCTGGTGGACTGGTTGCGAGCTGAACCATGTCGATATTGTTATAAGCCCTATTGAGCCTCAGAAACTCGATAGACCCAACGTGCGGCGCATGTCTGAGATTCCAGTACATCGCCGGGTCCCCTGGCTTATATTGAAGCAGTGCGTTTAGGGTCCGTTTGACCGGATCAGTATACTCTACGCATCAGAAGTTAAGAAAAAAAAATGAGTTCGTCATCGCTGAAAATAACACCGTTTCGCTCACCGGGTACGTCCGACCGATGTTTTCCCAACGTGATGTAAGAAGCGATCCCTGACCGCGGATTATAATCTGGCCTCCAATCTCGCGGCCTCCTTGCCAGATTCTTGAGGCTATACTGTTCTGGAACCCTCCAGAGCTGGTAATCCTTCCGATCAGCATCTACCCCGGCCGGTAGCCCAGGCAGACCACCGACACCCGCACCCGCACCCGCACCCGCACGCGCGCCAGTTTTCCGTTTTCTGCGCCCATTCGAGGGCGTCCTTGTCAATGGGTATCCGTACGCATCCAACATGGGTGACCCCATCAATCCAAGCCCGAGTGCTGCCCCTCCTGATCCTCCTGCCCCTCCTGCCCCTCCTGCCCCTGGTCCTCCTCTGCTAGCACCGAAGGAAGGGGTGGCCGTTAACGGGTATGACACAGGCGTAGGGGGGATGAACCCCGACATGGGCGTAGGAGGTCCGAAGGAGGCGGGACTCGGCAAACCAAAGGACCCGGCCGGAGTAGGGGCTACGGGTGCCGGCGGCTGCATGGCTCCTGGACCTCCAGCTTGTTGCCACTGGGGTAGATAAGTCGAGGCCCAAGCGGGTGTAGAAGCAGCCGAAGAGGGTAAATGATGGGCTGCATAATGGGGATATGGGGTCCCATTTGTCGCTCTACGTTTGTTGAGAGAGAGGAAGGCGCCGAGGCAACCGGGGAGTTGTTAGCGACGAGAATGTTTCGGACAGGGTAAAGAGACAACGACGATGGCTTACCTTACTTGATACCCATCATACGCATGATCGAACAGAGCCGCGCCCGTGTTGAGATCGATGCCAGGGGGCATGGGAGACCAGGACATGCCAGTCGTTCTCCAGCTGCTGTGGTTGCGCCACTCCGACAGACAATGAGAGATAGAAACAAGAGAGAGAGCGTTTTTAAGCCTTGGACTGTTGGCTGGGACGCAGCAGAGCAAGAAGTGTGCCAAGGAGGAGCCGAGCAAACAAATCAGCTGGTGCGCCTTGAAGGGACGCGCGAACAGGACTAAAAAAGCTAAAACCGGAACTCGGACAATTGAGGATTTGTATGTCCCTGTTTGGGTATGGTACATACTAGCAACGACTACCTTATCAAAGTACTGGGATTCGACATTTTTTTGGGTCGTTTGCAGTGTAAGTTATGTAGAGGTAGGATATTTCCAAATCATGGCTGTGACAAGAACGAGAACAAGAACATAAACCATTACGAGACCTGGAATCTGCGAAATAATATAAGAGAAAAGAGGAATCGTGGAAGCAAAAACTGAGGACAAAAAGAAAAAGAAAAAAAAAAAAAAACATGCCTTTACCCACATGCCTTTGGAATCCCCGCTGCAGACACAGCGGTTGCAGGAGAAACAGGCATCAACGCCTCCAACCGCTCTTCCAAGCCCTTCCCGAACCCCTCACGCTCCCATTCACCCCCGACATCATCCAGTAAACCGTCTTGCCTCGCTCCATTCCTGAACATCGGGAATCCTTTCACGCTCCCTGACGCGCTGCCTGTGCCCAGACTCCCATGCTGATGGTGTTGCTGGTGTACATTCTGATGGAAATGATGCACTTGCGTCAAACTCGGCAGATGCGGCGGAGGATCAATCGAGGACGCAGAGGTGGTCAACATCGACAGAGGCATTGTCGACGCAGGAGTGGACGACAGTAAATCAGAGTAGGACATGAACGATAGCCGTTTCGTCGCCGTGTGCGTAGGAGAAGGAGGGTGTGAGCCAGGCGACGAGGCCGACACCGAGGAAGCAGGAAATGCGTTAAGAGGTGAAGAAGGCAACGAGGGCAGCACGACTCCGCCGGCACCTGCACCAGGAACCTTATGCTCATGATCTTCATGCGAAGTCGCCGTCGGTGACGAGTCCCCATCCACGCTCGACGGCGTCGTGAAATAGGTCGAAGTCGGCGTTACAATCGACGGTGTCTCATCCATCCGTGGTGGGTGATCCCGATCCCGATCTTGCTCTCCAAAGGGTTCTTGAAGTTGCAACGGCGGTGAAGCCATATGAACTCCTTGCTGCTGATGTGGTTGCTGATGCACCGTCTGCGGCTGGGCCTGAGCTTGAGCTTGAGCCTGAGCTTGAGCTTGAGCATGAGTCTGCGGGATGCTCAACAAAAGCTCCGCCTTCTGCCCAGGATGAACAGCGCTACCCAGCGGGGCTTGCGGCGCAAGGCGCAACCCCAGCGGACTAGGACTCCGACTCCTAAAACTGCCAATCGGGCTCGTAAACCCGCTACTCCTGCCGGCCCCGGCCCCGCCCGGTCCCATACCCGCCATCCCAGCCCCAAAGCTGTACCCAGACGAGGGCGCACCTCCACTGGCAGGCGTCACCACCGCCACTTGATCGCCGGCCTCAGGACCATCCGGCAACCCGGTGAGCACCGCCGCCGCAGAGTCCAACACAGAGGGCACGGACAGTTCCAGCGCCTCTGTGGTCTTGGCACGTGGAATCCTGTGCGGGTTGGCAGAGAGCAGGGCAGAGGTAGGCGGAGAGGGAGGGACGGCAGGCTCAATGTCTCGCTCGAATATGGCAGACGAAGAAGAGTGTCTAGTAGGCAAATAAGGTGAATGAATGTGTGAGGTGGAGACACGACACGTACACGGATGTAGGGGAGGACGGTATCGAGTTGGGTGATCTGGACCCAAGCCTACCCTCTGAGGTGCGTAGGAGACCCTGCGACGCCCGCTTAGGCGACCGACGGAAGGTTGTGGACGTCACATGGCGCAATTCAGCTGGTGGTGACTGCGGTTGGGCTTGGGTTTGGGTTGTCGGCGACTGATGCTGCATCGGGGTGTGGGTGGTACTGGTGTGGGTGACAGGTAAGGCTAGAAAATGGGTCAGACGGCTTCAAAGGACAAGCAAAAGGACAGACATTGGGAATCAGGATGGGCAGAGGTGGTGGTGGTGGTGGTGGCGGCGGAGGAGGCCATAAAGCACTCTGTGGCTGTGTTGTCACTGGGCGTTGTCCACGGCAACGGCAACCGCGGAATTTTCCACGTGGGCCGGATTCCCCTCCCGTCATCGTATTCCCCGTCCCATTCATTCTATCTACCATTTGATATAACAACGAGCGGAACAAAAAACATATAAACGAGTGTAGGATAAAGAGTCCTTGTTGACCTCTCTCAAGGATTTAAAAAAGGTAATAAATACCAGCCGTTCAACAGCCTCCGGAATACTAAACGTCATCCATCATTCTCCTCAACCACATGGAGATAAAGCAGACACGTACCGCGCTATTCTTGGGAATAGGCCAGCTCCAAGTCGTCATATTCGGATCTAGTTATTGTCACCGGTCCGCCCACCAAAAACCCAGTTGAGCAACTCACTCGTATATGCTTCGATATGATTATTGATATACTGCGCCGTAGGGTAGTTTTTGGGATTACATCCGATATTCGTCTGTCCTTTTCGCTGATACACCCTCACGTAGTCGAATCGGAGCTCGGCAGGGAATATCATCGTCGATAGATCGATTGTTTGCCAGTTGGCTGCGTAGAAATAAGCATCATCATCATCATCATCATCCAGAGGGAGGGAAAGCGGAAAACACACGTGAAATGCCCAGATTGAGAACGATCGACATGGGTTCCTCTGGAATCAACCGCTGCCCGACCTGCGACCCGCTGGAGCCTGTATCAGGCCCCACCGCACCCGCCCCCATGGTATACGTCTGAGTGCCGTCGACCTGCCAGGTTATAAACCCATTCTGCCTGTTCGATGGGTCGGCATAATACTCGAACCCCATTGTGTGGAACACTTGTCCAGACCCCTGAAACATATCACTTGGAACCTTTGCTAGACACGACACTGCTTGCTGCACCGCACTTCCACGGTACGTATTTGGCCTAGCCTCCGACGTGTTGTATATCTGAAACTGGTCATTGGTGGAGTTGAGGTACAGGTAGTCGTGTGTAAATGGTGCAAATTGTGCACTCTGGGACGCGACCTGACCAGTAGGGTTCACCTTGTCCTTTTCAACCTCGAAAACATCAATCTCTGGTGCTCCTCGGCCGTTGCTGGTCGATGGACCAGGATGGTCGGACCCCGGGCACGAACACGCGCTAAGGTTATCAACGCATGTTCATCTCTCATAAAATCGAACCACTCACGATAATCTCTGTCCAGGCAGCCAACTCAAGTCGAAATTGTATTTGGCACGGGAGGCATCGGAATGGAGCGCTGCGGCGGGACCAGAACCATCAGGGTAAGTTTGGTTGGGAAACGTCCCCACATCACAGGTGTCATACCTGGGTTCGTGTCAATAATGAAAACCAACACGACGAAGGAGAAAGAACAGACGTATAAGGCCACATACCGCCCGTCGTGGCAGGATATCCAGGTCTCCCGAGGTTACCCATTGTCCATGCTCCAGGCCAGTACCCCTGAGTATTCTCATCCGGACCCGGTAGCGTTGCGGAGACTTCGATATACCCGCTGGTGAAGCAAAACTTGTTCCAGGACTGAAGCATTCCAGAGCGGTATTTCAAATTGTGATTCTCAGCGGTGGTAAACGGAGCGGTCGAGTTGGGCGTCATACCGGCCTGGGTAGTTGCCGTGCTGTCCATTGTAATGACGAGGGCGCCGCCGCGAGTGGTGACCTGCACGGGATCATACCATTCTATATCGCCGGTGGATCCGTACCAGATATCAACGGCCTCCCAAAATGGGTCGTCCCCTGTCAGATGGACGCATTAGCGACACTGATTCTAGACTCGGGTGCCGAGGAGAAGTTACACACCGGGGTAAAAAGTCCTTCCAGGTCGTTCAAACTCGTCTGAAAAGACGAGCTCATATTGTTGGCCGTCGTAGCCAGTGCGAGTTTTTGCTGAATCGGGTGTAGCCGGATCGATGAGCTCAGGCAACTGTATTCTGGCAAAGGAGAGAGGGGGAGAAAAGTGAACATGAAACGTGCAAGGACCGAAGATTTAGAAAATTCTCACAGTAGTGGTGACTGGCCTGTGGGGCAATGTGACCTGTCAGAAGATGGCTTCTGAAGGATATGGAGACGGGGATGACGTACCGGTGCCGTTGATGCGGAGATTGCCTGTTAGTCCTGCGAATTTGGCGAGATCGTGGTACCAAGAGTAGACGGGGTAGAAGATGAAGAGAGTGAGGAGGCCAATGATGATGATGATGAGCAAGCCGACGTTGAGGATGCCTCTCCATGGCATGGCCGAGTTTGACTTGATGTAGAGGTCTGATCTGGGGTCGTGGAGTAAATCCTCGTCGTCTGGAGGTTCCATCTGGTCAACGGAGGGGTCGTACTCGTATGGGATGAGGGCATGGGAGGAGCGGTGAAGGGAGGGGTATTTTGAGTCAGTGTAGGAGTCGCCTGAGGTGGAGACGAGGGAATTGCGGACGGAGCCGAACTTGGTTGGAGGAGGAAGGGGAGCGGCAGGGTCGTCTGCGAGGCGGTAGAGAATCATGGAACCGTGAGAGCTAAGACGGCGGGGGAGGTGAGGGGCGGCGGGGTTGAGAGGAGAGGAGATGAAGGAGGGGCGGGATGGCGACAGGAGGCGGGAGTCTTCATGAGTGGGGGTGACGGTGCCGGAGCGCTGGCCGTCGTCGTCGTGTGCGCTGAGCTCGCTTGAGGCGTCGAGGGGAAGCCAGGCGGCCCTGCCCGACGCCGACGCGCTGGAGGTCAGCCTGCTCGCCATCGCCGTTGCTCAGAAAAACCAAATATCTTCCCACGATGGGCGTCTACACCGCCTCCACATACCGGTAGTAGGAAAACATGGGATAGATGATAAATAGCGCCAGTATCCCCATTATTAACATCACCAGCGTCACAATATTCCCCACTCCTCGACACGACATCTCTCGCTCTTCTCCAATCATCTCAGCCTCCGCCACAAGCACAGATGGGTCGGCAGGGAACGGTACAAGCGTCTTGTTCGCCGTCAGCAGCATCGACGCAGTGCTCGAGCTGCGCACAGACATTTCAGGTCGATGGCACGACAGTGACAGGGGCGACGATTTTTTCAAGTAATGAGGAGGACGAAGGGATGATGCTTCTGAGCTCGACGCACACCGCGTAGACTCGGATGACGTATCACCCAGAATGGATGCTCCCGTAGACGAATGCCTAGACTGCGGAGACGGAGGTGTGGACGTGCCCTCAGAGGACGCCTCCCATACTTCTGGCACGGTAGAGTCCATCAGAGGCGGTACTGACTCAGTTGATACCTTGAAGGTTTCTTTTTATTCGTCTCTTCTGGTCTCGCTGCGAGATGTTTCGTGCGCGGCTCAAAAGAGTCATTTTCTCACTCACCGATCGCCAGCGCGACGTATTCGTAATGATTGACGCAGGTTTTTACTAGACAATATGTCTTTGACATATGAAATTTTTGAAATCCTCGCCATTTTCAAATCATCGCACATCCCTTTTGAAAATGTGGTTGTTGGCCACAAGGACTATTTGTCAGATGTCTCGGCGCGCGGATTCAAACTCCTATCGCTACGACTGTCGGGCGTGCAACGTGAGGGATGCGGAGTCGCAGGAAGAATTTGTCCTTAAAGACGATTGGCTTGCAAAGGTAGATAACCGGAGCATGATGTTCGAAGGAACCTTCTCGACAACTTCTAGGCAAAGTTGGGTAAACCGGAAATGAAGGTAGTAGAAAAACACCTCTTCACACTACTGCATAGTGCAGACTCAAGTAAATGGGAAAGCAGTGGACGATGATACAGACGAAATCGTTATGTGGAAAAGAACTTCCTGGCACTCACTTCCTGCCTCGTGGTGGTTATGCATTATGGTTCAAGATGGGGTCCTCACTCTCTGTTCACCGGCACCTCCAATCTCTGCTCTGCGAAAGACATCACTCTGGCTGCCACGGATGACTGGGCATTGGCTTTGTGACACACTGCACCACTGCGTGTCCCTACCTGTTGAAATGATCTGAAAAGATTGTGATAACATTTTGGATCACTCTGATCTTAACTGATCTTATCTTATCTGTCCCAGAATAGTCTGTTCCCCTTGTAGATAATGTAGTGATGGGACAAAAGTATCTTTGACAGATATTATAGAGTTTGACACATGTCATACTCAGACAATAAATGCACCATGTGCACAACTGTGCAATGCTGTGTTACACACAGCATTGAACACAGCAATGACTGTGCATTACCAAGCACAATATAAATCATCAGTCAGCAATACTAATATTGCTGACCTCATGCATGTAGATAGACAGTATATATACCTGTGTATGTAGTCGTCAATCTACAGTTCAGTTCTCTGCTCTACTAGGTGATCACCACAAGTGGACCTAAGTGATAAACTACAGCTACAAGCGAGTATTTACTCACCAGCTCTACCCATTCTACTGCACCCCTGTCATGCTCTGCTTTGACACT
This sequence comes from Amanita rimosa, assembly GCA_023014395.1. Classification (NCBI taxonomy): domain Eukaryota; kingdom Fungi; phylum Basidiomycota; class Agaricomycetes; order Agaricales; family Amanitaceae; genus Amanita; species Amanita rimosa. The sequence goes on along the minus strand of JAEBUO010000102.1, from coordinate 38,062 downwards.
ACCACCTTTTCATATGAAGCTCAAATGCTCTTGGCTCATCATCTCCATTATGACACTGTAGGTCATGTGGTTGACAACACCCCTGCTGAAGAGGGAATTTTTCAAACTGACATTGCAATTGCCAGCATACATATAGCCATTGGATTCTCCATTTTGCTTCTGTCATGGCTGAAAGGACACTGCAGCCACCACCTTAGAGAATGAACAAGGTGATGATTTTGTGACAGCTGTGATAATAGCTTCCTGCCCACATGACTCTCTCTGAGCTCTAGTACTGGCCCTTTGCTCATGTATGTTGTCATGACCTGCTCAATGCCAATATCAGCATAGACATGCATAATGCTAGTGATGACACTTCCTGGGATGAAGATACCAAGTTGGTGATTTGATTGAGCTAAGTTGTGGGATTACTTACTAATAATTCTATGCAAGAAAAGTAATAAATGTGGTGTTCAATCCCTGTGATGCCTGCAGCAATGTCACACATGACATTCTGTCACAGAGTGTGACAAAACTTGAAACAATGCCTTTGCAGTGTTAGGAATCCATCCTAATGCATCTTTTTCTTCTTTTTATCTTGCTAGTGGTCTGGGACCACTCTGGGACATCTATACATCATGGAAGGGACTATAGGAACACTTCACGTGGGTTAGCGCATGGGAGTGCTCACTAAAAGATGAGATGATGGTTGGTTGGACCAACCACCTACATATTAGGAAGGAGATTGCAACCCTGGGTGGCAGTGCACGCGGATCACATCAGAGGCTTGTGGGTTTGTGTTGAGCATGAGCTCGTAACATGCAGCCTCAAATACACTGAATTCTTTAAAGTTAAATGCAAGAACTGGGTATTGGGATATTATATGCATTGTAATCAGTCAAATTAATAAATATTTCATGCATATGAGCTCTGTAAGTTGTTTGTTGTTAGCATTCCCTGTGATCACTAACTAGTGCTTGCATAAGTCATTGCCTATTGAGTTATAGCTTAATAATACAGTTAATATAAGTACTCCTAGCACTATTATCAGTATCCATATGAGTCTAACATTGTCTACAGAACTGCAGCTAAATAATATATGTATTTCATGAATTGTCACCTTCCCAACCAGATTCATTTCCACCATCATCTGCCTCACCATCACTAAATTCCTCTCCAGATTTTGACTCATCAAAATTTTCACTGTTTGGAAGCTGCCACTGTCCAGACTTGTACAAATCTACAGCTTTGCACAATTCTGCCCTCCTCATGTCATTTACTTTTGTGCTAGTTGTGATTACAATCTGATAGTTTGTTTTTCACTGCAGAATTTTTGTTTTCCAGTTGCAGGAGTGAATCAATAGCTCTCTCAGCTTTAACAGACATATTTTTTAGCTCTTGAGATTGTGTCAATCCAGCAGCCATCAACAGAGAGATCTGCTGTTCCAATTTCAGTTTTTTAGCATGAGCATGCTTTGCCCTCTATTGTTCTAATCTCAATTCCTTGTATAAGCTCTGATATTGAGCCTTTTTCTCAGCTAGCAGAGATAAATACTCTTCAGATTTCATTTCTGCCTCTTGAAGAGATAGGGAAAGCTCAGAGCAGGCAGCAACTTTATCAGAAAGTGCAGATTCTAGTGATGCAATTTGCAGCTGAGCAATGTACAGCCTGGCCTGAGATTCTAAGAGGGTTTTTTGCAGTGCCTCCTGGTCCAAATTCTGTTCTAACACTGATTGAGCAGCAGCCCAGTTCATCTTTCTTGTGGTATTTTTGCTTGGATGGCTTTGGCATGGTTTGGTATGACAGGCAGGCTGTAATTATTTCATAATCACAAAGTTTAGAAACATAAGCTAATACATGTGTCACAATGTGCTGACTTTACTTAAAGAAGCAGATTTGCAGTGCTATAAGCTTGTATATGAGTGGCTTCAGTGGTTTGGTTGTGGGGGAATGAGTGAAAGGTAATATGCTCCCACAAGGCAAATGCTGCGGTTTTTGTTTGTAGCTGTTTGGCATTGCCTTCTGACAGCCAAAACTTGTATTTGATTCAGCTCTCCAGGGACTCAATTTAATGACTTGCTTGAGTGGTAAAAAATGATTGGAATTTAACTTTGAAATGTTTATATTGTGCCTCTATTTATGAAATATTAGGGTAGGGATGATGTTATTTCATGAGTAGAGGCAAAATATAAACATTCTAATCACGGAGATCTGTTCAAAATTAAATTCCAATCATTTTTCACCACTCAAGCAAGTCATGAAATTGAGTCCCTGGAGAGCTGAATCAAATACAAGTTTTGGGTTATATTTTTGCAGGAGAAATGCCTGTTCAGTAGAAACTAATTGGATTTTTGGGTTCTAATCTACTGTATATGATAGAAATTATGTATCAAATGATAACCAATGCAGTAAACCCCATTTATTTTCATTGTGTTATCTGCATGTCTCAAGATCTGGGGATGTGACACATTGTGATGTGCATGTGACATTAAGTCATGATTGGCAGATGTTCCAGCGGGTAAATTGGTCGATTTGATAGTTAACAAAATGCGCTTGTCATTGTTGGATAATACTATTACAGAATCAAGCGCTAACTGTTCAGATCTTGATAATAAGGAAGGGCCAACCGCTGAGTGACGCTTCCTAACTAAAAACCCTCGTTTTCAAATTCATTTAAGAGGGCATTCTTCTCTTCAGTAGACATTGCTGAAAAGATGGCTCTAATTTTCTTTGCTGGTTCGTCTTCTTCCTTCTGTTGTTCCTCAGTGACGGAACGGACAGCCTTATTCTGATAAGAAGACCTGGATGAAGATGCATCATTGCATTTCGGGCAGTTCCTGGAGATGTGTCCCTGTGTTCCACATTTGAAACACTTGCCAGTCTTCCAGTATTCCTCCTTTTGATCATCTGTCAATCGGTTAGGAGTCGTGGTATTTATAGCTCTGATTGCTCCGGATCAATTGTTATTTCGATTGAAACATGTTCCAGATCCATCACTGGTTCTCCTGTTTCCTTGTCCTCTCATGTCCCAAGCGTTATGGTGATCTTCAGCCTTATCATAGGCTTCTTGCATCGTCTTGATCTTCCTTTGGTCCTGTAAGATCGTCCTAGCAAGTTCTAAGGGTAATCCTTTGACAAATGCCTGCAACTGAGTGGGTATTCCAGTGAGCCCAGAGGTTCCTATGTCCATGCGAAATTTTCTAATGTATTCTGGGACTGAAACACCGTTTCCAACTCTTAATTTGGATAGATTGTTCAGGGCTTGAAGGGTGCTGTTGACTTCTCCCCAGTCATTGATGAAACATGTTTCAAATGCTTGTTTCAAATGCTTTGTAGTTGCTCCATTTGAATGTGGCTGTGGTGCTGCCTCTATTGTTGTTTAATTCGCCTCGGATAATGGTCTTCCAGTTGTCTAGTTCTGGTCCCATGCATGCAAGTGCATACCTAACTTTCTTTTCATCCTTTCCTTCATAGTTTTGTTTGTTGAGGGTAAAGTAATCCTCAAGCTGTCCTAAAAATGACCTTGCTTCAATTCGTTTGCCTGTAAAAGGCCGTATAGGCTGCGGTTTGATATCTCCTTTAGAGCTAGCACTAGTTTCAGACGCCATTCTTGGTTCAGGAGTGATTGGTGGTTTGGGGTTAATTGGTGGTTCAGGGGTTGGTGTCCTGGTGATCGGTTTCGGATCTGGAGTAGGTGTTCTACTCGGGGTTCTGGGTTTCGGAAATGGGGGTGGTCCTTGTTTTGAGTAATCTGTATCAAATGGGTTTTCCTCAAGCTTGGCTTGTTCAATTCGTAGTAATTCCTCCCACTCTGCTAAAAGGCTAGCTGTGATTTCGTGTTGGTTGCTGTCTCTAAAGAATTTTCTATAGAGGGTCCTTCCTGGTTTGTTTTCTGGTTCTTTAACAAGGTAGAGCGGTTCTCCTTGTACTTCACTACCCCAGTCTAGGTAGATTTGATCAGGTAGATCGAATTCAAAAGCTCCTGAGTAGAAGTCTCCTGAAAAATATTTGTCTGGGACTGGTTCATTTCGTTTCCATCCTTCTGTAACAAAATACCAGGTTCGTTGGTAGAGAAAAACTTCTCGTCATCCAAGGTAGTATTTCCCCTTATAGGTGACAGATCCATTCAGGGGTCGTTCCTGAGAGCTGTGGGTCTCAATGGTGTCGGCTAGGGGTGATACCCTGAGCTGGTCCTGAGTTCCAACTTATGTTACGGTCGATGTCCACAACGTCGTTCAGCGTCCAAGTCTACAGCGACAAAAAGAGTCTCGGTCTGTTCCCAATCACTGGACGAGGATTCTGGGCACTAAGTCTGACGATGACGAAGGCTAGAGAGAGAGCGAGGAGAGTGGTTGAGATGACGAGTGAAAGAGCGTTCAAGTTATGGATATGATTCAACTAAGTTGGAACTAAAGAACTACGGTACATGAGAGGGGTTTATATACGTTGAGAGAACAATAGAAACTAAAGGGGAAAGAGCATAGCTATCTGGGAAAGGAAAGGTGAAGGTAGCTATAAAAGGAGATAACGTCCAAGTGTAACTATGGGTTTGTAACGAGTAAATGTAGTCCATTTACAAAGGGAAAAGAGAATTGTAACACACAGGAACTAGAACACAGGCTAAAGAAAGACGAACCATCTACCACTCTACTGACAGAATATGAGCAATGGCGCACCATCTTTGACAAAAAGGCATCAGAACGCTTCCCATCCAGTCGACCATGGGATCATGCAATCAACACAAAGGAAGGCTTTGTCCCGAAGGCTAGTAAACTCTATCCTCTATCCGTCAAAGAACAGGGGTTGTTAGACGAATGGATTAATGAACAACTCAAGAAAGGATACATTAAACCATCTACATCACTGAAGGCATCACCGTTCTTCTTTGTAGCAAAGAAAGAAAGTGGAGCACTCCGACCCTGTCAGGATTATTGATACCTCAACAAATGGACCGTCAAAAATGCATATCCCCTTCCCTTAGTTTCCGATCTCATGACTAAACTATGAGGCGCCAAGTACTTCACCAAACTAGACCTCCGATGGGGATACAACAATGTTCACATCAAAAAGGGAGACGAATGGAAAGCAGCCTTTATTACCAATCAAGGGCTCTATGAACCAACAGTAATGTTCTTTGGATTATGCAACTCGCCATCAACCTTTCAAACTATGATGAACGAATACTTTAGAGACATGATCAACGAAGGATGGCTAATCATGTTAATCTGCACGGAAACACTGGAACAACTGGAAGAGTGGACAAAACAAATTTTACAATGGCTACAAGATAACGATCTATTCCTGAAATTAGAAAAATGCAAGTTCGCCATGCAGGAAGTTGAATTCTTAGGAATGATCATCACCCCTGGACGCATTCAGATGGACCCAATAAAGTTAGCAGGGATTGCCAATTGGCCAGTCCCTACCACAGTCAAACAAGTCCGATCATTCACGATTCGCATCTATGCCGGTGTTATTAATGCCAGATCCAATTCGACCCTTTATCCTTCAAACCGACACATCGAATAAGGCAATAGGAGCAGTGCTGAAACAAGCTGATGAAACGGGGGCTTTACACTCTTGTGGATTTATTTCACATGCATTAACACAAATGGAGCAAAACTACCAGATCTATGACCAAGAACTCTTGGCGATCATCAAGGGATTAGCAACTTGGCAACACCTGTTACATGGATCACCCCATACCACCATAGTTCATTGCAATCACAAGAATCTGTCCTACTATCAAACTGCCCAATGCTTGACACCTAGACAAGCTAGATGGTCATCCCTATTATCGGAATTTGACCTACGTATTGAGCATGTCCCTGGCACAAAGATGTTTGAAGCAGATGCTCTATCTCACTGCCCTGATCATATGGGAAATAACAAATCACAAGAAGATGTCATAGTCTTACTGGAGAATCGTTTTATTCGTCTTATTGCAGAAGATCTAGTCACAGAAATTCAGAAAGCAATGTCAAAAGATGATTTTGGACGCATTCTAATCGAGGTTATCACCATGCATCATGCCCCACCAATTAAATTGAACATACAGGATTGGTCTTATACAAACGGAATTGTTCATTATCTTGGCAGAACCTACATCCCTGATCAAGATGGATTACGAGATTAATTAAAGAAATGCATGAAGCACGATCATCAGGCCACCCTGGACGATTGAAGACTCTTGAACTCCTTAAACGTAATTACTGGTGGCCCGGAATGTTCAAACATGTCAGGGAATGGATAGAAGGATGCGCCCTCTGTCAGCAGATGAAGATTAACATGCACCCAAATGTACCAGCCCTTCACCCAATCCCATCAAAAGCAACCTGCCCCTTTCAGCAAGTAACCCTTGACTTTATCACGGATCTACCCCTTTCTGATGGCTTTGACTTGATCCTGGTCACGGTGGACCATGGTCTTACAAAGGGGGTAATTTTCACACCTTGCAAAAAGACAATCGACGCTCTAGGCACAGCAGAACTTTATATCTCTGAAATTTTCAAATGGTTTGGCCTACCTGATGTTTTGATCTCGGATCAAGGACCACAGTTCTCTGCAAAAGTATTTCAAGAAATACGAAAAGCATTAGGAATCGACCATAGAATGAGCACAGCCTATCATCCCCAGACTGACAAGGAAACAGAACAAGTCAACCAGGAACTAGAAGTCTACCTCTGAATGTTCTGCTCCAACAAACTGCATCTATGGAAACCGCTTTTCCCAATAGCTGAATTTGCTCACAATAACCGACATCATGACACAATCAAGACTTCCCCATTCAGACTAATGTATGTGTTACAATTCTCTTTTCCCTTTGTTAACAGACTACATTTACTTGTTACAAACCCATAGTTATGCTTGGACATTATCTCCTTTAATAGCTACCTTCACCTTTCCTTTCCTAGATAGCTATGCTCTTTCCCCTTTAGTTTCTATTGTTCTCTCAACGCATATAAACCCCTCTCATGTACCGTAGTTCTTTAGTTCCAACTTAGTCAAATCTTATCCATAACTTGAATGCTCTTTGCTCATTGCCTCAACCGCTCTCCTCGCTCTTCTTCTAGCCTTCGTCATCGTCAGACTTAGTGCCTAGAACCCTTGTCCAGTGATTGGGAACAGACCAAGACTCTGTTTGTCACTGTAGACTTGGACGTTGAACGATGTTGTGGACATCGACCGTAACATAAGTTGGAACTCAGGACTAGCTCAGGGTATCATCCCTAGCCGACACCATTGAGACCCGCAGCTCTCAGGAACAACCCCCGAACAGATCTGTCACCTATAAGGGGAAATACTACCTTGGATGACGATAAGTTTTTCTTTATCAACAAACCTGGTATTTTGTTACAGAAGGACGGAAACAAAACAAACCAGTCCCAGATAAATATTTTTCAGGAGATTTCTACTCAGGAGCCTTTGAATTCGATCTACCTGATCAAATCTACCTAGACTGGGGTAGTGAAGTACAAGGAGAACCACTCTACCTTGTCAAGGAACCAGAAAACGATCCAGGAAGAACCCTCTACAGAGAATTCTTTAGAGATAGCGACCGACACGGAATCACAGCTAGCCTTTTAGCAGAGTGGGAGGAATTACTACAAATTGAACAAGCCAAGCTTGAGGAAAACCCATTTGATACAGATTACTCGAAACAAGGACCACCCCCATCTCTGAAACCCAGAACTCTGAGTAGAACCCCTACTCCAGAACCGAAACCAGTTACCAGAACACCAACCCCTGAACCACCAATTAACCCCGAACCACCAATCACTCCTGAACCGAGAATGGCGTCTGAAACCAGTGCTAGCTCTAAAGAAGATATCAAACCACAGGCTATACGACCCTTTACAGGTAAAAGAATTGAAGCAAGGTCGTTTTTAGGACAACTTGAGGATTACTTTACCCTCAATGAACAGAACTATGAAGGAAAAAACGAAAAGAAAGTCAGGTATGCACTTGCATGCATGGGACCAGAACTAGACGACTGGAAAACTATTATCCGAAGCGAATTGAATGACAACAGAGGCAGTACCACAGCCACGTTCAGATGGAGCAACTATGAAGCATTTGAAACATGTTTCATCAATGACTGGGGAGAAGTCAACAGCGCCCTTCGAGCCCTGAACAATCTATCCAAATTAAGAGTTGGAAACGGTGTTTCAGTCCCAGAATACATTAGAAAATTTCACATGGACATAGGAACCTCTGGGCTCACTGGAATACCCGCTCAGTTGCAGGCATTTATCAAAGGATTACCCTTAGAACTTGCTAGGACAATCTTACAGGACCAAAGGAAGATCAAAACGATGCAAGAAGCCTATGATAAGGCTGAGGATCACCATAATGCCTGGGATATGACAGGACAAGGGAACGGGAGAACCACTGATGGATCTGGAATGCGTTTCAATTGAAATAACAATTGGTCCGGAGCAATCAGAGCTATAAATACCACGCCTCCTAGCCAATTAACAGATGATCAAAAGGAGGAATACCGAAAGACCAGCAAGTGTTTCAGATGTGGAACACAGGGACACATCTCCAGGAACTGCCTGAAACACAATGATGCGCCTTCATCCAGGTCTTCTTATCAGAATAAGGCTGTCCGTTCCATCACTGAGGAACAACAGAAGGAAGAAGACGAACCAGCAAAGAAAATTAGAGCAATCTTTTCAGCAATGTCTACTGAAGAGAAGAATGCCCTCTTAAACGAATTCAAAAACAAGGGTTTTTAGTTAGGAAGTGTCACTCAGTGGTTGGCCCTTCCTTATTATCGAGATCTGAACAGTTAGCGCTTGATTCTGTAATAGTATTATCCAACAATGACAAGTGCATTTTGTTAACTATCAAATCAACCGATTTACCCGCTGGAACATCTGCCCTAATCGATTGTGGAGCAGAAGGAAACTTTGTAGATGAGGGAGCAGTGAAGGAGCTCAGGAAAGAACAACTTAAGAAACCAATTAAAGTCAGAAATGCAGATGGAACAGTAAATGCGAAAGGAATGATCACACATTGGACCAAGATATGCTACATGATTGAGGGACAGCAATTTATCAATTGGTTCTGGATCACTAAGCTAGGCGATCAATGAATGATTCTAGGAATACCTTGGTTAGAAGAAAATAACCCAATCATCAACTGGCAAGAAAAATCTCTGAAAATTGGAGATCTGGTCACATCGCCAAAAGCAATCTGGCAGCTAGCCCTCAATTCCCAGCAATGGGGCAAAGATGACTATTGGATTAGAGTTAAAACATCGGCATCACAGGAACTAGAACATAGGCTAAAGAAAGACAAACTATCTACCACTCTACTGACAGAATATGAGCAATGGCGCACCATCTTTGACAAAAAAGCATCAGAATGTTTCCCATCCAGTCGACCATGGGATCATGCAATCAACACAAAGGAAGGTTTTGTCCCAAAGGCTAGTAAACTTTATCCTCTATCTGTCAAAGAAGAGTTGTTAGACGAATGGATTAATGAACAACTCAAGAAAGGATACATTAAACCATCTACATCACCGCAGGCATCACCATTCTTCTTTGTAGCAAAGAAAGAAAGTGGAGCACTCCGACCCTGTGAGGATTATCGATACCTCAATGAATGGACCATCAAAAATGCATATCCCCTTCCCTTAGTTTCCGATCTCATGACTAAACTACGAGGCACCAAGTACTTCACCAAACTAGACCTCTGATGGGGATACAACAATGTTCGCATCAAAAAGGGAGACAAATGGAAAGCAGCCTTTATTACCAATCAAGGGCTCTATGAACCAACAGTAATGTTCTTTGGATTATGCAACTTGCCGTCAACCTTTCAAACTAGACCTCCGATGGGGATACAACAATGTTTGCATCAAAAAGGGAGACGAATGGAAAGCAGCCTTTATTACCAATCAAGGGCTCTATGAACCAACAGTAATGTTCTTTGGATTATGCAACTCGCCGTCAACCTTTCAAACTATGATGAACGAATACTTTAGAGACATGATCAATGAAGGATGGCTAGTCATTTACATGGACAACATGTTAATCTGTGCAGAAACACTGGAACAACTAGAGGAGCAGACAAAACAAATTTTACAACAGTTACAAGATAATGATCTATTCCTGAAATTAGAAAAATGCAAGTTTGCTATGCAGGAAGTTGAATTCTTAGGACTGATCATCACCCCTGGACGCATTCAGATGGACCCAATAAAGCTAGCTGGGATCGCTGATTGGCCAGTCCCTACCACAGTCAAACAAGTCCGATCATTCCTTGGATTTGGGAACTTTTACCAATGCTTCATTGGAAATTTTGCTGCCATCGCTAAACCGCTCACCGACCTCACTAAGAAAGCTGAACCATTTGACTGGACTACTGAACGGAACAATGCCTTTGAGATTCTAAAGAAAAAATTCGCATCCATGCCTGTCATGACCAACTGAAAGCTTTGTTTTTACTAAGTCATTTTATATTCATTTTCTTCCTTATTATATAACATTGGCTGACTAAGCAAGCGCCTATCAGTCAGCGCTTAGATAAACGATATGGATTAGATAAGATTAGATAGCAGATCGTGGCAAGGATGAGTCAACGTCTTGACTCATTGCACAGCAATGCGCAGCATGCGCAGTGCCTCGCCGTTACCTTGTGTATTGTATGCACAGACCATGTACCTAGGTATATAAGGAGTGCAACTAGCACCCAGAGTCCTCAGCTGAGTTCTCTCGGGTTTTATCCCTTCCTCACTCCTCTGCTCTACAGTCTATTAAGTGGGGCCCTGAGTTGTCTCGACGAAGGGTTCCTGATAGTAGAACTCGGCTATCCATCCTCACTGCCCCACTTGTTTCTCATGCCCGGACCACAGGGTTTAGTGGCAGAGATCAGGGGAATTCACACAGTTGTACGCCGACTATAAAATTGTGGTATTAGTTGCTGGACACTATAAAACTGTGCACCTGTGGCCCTGCCTCGTGGCCCTCGACTTACTTGGCATTACATTCCCGGTCTACGCAAACTGAAGGACCTAACCCAGTCAATAGGGTTACCTGTGCACAGGACACCAGTGCCGGACTTATCACACAATATGTGATACGCATCTAGGGACCAGCCTCGCCAGCCCCCTAGCACGTTAAATTGCCCTGGCCTAGGCCCCTAAAGGCTATATTCATAGATACCATAATTACCACCCTTTCGTACACCTCGGAAGTAGCCGGCATTTGCTCATGTGCTTCTGAGAGAGGACCGCACCCATACGGTGTAGTGTCAGCAGGACAACCGTTCAGCCCCTGCTTAGATAAACCTTCCCACGTCGTTGTAATCTTTAAATACCATACCTATATTGTAGCACTGCAGGGAGGGTTGTGGACCCTGAGTGCACCCCGTACGTACTTGTTCTACCCAAGCAGGTGACAGGCCAAGACCTCCCTCACCTTAGAAGAAGATACAATTACATGCTTATCTACTCCATTCCTTTCCAAATAAATCTTTTTCATCCATCATGTCTCAATCACAGAGTCTGATGGCATGCCTACATCAGCATTTACAAACAAACGTAAACATCATTCAAGCCCTGCAAACACAAATTCATCAACTGCAGGCAAATCAGGCAGCTGTCACAGCTATGCCACAGCCACACCCAACACCCATAGTTCGCATACCGCCTGGGATGGTATTCAATATTCCCACATCAGATGATGAAGATGAAGAGAGTCTTGTCGCACTGCCACCAGTTTTCTCAGGTCAGATGACTGAGGTAAACAAATTTGTTAATGGATGCCGGATATATTTGCGTTTTCAAATGGCAAATACTACGGAAAAGGAAAGGATTTGTGCAATCCTGTCATACATGTCAAAAGGATTGGCAGTAGATTGGCGAGATAATCTACTTGAAGCAATGACATATAATGATAATGCAGTTCCACAAACAGTGGAAGCTCTTTATCAGTGGATAAAGGAAGAATTTGGAGATACAGATGAACAGTCATCCAAAATCTCGGAACTTTGCCTAATGGAGCAAGGATCTAGCACATGTGAGGAGCACGTGCAAAAGTTTAAAAAAGTAGCACAAGGTACCGGCTACTTGGGAAGAGCATTAATTGAGGAATTCAAGCGCAGCTTGAACAGTGGTTTACGACAACGAATTATGGAATCGGATATTATTCCAAATTCAGTAGACGAATGGTATCAGCGCGCAGTCAAGCTAGACCGGCAATGGTGGCAAGCAAGAGCTGAGGAGCGGTATTACTCCTCCTGGACCAGTAACTCCGCTAAGAGGAGTGAAGGAGCGTCCAAAGGCCCGGATCCGGCAAGAACGGTAGTTCCTGGCCAGCCTAAACCCAGATGGAAATTTGGATCTGGATCAGCGCATCAGGAGCAATTGGGAGCTGGAGCCTCCAGGAGTTCTAGTAATATGGCAACTCGGCCCGAACAGATGGATCAAAAGCAATGCCCACCAGTTAGATGTTACAAGTGTGGGAAGATAGGTCATATCTTACGCAACTGCAGATCAAAACTCGACATCAGAACAATGACGTACGAGCAGATTAAAGCGTTCTTTGCAAATGGACAACAAGCAAAGACCAAAGTATTAGTGAGTCCTGTGTTCGACTCTAGGAAACAGTTTTCAGTACTTGATTTGGACATTACAGTAGGAAAGGATGTCTCAGAGAAATCCGAGACGTCTCCGCAAGGGGCGATCTCAAAGGAGAAACACTGTGATATAGCGCCCAGCGCTGAAAGTGTCTCTTCCAGCGAGTGTGGCAGAGCGGTTAAATCTGTGCTTAATTCTCCTTCTATGTTTTCTACTCCAAAGAAAAGTAAGGAAGTACAGAAGCAATGTGATATAGTGCCTCGCGCTGAAGTTGTAACTGTACAACCATGAGAATCAAAGAAAGATCTACATCTGGTCCGAACTATTGGTCAGAAGGATGAGATTTTCATGGAGATTGGGTTAGAGACATTGGACACTCATGAGCAAACACAGCAGAAGGCTTTGCTGGACTCCGGTGCTACTGGATTATTTATGAATGCCAAATACGCAAAGGAAAAAGGGTTCAGACTTATCCCTTTAACACGTCCCATTCAAGTATGGAATGTGGATGGAACAAATAATGAAGGAGGAATGATCACCCATGAGGTTGATCTTCTGCTTTCCTTTAAAGGTCATAAGGAACGAGCTACCTTCGAAATTTGCAAGTTAGGCAAAACAAATGTAATCATTGGATCTACATGGTTACGAAAGCATAATCCAGAGATCAATTGGGAAACTGGACAAGTAAAGTTAACTCGATGCCCACGGTCATGTGGACATAGGCAAAGGGAGTGGACCAAACATAGAGAGAAAAAAGTGCGCACTGCAGAACACTGGCAGGTGTTACAATATTTGTGGGAACAGGAGAAGGAGTTGGATTTCGCTCATTGGCTTGAGGAAAAAGAGGAGGAAGATCAGAACCTCACATATTTGGAACAGATGAAACATCCAAGGGAATATAAATATGGGGATAAATACCCATTTTTACCTTTGTTTCCATCAGGATCCGCTGGACCAAAAGCAGGATCATCCTTACATGTGCAGGAGCTAGCTAAGATAACTGCTAGTGAGATGGTACCCAAACAATACCATCAATATCTCCAAATCTTTGAAAAGAAAGCTTCTGAAAGGATGCCAGTGTGGAAGCCATGGGATCATGTGATTGATACCAAGCCTGGGTATCAACCAAGAAAGGCCAAAGCATATCCCTTATCTCCTGACGAGTTGCAGGAAGTACATAACTTTGTTGATGATCAATTGGGCAAAGGTTACATACGTCCCTCAAAGTCACCACAAACATCACCGGTGTTCATTGTGAGCAAGAAAGATGGGAAAAAGAGGATGGTACAAGATTATCGGTACCTTAATGAGTGGACAGTTAAGAATAACTATCCCTTACCATTAATCTCGGAGTTGGTGGATTGTGCAGGGAGTGCAAAGTATTTCACAAAGTTGGATCTTCAATGGGGGTACAATAATGTACGGATCAAAGAAGGCAATGAATGGAAAGCTGCCTTTACAACACCAGAAGGTTCTTTTGAACCAGTTGTAATGTTCTTTGGGCTTACCAATTTGCCGGCCACCTTCCAAACCATAATGAACAATATTTTCTGAGATATGATCAATCAAGGAAAAGTAATAATCTACATCGATGATATCCTCATCTTTACCAAGACAAAGGAGGAGCACGACAAGATTGTTTTGGAAGTTCTCAAGAATTGGAAGAGAATGATCTGCATGTGAAACCAGAGAAGTGCACCTGGTGTGTGGAGGAAGTTGAATTCCTGGGTGTCATCATTGGCGCAAAAGGAATTCAAATGGATACCAGAAAGGTGGATGCCATTGTGCAATGGCCAACACCAACATGTGTCAAGGACGTACAGTGGTTCTTAGGATTGGCAAACTATTATCGAAGGTTTGTCCAAGACTTTGCAAAAGTAGCACGGCCACTGCATGATTTGGTTCGAAAAGATAAGGCATGGGAGTGGGCAGAGACCCAAGATAACGCATTTAACACTCTCAAAAAGATTTTTACAGAACAGCCGTTGTTGGTGGCACCAGACTCAGATCAGAAGTTCCGCATTGAGTCTGATGCATCAGATTATGCCACGGGAGGAGTCCTCTCCATGCAATGTGATGATGAAAAATGGCGACCAGTTGCCTACCTATCCAAATCCCTTAATGATACTGAACAGAATTATGATGTTCACGATAAAGGGATGTTGGGAATCATGCGCTGCCTTGAAACCTGGTGGCATTATTTGGAAGGTGCAAAGGAAATGTTTGAGATTTGGACAGATCACAAGAACCTCGAGTATTTTATGGGTGCCAAAAAGCTCAATTGGTGCCAAGCTCGGTGGTCCCTTTATCTCAGTTGCTTTAATTTTGTGTTGTTGCATAAAGCTGGGAGTTCGATGGGCAAGGTGGATTCTCTGTCCAGGAGGCCAGATCACAAAAAGGGGGTGGATGATGATAATAAAAACATCACCCTCTTGAAGCCTGACTTTTTCAAAATTGCTGCCTTACAGCATGGTCATGTGCTCATTGATAGTTCAGAAAAAGCATTACTGAACAAAATCAGAAAGTCGGAAGCACGAGATGAACAAGTAGTAAAAGCAGTAGAAGCAATGAAGAAAGCAGGTGTTAAACGCTGAATAGCAGAGAATGGCAGTGGGAGCAAGGACTGATCCTCTGGCAAGGAAAAGTCTATATCCCAAAAGATGACAGTTTATGAATGGAGATAGTTTGTTTACACCACGATACACCCATTGCAGGACATGGAGGTCAATGGAAGACGATTGAACTCATCACAAGGAATTATTGGTGGCCAGGTATCACCAAATATATCAAAAAATACGTTAGTGGATGTAATAAGTGCCAGCGGAACAAGAACTTCCCTGAGCCTCCAGCTGGAAAGTTAATGCCAAATTCGGCACCAGCAAGGCCTTGGACGCACATTTCTGCCAATTTTATTACAAAATTACCAGAATCACATGGTCACAATGCGATTTTAGTAGTTTGTGATAGAATGTCCAAGATGGCACATTTCATACCCATGTCAGAGGAAACATCAGCACAAGGGTTGGCAAGCTTGTTCAGGGATTACATTTGGAAATTGCATGGACTCCCTGAATCCATTATTTCGGATAGAGGTCCGCAATTCGCAGCGCAAATGATGAAGGAGTTAAATCAAATGCTGGGGATTTCAATGGACTTGTCCACTGCATTCCATCTGCAAACTGATGGACAAATGGAAAGGATGAACCAGGACTTGGAACAGTTCCTGAGAATCTTTGTAGACCATCGACAAGAGGATTGGTCTGGGTGGCTGTCTATTGCCAAATTCAGCTACAACAACAAGATACAGGCATCTACGAAACAGACACCGTTTTTCGTGAACTACGGAAAACACCCACAAATGGGAATAGAGCCCAGGAGAGAAGGAAGTCATCCAGCAGCAGAGGAATTTGCTCAAAAAATGAAGGAAATACATGAGGAAACCCAAGCTGCTCTCTGTAAATTGCAGGATGAGATGAAGTTGTATGCAGATCGACATTGGTCAAACGTTCCTAAATATAAAGTTGGTGATAAAGTATGGTTGTCAACCAAAGATCTACGGTTGACAGGCCGACCAACCAGGAAATTGGCAGAATGATGGATTGGTCCATACCCAATCAAGAGAATTATCTCATCAAATGCTGTTGAATTGGACCTTCCTTTCTCACAACAGATACACCCGGTTGTGAATGTGTCTAGAATACGTCCTTGGAAACGACCAATGAGAGGGCAAAAAGCTCAACCACCTCCTCCCATAGAGATTGAAGGAGAAAAGGAGTATGAAGTTGAAGAAGTGTTGGATGTACGATTAAAAAGAAATAAGCTGGAATATCTGGTCAGGTGGAAAGGATACACCGCAGAATATAATTCTTGGGAACCAAAGGACAATGTGAAAAATGCAAAAAAGAAAATAAAACATTTTTACAACAGAAATCCCAGAGCTATCAGAAGGCTTGACAAAGCCACCTTTGATGGGTTAGCTTTCAAAACTTATGAAAACTTCACGGAATCCTCGGACAAAGCTGTGTCCAGAATCAATGTCAATGCAGTAGCACCAGCTGCAGAATGGGAACGAAATTGGCAAAAGTGGAAAGGCAAAAAAGGCCTGGAAACCTTGGCAACAGAACCTGGAGAAGAAAAAGGACCATGTACTTGTAACATGTGTCTTCAACAACAGTTGCATGATATAGCGCAACATGCTGAAACAACTACTCAAAAACTCCACGCCAAGTATGATTTGCCAGAAACACCACCGTCACGGCCATTGTCACCCATTATCAAAGAAGTAGAGGATGACGACTCATCATTCATGATAGAGCGCAATGTGCTGAACGATGATGATGAAGTTTAAATTTGTCTAGGAAGCCAAATTCTAAAAAGGGGGTACTGTCATGACCAACTGAAAACTTCGTTTTTACTAAGTCATTTTATATTCATTTTCTTCTTTATTATATAACATTGGCTGACTAAGCAAGCGCCTATCAGTCAGTGCTTAGATAAACGATAGGGATTAGATAAGATTAGATAGCAGATCACGGCAAGGATGAGTCAACGTCTTGACTCATTGCACAGCAATGCGCAGCATGTGCAGTGCCTCGCCGTTACCTTGTGTATTGTATGCACAGACCATGTACCTAGGTATATAAGGAGTGCAACTAGCACCCAGAGTCCTCAGCCGAGTTCTCTCGGGTTTTATCCCTTCCTCACTCCTCTGCTCTACAGTCTATTAAGTGGGGCCCTGAGTTGTCTCGATGAAGGGTTCCTGATAATGCCAGTATTATTAATGCCAGATCCAACTCGACCCTTTATCCTTCAAACCGACACATCGAATAAGGCAATAGGAACAGTGCTGAAACTATCAGGACTCCCTCGGCATGACGCCTAAGAGCCACAGACAGCAGACAAGACAGGGAGAGGAGAGGAGGGAGGGGAAACCCGAGAGAACTCGACTGAGGACTCTGGGTGCTGAATTGCACTCTTTATATACTACGACAGGTGGTCTGTGCACTACCCTAAGCCCTACTCTAAATATAGTATGGTATGAGTAAGACGACTGCGCATGTAGTAATGGTAATGAGTCATCAGCGCCGAACTCCGGTATCTTATCTACGGCTTTATCTAAGCGCCAAGCGATAGGCGCCTGCTTAGTCAGCATATGTCTATGTAATATGAAAAATAAATAATAAAAGTGAAATGACTTAGTAAAAAAGCCGAAGCTTTTCAGTCGGTCATGACAGTACCCCCTTTTTAGGATTTGACTTCCAGACAAATTTAAACTTCATCGTCATCATTCAGCGCATTGCGCTCTATCACGGATGGTTCCTCTAATTCCTCGATGATGGGTGAAAGTGGGCGGGATGGTGGGGTGAGGTCTTCAATCGTTTCAGCGCGAGGCGCTATATCATGCGATTGACGTAGGCACATGTTGCATTGACAGGGCCCTTCCACGTCTCCTGGCTCTATAAGGGTATCTAAACCCTTCTTTCCTTTCCATTTTTGCCAGTTTTGCTCCCACTTTGCAGCTGGTGCTACTGCGTTAACATTGATTTTTGACACTATTTTGTCCGAGGTTTGTGTGAAGTTTTCATAAGGTTTGAAAGTTAACCCGTTAAAGGTTGTTTTGTCAAGCCTTCTGATGGCTCCGGGGTTTCTATCGTAAAAGTTTTTTATTTTTCTTTTTGCATTTTGTAAATTGTCCAATGGTTCCCAGGAGTTATGCTCAGCAGTGTATCCTTTCCACCTGACTAAGTACTCCATTTTGTTTCTTTTTAGTCGTACATCAATTATCTCTTCTACCTCATACTCCTTTTCACCATCTATTTCTATTGGCGGTGGAGGTTGTGCTTTTTGCCCTTTCATCGGTCGTTTCCAGGGGCGGATTCGTGATACATTTACTACAGGATGGATTTGTTGCGAGAAGGGGAGGTCTAGTTCCACTGCATTTGACGACACTATTTTCTTGATTGGGTATGGCCCAATCCATCTTTCCACCAATTTCTTAGTTGGTCGGCCTGTCAGCCTTAAATCTTTGGTTGACAGCCATACTTTATCTCCAACTTTATACTCTGGTGCGTCAGATCGGTGTCTATCGGCATACAGCTTCATATCTCCCTGTGATTTTAGCAAGGCTGCCTGAGTTTCCTCGTGGATTTCTTTCATTTTGTGAGCGAAATCTGATGCAGCTGGGTGACTTCCTTCCCTTCTTGGCTCGATTCCCATCCTGGGGTGTTTGCCATAGTTGACAAAGAACGGGGTTTGTTTGGTGGATGCCTGAATTTTATTGTTGTAGCTAAATTCAGCAATGGCTAACCATCCAGACCACGTTTCCTGTCTATGATCTACGAAAATCCTCAGGTACTGTTCTAAGTCCTGATTCATTCGTTCTGTTTGTCCATCCGTCTGTGGATGGAATGCTGTGGACAAATCCATACTAATGCCCAACATTTGGTTCAGTTCCTTCATCATTTGTGCGGCAAACTGTGGACCGCGATCTGAGATTATAGATTCCGGAAGTCCATGAAGTTTCCAAACATGATCTCGGAATAATGTGGCCAATCCCTGCGCCAATGTCTCTTCTGATGTGGGGATGAAATGCGCCATTTTTGACATTCTGTCACAAACTACTAAAATCGCATTATGACCATGTGATTCTGGTAATTTTGTGATAAAGTCGGCGGAAAT
The DNA here is from genome assembly GCA_023014395.1 of Amanita rimosa. Classification (NCBI taxonomy): domain Eukaryota; kingdom Fungi; phylum Basidiomycota; class Agaricomycetes; order Agaricales; family Amanitaceae; genus Amanita; species Amanita rimosa. Next base: position 18,812 of record JAEBUO010000102.1, on the reverse strand, counting down.
ATGTGTCCAGGGCTTTGCTGGTGCTGAATTTGGCATTAACTTTCCAGCAGGCGGCTCTGGGAAATTCTTATTCCGCTGGCATTTGTCACATCCACCAACATATTTTTTAATAAACCTGGTGATTCCAGGCCACCAGTAATTTCTTGTGACGAGTTCAATCATCTTCCACTGTCCTCCATGTCCTGCAATAGGCGTGTTGTGGTGTAGGCGGATTATCTCCATCCACAGTTTCTCGTCCTTAGGTACGTAGACTTTTCCTTGCCAGAGGATAAGTCCCTGCTCCATCTCCCATTCTCGAGCGTTTAGTGTTTTGACACCAGCCTTTTTCATTGCTTCCACTGCTTTTACCACTGCTTCATCACGTGCTTCAGATTGTCGAATTTTGTTTAACAATTCTTTTTCTGAGCTATGAATAAAGACGTGACCATGACGTAGTGCAGCGATTTTAAAAAAGTCCGGTTTGAGGAGCGTGACATCTTTGTTATCGTCATCCACCCCCTTTTTATGGTCTGGCCTCCTGGACAGAGAATCGGCCTTTCCCATAGTAACACCAGCTTTATGATGTAATACAAAATTAAATCGGCTAAGGTACAAAGCCCATCTGGCTTGCCTGCGATTCAACTTCTTTGCACTCATAAAGTACTCAAGATTTTTGTGATCAGTCCATATCTCGAACTGTTCACGTGCTCCTTCTAGATAGTGACGCCAAGTTTCTAGGCAACGCATGATGCCTAGCATTTCTTTATCATGGACGTCATAATTGCGCTCGGTATCATTGAGCGACTTTGATAGGTAGGCCACAGGCCTCCACTTGTCATCTTTGCAGAGCATAGATAAGACGCCACCTGTAGCGTAATCTGATGCATCTGACTCCACTCTGAACTTTCTATTGGAATCCGGGGCAACTAATAAAGGTTGCTCTGTGAATATCTTTTTTAGGCTTTGGAAGGCCTTTTCTTGGACCTCCGTCCATTCCCATGTTTTTTCTTTTCTGACCAGGTCATGTAGTGGCCGTGCGATTTTAGCAAAGTTCTGAACAAAGCGCCTATAGTAATTGGCTAGGCCTAGGAACCTTTGTACGTCTTTGACACAAGAAGGGGTGGGCCAGCTAATAATAGCTTCGACCTTCTTTGTATCCATTTGGATTGCCTTGGGTCCTAAAACAACGCCCAAGAATTCAACTTCTTCCACACACCACACACATTTTTCTGGTTTTACATACAGATCGTTTTCTTTTAATCGTTGCAGGACTTGTCGTACGATTGCGTCATGCTCTTCTTTTGTTTTAGTAAAGATGAGTATGTCATCAATGTACACAATGACTTTTCCTGCATTGATCATATCGCGGAAAATGTCATTCATCATTGCTTGGAAGGTGGCCGGCGAATTGGTTAGCCCAAAAAACATTACTACTGGTTCGAAAGAACCCTCGGGAGTAGTGAATGCTGCTTTCCATTCGTCGCCTTCCTTGATCCGTACATTATTGTAACCCCACCTAAGGTCTAGCTTAGTGAAGTATTTGGCACTGCCTGCTCGATCTACGAGTTCAGATATTAAGGGTAATGGATAGTTATTTTTAACTGTCCATTTGTTCAGGTATCTGTAGTCCTGAACCATCCGCTTCTTTCCGTCCTTTTTGCTTACAAAGAAGACGGGTGACGTTTGTGGTGATTTGGAGGGTCGGATATACCCTTTTGCCAACTGGTCATCCACAAAGTTCCGTACTTCTTGAAGCTCATCCGGGGATAGGGGGTAGACTTTCCCTTTCCGGGGCTGATAGCCTGGTTTGGTATCAATTGCATGATCCCAAGGCTTTCTAGCCGGCATGCGCTCTGATGCTCCTTTCTCGAAGATTTTGAGGTATTGATGGTATTGTTCAGGTACCATCTCTTTAGCCGTGAGTTTTGCCAACTCTCGCACATGTCTCATTGATCCAGCCTTTGATCCGGCGGGTGATGGAAACACTGGTAAGAATGGGTATTTATCCCCATACTTGTATTGACCCGGGTGTTTCATTTGCTCCATGTACGTGAGATGCTTCTCACTTTCCTCCTTTTCTTCGAGCCAATGCGCGAAGTCTAACTCCTTCTCCTGCTCCCACAGATATTCTAGAACACGCCAGTGTTCTGCTGATCGGACCTTCTTTTCCCGCTTCTTGGTCCACTCCCTTTGCCTATGTCCACAGCTCCGTGGACACCGTGTCAATTTGACGTGACCAGTCTCCCAATTAATTTCAGGGTTGTGTTTTCGTAACCATGTGGATCCTATGATTACATTGGTTTTCCCCAGCTCGCATATTTCAAAGGTGGCTTGTTCCTTATGCCCTTGATAAGATAGAAGAAGATCAACCTCGTGGGTGATCATTCCTCCTTCGTTATTGGTTCCGTCCACATTTCGAACTTGAATGGGGCGTTCCAAGGGTATTAATTTGAAGCCCATCCTTTTTGCATATGCTGCATGCATGAACATTCCTGTTGCTCCTGAATCGAGCAACGCGGTTTGTTGGGTTTGTTCATGGGTGTCCAACCTTTCTAACCCGATTTCCATTAAGATCTCGTCCTTCCGTCCTATCGACCTAACTAAAAATTCCTTTTCTCCTTTTTTCAACCTTCTTTTTGGACAAGCAGTTTCAGCGCTGGGCGCTATATCACGCTGCTTTCCTTTTAAGTCCTTTTGTCCCTTTGTAGATACTTGTACTACTGTGTTTTGTAATGAGGAATTAAGCACAGGTTTAGCCGCCCTGCCGCGCTCCTTGGGAGTGACACTTTCAGCGCCATGCGCTATATCAAGGTGTTTCACCTGGGAGTTCGCCTCCTGCGGGGACGTCCCAGAAGTCCTTGAGACTTCTGAGATGGTCCTTGCATCAACCCGGTCAGCACTAGGCGCTATATCAAGGGGCTGTGCACTATCTAATCTATCTAGTACAGCATATCTATTACGAGAGTCTAGTACGGGACCTACTGACTCTCTTCCTCTTTTAAATTTTCTTCTCCCTTTTTAAAGTACTCCTTCATTTTGTCAAACGTCATTGTGCGAATATCGAGTCCTGATCTGCAGTTTCTAGAGATGTGTCCGATCTTGCCGCATTTGTAACAGCGGAGTGGTGGTCTTTGGTTTTGATTGACGTCCATTGCATTAGGGTCCGGCCGATTTGCCGTACTACTTGAACTCGCGGAGGCTCCAGCTCCCAATCGTCCCTGACTCACTGATCCCGATCCGAATCTCCATCGGGGTTTTGGCTGGGCAGGGGCTACCGGCTTCGCCGTATCCGGGCCTTTGGATGCTCCTTCACTCCTATTGGCGGAGTTACTGGTCCGCGAGGAGTAGTACTTCTCCTCGGCTTTCGCCTGTCTCCACTGGCAATCCAATCTAACTGCTTTCTGGTACCATCCTTCTATGGTCTCAGGTACTTTGTCGGCCTCCATAATTCTTTTCCGGAGTCTGGTATTCAAACTTCGTTTGAACTCCTCGATAAGAGCTCTTCCCAGGTATCCAGTGCCTCGTGATACCTTTTTAAATTTTTGCACGTGTTCCTCACACGTACTGGACCCTTGCGTCATGGTCCGCATCTCCGAGATCTTTGATGACTGTTCATCAGTGTCACCGAAGTCCCTTCTGATCCCTTCTGTCATGTACGAGATGATCAACAAGATCCGTTCTTCTTCATCAGATTCCGGCATCTTTAATTGAATGTATAGTCTGCATGCGTTGATGAAATTTGTCACTTTGGACATCTTTCCTGAGAAAACCGGGGGTTTGGCTACATCTATTCTCGATGTTCCGCCGTTTCCGGTTCCGGGAATATTGAATACCGTCCCTGGCAGTATGTTGACAATGTTGGCGGGGGGAGGAGTGTGTGCTGCCGCGGCCGCAGCGGCTTGTGCAGCGTTTGTTTGCAGCTGTGTCAGCTGGTTCTGGAGGGCTTGGATGGTTGCGGCTTGTGCATTAAGGAGGTTCAGCAGTTCTGCTGAGGTCATTTCTTGGGGTGCCGCCATACTGTGATAGTTTGGCGGTGGCGATGTGGGTGATGGTGTAAGTGGCGGTGGTGGTGATGAAAACGGTGGTGCGGGTTCTCCAATAAAATCAGCGTCGGAGTTGAAAAGTAGGTTGGGGTTTAATGTGGCTGGATTTGGTACTAGTATGGGAAACGGTGCTGCTTCCCACTGGTGTGGTTCCTCTGTGATAGAGTTGGTAGAGTGTGATGATGATGATGATGTAGATTCTCCTTCAGAGGAACTAAAACCTGCGTCATTTGGATCAAGATTGCCTGTGACGGCGTCCCAAAAGGTATCGTTATTTGTATCTCCTATTTTGTACTTGTACGTAAGTGAGGGAGGTCTTGGCCTGTCACTTGCTTGGGAACATATGTACGAAACATGCACTCAGGGTCTGCAACCACCCCTGCAGTGCTACAATTTATGATACTGACTACTGGTTTTTATTTTAATTGAAAGGTCTATCTAATCAGGGTCCAAACGGTTGTCCTGATACCACTACACCGTACAGGTGCGGGTCTTTCTCAGAGACGCGAGGGCAAGTGCCAGCTATCTCCAAGGAATACGAGAAAAGGTATTTATGTAACTACAAATATAGCCTTCAGAGGCCTAGACCAGGGCAATTTAACGCGCTAGGGGGCTGGTGAGGCTGGTCCCTAGATACGTGTCACATATTGTGTGACAAATCCGGCACTGGTTTCCTGTGCACAGGTGACCCTATCTACCGGGTTAGGTACTTCGGTTTGCGTAGACCGGGAACGTAATGCCAAGTTAGTTGAGGGCCACGAGGCAGGGCCACAGGTGCGCAGTTTTGAATGGTGTCTGGCAACCGGTACCACAATTTTAACGTCGGCGTACGACGGTGTGAATCCCCCTGTTCTCTGTCCACTTAAGCCTGTGGTCCGGCTGTAGCAAGCGTGGGGCTGTTGAGCGAACTAGTCAAGTTCTACTATCAGGACTCCCTCGGCATGACGCCTAAGAGCCCCAGACAGCAGACAAGACAGGGAGAGGAGAGGAGGGAGGGGAAACCCAAGAGAACTCGACTGAGGACTCTGGGTGCTGAATTGCACTCTTTATATACTACGACAGGTGGTCTGTGCACTACCCTAAGCCCTACTCTAAATATAGTATGGTATGAGTAAGACGACTGCGCATGTAGTAATGGTAATGAGTCATCAGCGCCGAACTCCGGTATCTTATCTACGGCTTTATCTAAGCGCCAAGCGATAGGCACCTGCTTAGTCAGCATATGTCTATGTAATATGAAAAATAAATAATAAAAGTGAAATGACTTAGTAAAAAAGCCGAAGCTTTTCAGTCGGTCATGACAGAAACAAGCTGATGAAATGGGAGCTTTACACCCTTGTGGATTTATTTCACATGCATTAACACAAACGGAGCAAAACTACCAGATCTATGACTGAGAACTCTTGGCGATCATCAAGGGTTTCGGGACTTGGTGACACCTGCTACATGGATCACCCCATACCACCATAGTTCATTGCAATCACAAGAATCTGTCCTACTATCAAACTGCCCAATGCTTGACACCTAGACAAGCTAGATGGTCATCCCTATTATCGGAATTTGACCTACATATTGAGCATGTCCCTGGTACAAAGATGTTTGAAGCAGATGCTCTATCTCAATGCCCTGATCATATGGGAAATAACAAATCACAAGAAGATGTCATAGTCTTACCGGAGGATCGTTTTATTCGTCTTATTGCAGAAGATCTAGTCACAGAAATTCAGAAAGCAATGTCAAAAGATGATTTTGGACGCATTCTAATCAAGGTTATCACCATGCATCATGCCCCACTGATTAAATTGAACATACAGGATTGGTCTTATACAAACGGAATTGTTCATTATCTTGGCAGAACCTACATCCCTGATCAAGATGGATTACGGACCAGATTAATTAAAGAAATGCATGAAGCACGATCATCAGGCCACCCTGGACGATTGAAGACTCTTGAACTCCTTAAATGTAATTACTGGTGGCCCGGAATGTTCAAACATGTCAGGGAATGGATAGAAGGATGCGCCCTCTGTCAGCAGATGAAGATTAACACGCACCCAAATGTACCAGCCCTTCACCCGATCCCATCAAAAGCAACCTGCCCCTTTCAGCAAGTAACCCTTGACTTTATCACGGATTTACCCCTTTCTGATGGCTTTGACTTGATCCTGGTCACGGTGGACCATGGTCTTACAAAGGGGGTAATTTTCACACCTTGCAAAATAACAATCAACGCTCTAGGCACAGCAGAACTTTATATCTCTGAAATTTTCAAATGGTTTGGCCTACCTGATGTTTTGATCTTGGATCAAGGACCACAGTTCTCTGCAAAAGTATTTCAAGAAATACGAAAAGCATTAGGAATCAACCATAGAATGAGCACAGCCTATCATCCCCAGACTGACAAGGAAACAGAACGAGTCAACCAGGAACTAGAAGTCTACCTCCGAATGTTCTGCTCCAATGAACTGCATCTATGGAAGCTGCTTCTCCCAATAGCCGAATTTGCTCACAATAACCGACATCATGACACAATCAAAACTTCCCCATTCAGACTAATGTATGGGACGGACCCTGTTGCACTTCCCATGGCTACAATGTGAATGACTACACCAGCAGCAGAGGAATGCCTTCAGTTCTTAAGGAAGGCCAGAGAAGAAGTGCTAGCAGCACATGAACTAGCGAGACAATTAGTGGCAAAACGACGCAAGCATAAGGCAATGCGATTTGAAAAAGGCACCAAAGTATGTCTTGAAAACAGAAACCTTCACATACCATATCAGTCCAGAAAGCTAGCACCAAAACGAGAAGGACCCTTTGAAATCGAACAAGTAATGGGACCAGTAACGTACAAATTGAAACTCCCAAAGCAATGGCACATTCACCCTGTGTTTCATACATCACTCCTTACCCCATATAGGGAAACGACTGCGCATGGCCCGAACTATGTGAAACCACCCCCTGATCTTGTAAATGGACAAGAGGAATTCGAAGTAGAGGCAATTCTAGCCCACAGGAAGCAAGGCGCAGGCTACCATTACCTAGTTAAATGGAAAGGCTACGGATCAAACGATAACTCTTGGGAACCCGCTCACAATCTTGCAAACACCACTGATATCCTATCAGAATACCAACAACGCCAACACCTCTGAACCATGACTCGATACAGAAACCGCCACGTCTTGAAACAAAATTATCATTATACAAAACGAAACTGTCTGATACTCTCTCGATACACTATAGCTCTCAAAGAAAAGACCGTCTATACCCGCATACAATACCTTCCCCTCCGACACATTCCTAAGGCACCAAACCTATGAGAAAAACCTACTTGAACGATGGCACTGATCACACAATATTATCGCATTCCCCGACTCAACCACCACCATCAGAGCAACCCTTTAGGAACAACGGAGCTCCCCTGCAATGTTGTCAGGAGATATCTTCCCAAATACCATGATTTACGATTCGCAGAAACCGATTTACCTAGTTATAATGAAGATCCACCAGTCTACCAACTTCTAGCCATCAGGAACAGTGACATTTACAAAAGCACTCATGGGAGACTGCTATGTCCAGAAGAGTATAAACGAATTGATGAGATCACTATACAGACACAGGAATGTAGTGCAGAAATTTGGTTACTTGGACAAAGAATCAGAATCCCAGGAAGACCTTGTATTCTTATAGAAGACATCCTCGACAACCTTCAGTATTTGTTTGACAAACAAAGAGAATTAATAGCAGACATTGTCAGAAGAATCCGGAGATTTTTAGTCACCCCTACCACAGTACCAGGAATTCAGCATCTGAATTCGTTAACCAGGTTCATCTTGGAAGAACGAGAACTCCTTACTGACCCTGCAATCAAAGATCCACTAGATATAGAAAGTTTAGATTCGGACATGGAAATCAGTGATCTGGGATACATATAAATTCTTCAAGTATCACCACCTAACGCCAAACCCACATTGTAACAAGAAACCATGTTCACCATCTTCGCCCTTGTCGCATACTTCACCATTTTGATCCTCCTCTCCTGCGCTCACTGGCGCATCAATGAAACCGTTGCCGCCCTTTCGCCCTTCATCGCCATCCCAGACCTCCCACCCGAGGTCTTCATAGAAAACACCACAGTCATCCATTTTGAGGATGACAATCTCCATATCCATCCAGCCAACCTCCTTCCCCAAACATACCCTGAAGACCATCACCTCCTGCACTTTGCCCAGTTCATCAAAAGGAACACCATGCTCACCGTTGTCGCTGACGCTCTCGCTGCCACCACATGTACTATCACCAACCTCTCCTCTGCAACTGACAATCTCGCCACCCTCACCCTCACTATTGATCCCCACAAGATGACTTATGAAGAACGTGACTCCTTCCTCCGGAACGCACAAAACTTGCATCAAGCTGCTGAAGCTCTCAAGTGGAAGGTGGAAACATCGACAAAAGAACTAGACAACGCTGTCAAATGGGCCGAGTCTAGGACAGATCATGGTTGGATGACTTCTGGCTGGTAGAAGTCAGTGACTTCTCGCATACAAAGGGGGTAATGTTACAATTCTCTTTTCCCTTTGTTAACAGACTACATTTACTCATTACAAACCCATAGTTACACTTGGACGTTATCTCCTTTAATAGCTACCTTCACCTTTCCTTTCCTAGATAGCTATGCTCTTTCCCCTTTAGTTTCTATTGTTCTCTCAACCTATATAAACCCCTCTCATGTACCGTAGTTATTTAGTTCCAACTTAGTCAAATCTTATCCATAACTTGAATGCTCTTTGCTCATCGCCTCAACCGCTCTCCTCACTCTTCTTCTAGCCTTCGTCATCATCAGACTTAGTGCCTAGAACCCTTGTCCAGTGATTGGGAACAGACCAAGACTCTGTTTGTTGCTGTAGACTTGGATGTTGAATGACGTTGTGGACATCAACCGTAACAGTATGGGATGGACCCGGTTGCGCTTCCCACTGCTACAACACGAATGACTACACCAGCAGCAGAGGAATGCCTTCAGTTCTTAAGGAAGGCCAGAGAAGAGGCGCTAGCAGCACATGAACTAGCAAGACAATTAGTGGCAAGATGACGCCAGGATAAAGCAGTACAATTCGAAAAAGGCACCAAAGTATGGCTTGAGAACCGAAATCTTCACATACCATATCAGTCTAGAAAGCTAGCACCAAAACAAGAAGGACCCTTTGAAATCAAACAAGTGATGGGACCAGTGACATACAAATTGAAACTCCCAAAGCAATGGCGCATTCACCCTGTGTTTCATACATCACTCCTTACCCCATATAGGGAAACGACTGCACATGGCCCAAACTATGTGAAACCACCCCCTGATCTCGTAAATGGACAAGAGGAATTCGAAGTAGAGGCAATTCTAGCCCACAGGAAGCAAGGCGCAGGCTACCATTACCTAGTTAAATGGAAAGGCTACGGATCGAACGATAACTCTTGGGAACCCGCTCACAATCTTGCAAATGCCACTGATATCCTATCAGAATACCAACAATGCCAACACCTCTGAACCATGACTCAATACAGAAACCGCCACATCTTGAAACAAAATTATCATTATACGAAACAAAACTGCTCGATACTCTCTCGATACACTATAGCTCTTAAAGAAAAGACCGTCTATACCCGCATACAATACCTTCCCCTCCGACACATTCCTAAGGCACCGAATCTATCAGAAAAACCCACTCGAACTGTGGCATTAGTCACACGATATTACCGCATCCCTCGACTTAACCATGATCATCAGAAGAACCCTTTAGGAATAACGGAACCTCCCTGCAATGTCATCAGGAGTTATCTGCCCAAATACCATGATTTATGATTCGCAGAAACTGATTTACCTAACTATAGTGAAGACCCACCAGTTTACCAACTTCTAGCCATCAGGAACAGTGATGTTTACAAAAGCGCTCATGGGAGATTGCTATGTCCAGAAGAGTATAAACAAATTGATGAGATCACTATACAGACACGGGAGTGTAGCGCACAAATTTGGTTACTTGGATGAAGAATCAGAATCCCAAGAAGACCTCATATCCTTATAGAAGACATCCTCAACGACCTTCAGTATTTGTTTGATGAACAAAGAGAATTAATAGCAGACATCGTCAGAAGAATCCGGAGATTTTTAGTCACCCCTATCATGGTACCGGGAATTCAGCATCTGAATTTGTTAACCAGGTTCATCTCGGAAGAACGAGAACTCCTTACTGACCCTGCAATCAAAGATCCACTAGATATAGAGAGTTCAGATTCGGACATGGAAATTAGTGATCTGGAATACATATAAATTCTTCAAGTACCACCACCTAACGCCAAACCCACATCGTAACAAGAAACCATGTTCACCTTCTTCGCCCTCATTGCATACTTCACCACTCTGATCCTCCTCTCCTGTGCTCACTGGCGCATCGATGAAACCATCACCACCCTTTCACCCTTCATCGTAATAGGGATGACCATCTAGCTTAGTTTCTATTGTTCTCTCAACATATATAAACCCCTCTCATGTACCATAGTTCTTTAGTTCCAACTTAGTTGAATCCTATCCATAACTTGAACACTCCTTTGCTCGTCGCCTCAACCGCTCTCCTCACTCTCCTTCTAGCCTTCGTCATCATCAGACTTAGTGCCTAGAACCCTTGTCCAGTGATTGGGAACAGAGCAAGACTCTGTTTGTCACTGCAGACTTGGAGGCTGAACAATGTTGTGGACATCGACCATAACAAGACCAGTACAGGATTACCAAAAATTGAATGACATCATGAGGAAGAACTGGTACCCATTGCCCCTGATTGGGGAACTAATTGATTGGCTGTCAAAAGCCAAGGTATTCTCCAAAATGGATATTTGGTGGGGATACAACAATATTCAAATAAAAGAAGGTGATGAATGGAAGGCAGCCTTCAAAACTCACCGAGGCCTATTTGAGCCCCTAGTCATGTTCTTTGGACTCTGCAATTCCCCAGCAACATTTCAGACAATGATGAATGACATCTTTAGGCAAGAAATTGCTGAGGGATGGGTCATCATCTACATGGATGATATTCTGGTGTTCTCCCAATCACAGGATGCACATACAATACATGTTAATCGCATCCTAGCAAAGTTGGAAAATCACAAACTGTCATTAAAGCTGGAGAAATGTTGGTTTGATCAGCCTCAGATTGATTTCCTAGGATTAGTTATCAGTCAGGATTCTATCCAAATGGAAAAGGGCAAAGTACAGGCTGTGGTAGATTGGCCAATCCCTACCTGTAAATGTGAACTACAACAGTTTTTGGGTTTTGTCAATTTTTATCAGTGTTTTGTGCAGGGCTTTGCTAAAATGGCAAAACCTTTGATGGGTCTTACAGGCAAGGTCGATTGGCACTGGACAGAACAACAGACATTGGCCTTTCAGGGACTGAAAGACCTTGTGGCAAGGGAGGTAATCCTCAAAATTCCTGATGACAACAGTCAATTTCATGTTGAAGTAGATGCGTCTGATTTTGCAATTGGCAGAATTTTGTCTCAGCTGAGCAAGGACAGTACATGGAGACCTGTGGCTTTTATTTCCAAGTCATTAAATGAAGCAGAACGAAATTACGAGATCTATGACAAGGAAATGCTTGCAGTTATGCATGTGTTCTATGAATGGTCTCACTACCTCAAGGGTGCAAAGGAGCAGATCAAGGTTCTAACAGATCATCAAAACCTCACATACTTCTGAAAACTGCAGAACTTAAATAGACAACAGGCATGATGGGTCACAGACTTGCAGGAATTCAACTTCGTCATTAAACACTGATCTGGAAAGTCTAACTCAAAAGCAGATTTATTGTTGAGAAGAGCAGGGCATGAAAAGGGACAAAATGATAATGAAGGAGTGATACTCCTGAAAGATCATTTGTTTGTAAGAATCTACGATGATGATTGGGCAATTGAAGACATCATTAAAGCGATCCAGAAGGTCTTGGCTCAGCAATGGGAAACTCAGGTTTGACAGGGCCTTGAACAGCAAGACCCTGACTTTAAAACCGAGAAAGGATTGGTTGAATGGAAGGGTTGGATTTACATACCAGTGGACATGAGGATCAGGGGCAACTTGATTCAGATTCACCATTCCTGGGGGCATTCAGGGGTAGCCAAGACTGTGGAAAGTCTCACCCGTAACTTTTGGTGGCCACAAATGCAGAAAGACATTGAATGCTTTATATGAGGATGCAAAATGTGCCAGAAGGCAAAGCCAAACCAACAGCCAAGGGCAGCACCATTAATCCCAAATGAAATTCCTAATGCACCATGGGAAGTGATCTTGGTAGACTTGATTGGACCATTGCTGGATTCAAAGGGCAATGACATGATCATGGTTGTGGTAGATCGGTTTACAAAAAAGGCATACTTCCTTCCAACAACATTGTCAATTACTTCACAAGGGGTAGCCATTCTGTTCAGGGACAACATCTTCTGGGAACTGTTACAGTTCTCTTTTCCCCATTAATGAACTACATTTACTTGTTACAAACCCATAGTTATGCTTGGACATTATCTCCTTTTATAGCTACCTTCACCTTTCCTTTCTCAGATAGCTATGCTCTTTCCCCTTTAGTTTCTAGTGTTCTCTTAACGTATATAAACCCCTCTCATGTACTGTAGTTCCTTAGTTCCAACTTAGTCAAATCTTATCCATAACTCGAATGCTCTTTTGCTCATTGCCTCAACCGCTCTCCTCTCTCTCTCTCTAGCCTTCATCATCATCAGACTTAGTGCCTAGAACCCTTGTCCAGTGATTGGGAACAGACCAAGACTCTGTTTGTCACTGTAGACTTGGACGCTGAATGACGTTGTGGACATCAACCGTAACATGAGTTGGAACTCAGGACCAGCTCAGGGTATCATCCCTAGCCGACACCATTGAGACCCGCAGCTCTGAGGAATGACCCCCAAATGGATCCGTCACCTATAAGGGGAAATACTAACTTAGGAAACGAGAAGTTTTTCTCTACCAACAAACCTGGTATTTTGTTACAGAAGGACGGAAATGAAACAAACCAGTCCCAGACAGATATTTTTCAGGAGACTTCTACTCAGGAGCCTTTGAATTTGATTTACCTGATCAAATCTACCTAGACTGGGGTAGTGAAGTACAAGGAGAACCACTCTACCTTGTCAAGGAACCAGAGAACAACCCACGAAGGACCCTCTACAGAGAATTCTTTAGAGACAGCGACCGACATGGAATCACAGCTAGCCTTTTAGCAGAGTGGGAGGAACTACTATGAATTGAACAAGCCAAGCTTGAGGAAAACCCATTTGATACAGATTACTCAAAACAAGGACCACCCCCATCTCCGAAACCAAGAACCTCGAGTAGAACCCCTACTCCAGAACCGAAACCAATCACCAGAACACCAACCCCTGAACCACCAATCAACCCCGAATCACCAATTACTCCTGAACCAAGAATGGCATCTGAAACCAATGCTAGCTCTAAAGGAGACATCAAACTGCAGCCTATACAACCTTTTACAGGTAAACGAATCGAAGCAAGATTGTTTTTAGGACAGCTTGAGGATTACTTTACCCTCAACGAACAGAACTATGAAGGAAAAGACGAAAAGAAAGTCAGGTATGCACTTGCATGCATGGGACCAGAACTAGATGACTGGAAAACCATTATCCAAGGAGAATTGAATGACAACAGAGGCAGTACCACAGCCACATTCAAGTGGAGCAACTATGAAGCATTTGAAACATGTTTCATCAATGACTGGGGAGAAGTCAACAGCACCCTTCGAGCCCTGAACAATCTATCCAAATTAAGAGTTGGAAATGGTGTTTCAGTCCCAGAATACATTAGGAAATTTTGCATGGACATAGGAACCTCTGGGCTCACAGGAATACCCACTCAGTTGCAGGCATTCGTCAAAGGATTACCTTTAGAACTCACTAGGACAATCTTACAGGACCAGAGGAAGATCAAAATGATGCAAGAAGCCTATGACAAGGCTGAGGATCACCATAATGCCTGGGATATAACTGGACAAGGAAACAGGAGAACCAATGATGGATCTGGAATATGTTTCAATTGAAACAATAATCGATCTGGAGCAATCAGAGCTATTAATACAACAACCCTGAGCGATTGACAGATGATCAAAAGGAGGAATACCGAAAGACCAGCAAGTGTTTCAGATGTGGAACACAGGGACACATCTCCAGGAACTGGATATCTGTAACTAGATCCTCTGCAATAAGGTGAATGAAACAATCCTGAGGTAAGACAATGATGTCTTCCTGTGTTTCACTGTTCCCCATGTGGTCAGGGCATTGAGATAGGGCATCAGCTTCAAACATCTTTGTGCCAGGGACATGTTCAATTCGCAGGTTGAATTCTGACAATAATGATGACCACCTAGCTTGTCTGGGTATTAAGTGCTGAGTGGTTTGATAGTAGGATAGGTTCTTATGATCACAATGAACAATAGTAGTGTGAGGTGATCCATGTAGTAGGTGTTGCCAAGTCATCAGCCCTTTAATGATTGCCAAGAGTTCTCAGTTGTAAATTTGATAATTTTGCTCCATTTGTGTTAATGCATGTGAAAAAAATCCACAAGGGTGCAGGGATCCTGTTTCATCTGCCTGTTTCAAAACCACTTCTATTGCTTTATTTAATGTGTCAGTTCAGAGAATAAAGGGTCAAGTCAGATCAGGCATCAGTAGTACTGGCATAGATGCAAATTGTTGTTTCAAAATTTCAAAGGCATTATTCCATTCAATGGTCCAATTAAATGGTTCAGTTTTCTTGGTGAGACCAAATCCAAGGAATGATCTGACTTGTTTGACAGTGGTGGGAACTGGCCAGTCTGCAATACCTGTGAGTTTAATTGGGTCCATCTGGATATGTCCAGGGGTGATGATCATGCCAAGGAATTTGACTTCTTGTGTGGCAAATTTGCACTTTTCTAGTTTCAGGAATAGATTGTTCTCTTGTAACCACTGTAAAACTCATTTTGTCTGTTCCTCTAGTTGCTCCAGTGTTTCTGCACAGATTAACATATTGTCCATGTAAATGATTAACCATCCTTCATTGATTATATCTCTGAAGTATTCATTCATCATAGTCTGGAAGGTCAAAGGTGAATTGCATAATCCAAAGAACATGACCATTGGTTTATAAAGTCCTTGGTTGGTAATGAAAGCTGCTTTCCTTTAGTCACCCTTTTTGATCTGAACTGTTACAGTTCTCTTTTCCCTTTGTTAATGGACTACATTTACTTGTTACAAACCCATAGTTACGCTTGGACGTTATCTCCTTTCATAGCTACCTTCACCTTTCCTTTTCTAGATAGCTATGCTCTTTCCCCTTTAGTTTCTATTGTTCTTTAAACATATATAAACCCCTCTCATGTACCATAGCTCTTTAGTTCCAACTTAGTTGAATCATATCCATAACTTGAACGCTCTCCTCGCTCCTTCTCTAGCCTTCGTCATCGTCAGACTTAGTGCCTAGAACCCTTGTCCAGTGACTGGGAACAGACCGAGACTCTGTTTGTCGCTGTAGACTTGGACGCTGAATGACGTTGTGGACATCAACCGTAACATAAGTTGGAACTCAGGACCAGCTCAGGGTATCACCCCTAGCCGACACCATTGAGACCCGCAGCTCTCAGGAACAACCCCCGAACGGATCCGTCACCTATAAGGGGAAAACCTACCTTGGACGACGAGAAGTTTTTCTCTACCAACAAACCTGGTACTTTGTTACAGAAGGACGGAAATGAAACGAACCAGTCCCAGATAAATATTTTTCAGGAGACTTCTACTCAGGAGCCTTTGAATTCGATTTACCCGATCAAATCTACCTAGACTGGGGTAGTGAAGTACAAGGAGAACTGCTCTACCTTGTTAAAGAACCAGAAAACGAATCAGAAAGGACCCTCTATAGGAAATTCCTTGGAGACAATGACCGATACGGAATCACAGCTAACCTTTTAGCGGATTGGGAGGAATTACTACGAATTGAACAAGCCAAGCTTGAGGAAAACCCGTTTGATACAGATTACTCGAAACAAGGACCACCCCCATCTCCGAAACCCAGAACTCCGAGTAGAACCCCTACTCCAGAACCAAAACCGATCACCAGAACACCAACCCCTGAACCACCGATTAACCCTGAACCACCAGTCACTCCTGAACCAAGAATGGCATCTGAAACCAGTGCTAGCTCCAAAGGAGATATCAAACCGCAGCCTATACGACCTTTTACAGGCAAATGAATCGAAGCAAGATCATTTTTAGGACAACTTGAGGATTACTTTACCCTCAATGAACAGAACTATGAAGGAAAAGACAAAAAGAAAGTCAGGTATGCACTTGCATGCATGGGACCAGAATTAGACAATTGGAAAACGATTATCCAAAGCGAATTGAATGACAACAGAGGCAGTACCACAGCCATGTTCAAATGGAGCAACTATGAAGCATTTGAAACACGTTTCATCAATGACTGGGGAGAAGTCAACAGCGCCCTTCAAGCCCTGAACAATCTATCCAAATTAAGAGTTGGAAATGGCATTTCAGTCCCAGAATACATCAGAAAATTTCGCATGGATATAGGAACCTCTGGACTCACTGGAATACCCACTCAGTTGCAGGCATTCGTCAAAGGATTACCTTTAGAACTCACTAGGACAATCTTACAGGACCAAAGAAAGATCAAGATGATGCAAGAAGCCTATGACAAGGCTGAGGATCACCATAACGCTTGGGACATGACAGGACAGGGAAACAGGAGAACCACTGATGGATCTGGAATGTGTTTCAGTCGAAACAACAATTGATCCAGAACAATCAGAGCTATAAATACCACGACTCCTAGCCGATTGACAGATGATCAAAAGGAGGAATACCAAAAGACTGGAAAGTGTTTCAGATGTGGAACACAGGGACACATCTCCAGGAACTGCCCGAAACGCAATGATGCATCTTCATCCAGGTCTTCTCATCAGAATAAGGCTGTCCGTTCCGTCACTGAGGAACAACAGAAGGAAGAGGACGAACCAGCAAAGAAAATTAGAGCTATCTTTTCAGCAATGTCTACTGAAGAGAAGAATGCCCTCTTAAACGAATTTGAAAACAAGGGTTTTTAGTTAGGAAGTGTCACTCAGCGGTTGGCCCTTCCTTATTATCAAGATCTGAACAGTTAGCGCTTGATTCTGTAATAGTATTATCCAACAATGACAAGCGCATTTTGTTAACTATCAAATCAACCGATTTACCTGCTGGAACATCTGCCCTAATCGATTGTGGAGCAGAAGGAAACTTTGTAGATGAGGGAGCAGTGAAGGAGCTCAGGAAAGAACGACTTAAGAAACCAATTAAAGTCAGAAACGCAGATGGAACAGTAAATGTGAAAGGAATGATCACACATCGGACCAAGATATGCTACATGATCGAGGGACAGCAATTTGTCAATTGGTTCTGGATCACTAAGCTAGGCGATCAACGAATGATTTTAGGAATACCCTGGTTGGAAGAAAATAACCCGATCATCAACTGGCGAGAGAAATCTCTGAAAATTGGAGATCTGGACACATCGCCAAAAGCAATCTGGCAGCTAGCCCTTGACTCCCAGCAATGGGGCGAAGATGACTATTGGATTAGAGTTAAAATGTCGGCATCACAGTGTTACAGTCAATGTCCACAACGTCATTCAGCATCCAAGTCTACAGCGACAAACAGAGTCTTGGTCTGTTCCCAATCACTGGATGAGGATTCTAGGCACTAAGTCTGATGATGATGAAGGCTAGAGAGAGAGCAAGGAGAGTGGTTGAGATGACGAGCGAAAGAGCGTTCAAGTTATGGATATGATTTGACTAAGTTGGAACTAAAGAACTATGGTACATGAGAGGGGTTTATATATGTTGAGAGAACAATAGAAACTAAGCTAGATGGTCATCCCTATTATCAGAATTTGACCTATGCATTGAGCACGTCCCTGGCACAAAAATGTTCGAAGCAGATGCCTTGTCTTGGTGCCCTGATCATATGGGAAACAGCGAATTACAAGACAATGTTATAGTCTTACCGGAGGATCGTTTTATTCGTCTTATTGCAGAAGATCTAGTCACAGAAAGCAATGTCAAAAGATGATTTTGGACGCATTCTAATCAAGGTTATCACCACACATCGTGCCCCACCGATTAAATCGAACATACAAGATTGGTCTTATACCAATGGCATTGTTCACTATCTCAGAAAGACCTACATCCCTGACCAAGATGGGTTACAAACCAAATTGATTAAGGAAACACACGAGGCACAATCATCAGGTCACCCTGGACGATTAAAGACCCTTGAACTCCTTAAGCGTGACTACTGGTGGCCCGGAATGTTCAAACATGTCAGGGAATGGATAGAAGGATGTGCCCTCTGTCAGCAGATGAAGATTAACACACACCCAAATGTACCAGCCCTTCACCCAATTCCGTCAAAAGCAACCCGCCCCTTTCAGCAAGTAACCCTTGATTTCATCACTGATCTACCCCTTTCCGATGGCTTTGACTTGATCCTGGTCACGGTGGACCATGGCCTTACAAAGGGGGTAATTTTCACACCTTGCAAGAAGACAATCAATGCTCTAGGCACTGCGGAACTTTACGTCTCTGAAATTTTCAAACGGTTTGGCTTACCTGACGTTTTGATTTTGGATCAAGGACCACAGTTCTCTGCAAAAGTATTTCAGGAAATACAAAAAGCATTAGGAATTGACCA